>CM076580.1:1583785483-1584109231 GCA_034641835.2 Pinus albicaulis | reverse complement strand
TGGGGATCAGTGTGCCTGTCGTCTCTCATTGTTCGTTTTGAAGTTTTACTTTTCTATCCAACTTTGGTCGTATTGTCATTTCTCTGCTTTTTTTTGCTTGTTTGACTGCTTCAAGCGACTTCACCTATTCTCAGAGTGATAAGCCTGGTTTTTTCTCAACTGCCTTTTTTTCCTTCCTTAGTTTCCTTACTTGGCGCTTCTGTTTTCCTGACAGTCACACCCATTGGTGCGAGTTGCCTTTGGTACAGGTGCGATTTTCCCTGTTTAGTGTGGATTATTGTTGAACAGTCGCGTTGATTCTTGTAGGTTTGGTTTTTGGGCTTCTTTTCTGAGTTTCCGGTATATCTTACCCTCTGGATTGGTTTTTCTCCTTGGATTAATCCATTTGGATTGGTTCTTGACTTCCCTGACTCATTTATTTCAGTTTGTTGTCTCTCATCCGATCAGTGTGACTTTTCATCCTAGGACTTCTAGGTATTTTGAATCATTTGTTTGGTCACATGTTCGTTGAGTCTACGGGCTGTATATGAGTCAATTTATTCATTCATCTTTTTAGCCTATTGTCTAATTGCTTGGTATTTTCTTTCGATTCTACGTGTTGTAGGATTGTCGAACTGTCATCCTGGTGTTTGTTTGAATCTCCCTCCATTGTCTCAAGCATAGATCACATTGCTCATTGAGTCGACTTGAAAGTCATTTTTCTGTGTGAAGAAATGTATGTCTAGTCTTGACTGTGTTTTACATTCGCTTGGAATTGGTCTCTTTGTGTTTTGATCATTTCATTCAAAGTTGCTGAAAGCTAGTGTTTGTTTTGTCCTTTTAGTGTAGCATTCCATTATTGCATCTCACTCATGCAAAAGAACAAAAATTTTCATTCTTCCTTTTTGTTTGAAAATGAAAGGTACTCTTTTGCATTAGTAGGTTTCTTCTTCATTAGAAAGTGAAAAACAAGAGAAGAATTTTTGTTTTCTGCTTTGACTATGTTAGTAGCATAAAGGAAAGTGTCATTCTTGTATTCGATTGATTGTTGCTTTGTTGCAAACTTCTATCCCTTTCTTAGCTAGCTTTTCATTGAATTGAAATGGTATTCTTTCTCTCATATAGTTGTGCATTAGATATTTGAGATTACATTCGATAAGGCCTTGAAACTAAAACATAATCTCAAGATAAACTATAAAATTAACTCAATCAACCTAAGAAAGCATTGAAACTTAACACTCACACTTAGAGGTCTAGGCTAGTGGCGTGTTCCGGCGTCATTAAACCTACTAGCAGTCGCTCGTAATCTTGCATTAGACAGCGCTAGTACAGACTTGTGCTCCCCGTATCATCGTGTATAGAAAGGGAGACCCTCATAGGTTGCAATCATTTATCCATATGAAGTTGAGTCTGTTGCCCTATAACCATGATACACCGAACACAACATTCGGGGAGATTGGTTGTCGTACATCAAGTCCTCGGTAATTTCTCTTTCTTTTGATCACCAAGGTGTATATTGCAGTTCCTGATTACCTAGTCACCCTGTATGCCTAGAATACCCTGAGCAGTGAGTAGTCATTTTTTATCTTTACTAACTCTTTAAATTTGAAAATATCATCAAGCCCTTGTCCTTTCGATCTTGTTAAACTGAAAGTGACTAGAGTCATCTTTTGTCCTTTTCTCGACTCTTAAAATATGAAAAGGCAGAGTCTTGTTTCAATGTTATAAATTTAACTACCCACGAAATATTCCTGGTTAAAGTTATATTCCTTAGTGATTCTTTAGGGTTGATTCCAATGGCGACATTTCCAGAGTCCATCAACCCAGGGATCCCCTCGAATGGGAATCCTGGTTCGTTTCCTTCTTTTGGAAATGTTGGTGCCCCGTAGATGGCAATGGTGTCCCTCCCGAGATTAACCATTGGTCTGCCAGTTTGGTTATTTTCAACCCCTGTGGTGTCGAATATACCAATTGTCTTTCAACCGAGTTCTCCTCCGCCTCAACCATGTCAACCCCATGTTGATCCTAAGGTTGACCCCTCACCTTTTCCTATTTCTTCACCTCATTCTTCCTCTTCGCCTGGTGATAGTCTAGATTCTAGTAACCAGGTGGCTAAGAAGAAAAATAAGAAGTCGAAGAAGAAGAAGGAAAATAAGGTAGGGGGGAAACAACAATTATTTCTACCAATGCAGCTAATATCCAGAAACCTCCCACTCAGTCTCGCAGAGTCAAATTCCCTAGCAAGCTATGTGAGGGTGACCACCTTCTTCGTGATTTCCTGAGCATTCCCAAGGTGTTAGAATTATGGTCTGATGGTCGTATGTCGTTGTCATCGACATCTTGAGTTCATGCTGGTGACAAGCCCTCAGCTAGTGATCATTTGGTCCAGTGGGAAAAGGGTAAGATAAAAATTCCCTGTAGGTTGTGTGAAGGGAACCATCCCATTCACCTTTGTCCTTATAGGGATGAAGATTCTAAAGTGCTGGATACCCTTTTAACTTTTGAATCATGTCTTCCCGTTGGTTGCCGAAATTTTTCTTCGAGTCCTCCGATGGTTGATCAAGTCATTGATCGAGATTCATTGTTGAAATTTGGTACCGGAGGACAGGTGGTTCCCTAAGGCTTTGATCTTTGGCCTAGGGAAAAGTGTCCAAAAGAATTTAATTTTTCTCCTAAAGTGACTTTATAAAGTTATAAAGTCAAATCTAATTTAAAAGTGACTTTAAGTGATAAAGTTACTAAAGTCTAATTTAAAAGTGACTTTAAGTGATAAAGTTACTAAAGTTTAATTTTAAAGTGACTTTAATAAAGTCAATGTAAAATTAGAAAGGAAAAGTGACTTTGGAAATAAATGACTAAGTGGGTCTTTATTAAAGTGGGGTGAATTAAAAAATAGAAAATGAGATTTAAATGAGCATTTAATCTCAGCCCTAGATCTCAATCTATCTCAGCCATTGGATTTAGGGATTCCCCAAAAGTCACTTAGGGTTAGGTTAAAGGAGGAAAAGGTCATTCATTCTTTCATGAGTAGATTGGGAGAAGGAGAGCAAGAGAGCAAGGGAGATTTCTGGGCAGTGAGGAGAAGGAGGCAGCAGCTTGGCACGCATTCCAAGGCAGCATTTCAGCAAGACATTTCAGCAAGACAAGTACAGCAGATTTAGCAAACAGCAGGCAGTTTTTTGGCACGGTTTTATAGGCATGGAGGCCGTACAGCAAGCCGTACAGCAATATTGGGCACGGAAATCGAGGCAGCTAGGGGTTGTAAGTACGCAGCCTTCAATAAGAGTTTTAATTCGAATAGGAATGGGAAAGACAGTAATCCCTGCATTATCTCAAGTTCTGTTATGTAATTTCATTATAAATATGACTTGGGAGACCAAGCAACGCTAGTTAGATCTTAGTTAGATTTTGGCTTTTGCTGCCAACCGTGAATACTCTGTTTTAAAGTATTTTTCTCCTTTAATGAAAAAGCATCATTCTGCTGCATGAGCTGAGTCTATTTTGAGTTAGATTGCGTGCTACCAGGTGGTGGAGGGACCCTACCTCCTGAGTGGCTTCGTTTTCACTGTTTAGATAAGTATTTTAGCTCTGTTTTCACAGTTTAGATGAGTATTTAATTTCAGTCTTACGTTTATGTTTCAATTGCATTGAGTTATACAACCAGAATTGTTCTAATAAACTTTTCCAACATATTATTCATGATGAACAAGATGACTGTGTAATTTCATAGAGTAATGGCATGTCAATTTCAATAGAATACTCCGGAGGTAGAATGCATGTGGTTCAGCTTTGTCCTTTCTTTTCAAGTATGATAATGGCTCTTTAGTTTAATATTGTTCATTGTAGATTAATAGCATCTTAGTTTAGTTTTAACTCATTGCTTTAACACTTCAAGTTTAGTTGTTGTCCATTGTAGTTTACTTTGTCTTAGTTGATAAATTCAATCTCACGGGCTTAATTATTTACAAAACTTCTTTTGTTCAAAATTCATACTCATACACAATTATCTGGACAAAAGATAGTATTATTATAAGGTCTGGAGTATTTTGCAGCTTCTTTATCATTTCACAAACAAGCCTCTTTCTCAAAGACTATTTTTGAAGGGAAATCTATAACTTTTGAGAAAGGTTTAATGGTGTTAAATTGAGTTGCAAAACAGAAGTAGAAACTAGTTTAGAGTAGAAACTTTACCTTGTTACAAATATTCTTTTCCACATATTTTCCAATAAATCTTTATTCATGGATAAAGATGTTGTACATTGTAAGTTATCTGTTTGATTAGTGATTTAGGAAAAAAACTTCATTTACACTTAGCTTGTTCATTTCTCAGGTTCATTTCAATTTCATGTTGTGAGTTTACAATAGAGTCATTATCAAGCTTTGTATTTGTTGGTTGCTAGTCATAGTTAGAATCTATTTTGTTTCAACATTTGCATTTATTTACCATCATAGTTTAGAAGCCATGACATCTTATTCGTTATGGTATAAGGTCGTCAGAGCATGGTTCATTTTCTTGTGTAAAGCTCCTTAAAAAATGAAACAAGGTCGTCGGATCACAATTTGTTTTCTTGTGTCAAGCTCCTTCCAAAACGAAACAAGGTCATCGAAGCACGGTTCGTTTTCTTGTGTCAAGCTCCTTAAAAAATTAAACAAGGTCTTTGGATCACAGTTCATTTTCTTGTGTCAAGCTCCTTAAAAAATGAAACAAGGTTGACGCAGCATAGTTCGTTTTCTTATGTCAATCTCCTTAAGAAATGAAACAAGCTTCTTTCGGAGCAAAGTTCGTTTTCTTGTGTCAAGCTCCTTAAAAAATGAAATAAGCCTCTTACAGAGAACATTTCATTTTCTTATGTCAATATAATTAAAAAATGAAACAATATCGTCTGAGGATAGTTCATCTTTTATGTCAACCTCGATAAAAAATGAATTAGGTCATGAGGATAGTTATTTTACATTCCTGTTCAATTCGATTCTTTGATACGATCTCGTAAAATCCCAATCGAGTCTTTCTCTTGATCTTGCAATTTGAACCTTCACTCCATATGCCTTTCATATGGACTAAATCTTGGGGGCATGTACCTTGAATTGAGTCACCATGTTGGGGGCATGCCCTTTTTTCCCTCTTTTTCAAGCATAGTTTATCTTTGTTTCAAGGTTGTGTAAAAATGAAACCAATCTCAAGCATAGTTTATCTTTGTTTCAAGATTGTGTAAAAATGAAACCAATCCCAAGAATAGTTTATCTTTGTTTCAATCTTGCGTAAAAATGAAACCAATTTTCACGCATAGTTTTTTTCCATTTCAAGCTTGTGTAAAAATGAAACCGGTTTCAAGCATAGTTTTCTAAAAAGTTTCAAGCTTGTGTAAAAATGAAACCAACTTCAAGCAGAGTTTCCTAGTTTCAAGCTTGTGTAAAAATGAAACCAATTCCAAGCACAGTTTCCCACGATTTCAAGCTTGCGTAAAAATGAAACCATTCTTATTTTACCTCTTGTGTGTTTTTCCTGATCAACCTTGGTTTTCTCATTCCATTGTCGTTATCTGCTTGGCCAATCATATGCCTTCACTTGATTATTTCACCCAATCCTGAGGAACTGCTACAATGAGTGGTATTTTTAGCTAGCCTCTTGACTTTTATCATGTTTTGAGCAATTCCACCATCACCGGAACCAGTTGCTACCCTTAAAACCACTCGCTCCTCCAGGGGGAGTCAACTTTCAGCTCTTTTCTGACTCTTAAAAATTGAGAAGATTGTCGAGATTATTGTCATTTTGAACTCGTTAAAGGCTATGAAACGTCATCTACCCAGTATACGTTTACCCCTTTTTCAGGTTGGGATATATTATTTATGAAAAAGGAATACCTTAGCCTATCGCAACTAAGAGGTTCTCTCAGACACAGTTTTCTACCTTTTTGAATCTGTGAGATTATCTACGAAAAGGGACTGCTGGAGTTTTCTTTTCCACTTCTTTTCAAACTCTCTAAACATGAAAAGATGTTGAGTTCTTCCTTTGTCAAACTTGTTAAAATATACATGACATCGGACACAATCATCATGACGTAACTGAGTTCCTCCTTCCTAGGGCTCGTAAAATGTATTAGGATGGATTTGTCTGAAGTACAAACTTATATGACAAGCATATGCTATCCTCTTCAAGCTTGTGTAAAAATAAAGAGTTACTCACTAGAAATGGTGGGGAAAAATGGAAGTTATTCATCAGTTGTGTCGGCAGTATGTCACTTTTGAACATGACACTTATCTACAATTCGTGTCGGGTTGGAATATCTTCACTTTGTAACTTTGCCTCCATGGGTTTGGGAAATCCTTTTTCCTCTAATTCGATTACCAATTTTTTCAACATGACCTCTGATCCTATTTGAGTCAAATTCTACCAAATTCCAGAGTCATGTCACCGATATGTTCAAGACCAAATCCTTCTGCAGTTTTTACATTCATGATCCTCTATTTTAGTCTTGATTCACACTCATATTACCTTCTTTGTTTCATGTCAATGATGTGGGATTAATTATGACCCTCCTTCGACGGATCGATTCTTGTCGACTTCAGCTCATTATCTGGGAATTTGATCTAGAGACTCCTTTCCAGTACCTTGGAGCTTGCATGCCTCAATGGCAAGTTCTTCGCATTCGACGACAGGTCCTCATCATTGGCCTTCGATTGAATGGTTTCACAGGGTATTCGGCACCAGCTTACTGCTCACATTTTATGGATTTTACTAGTTGTACCTTGAGAGCCATTGTAATTATTTGTGGTTTCTCTCGTGCATGTTAACAACTTTCATCATTGGCTGGTAATCAGGTGATTTTCCTACATCTTCAACTTTATCTATTTCACTTGTAAGCTTGAAATTGTACTTGATTGGGTCGCAACGGAGCGTAAGACCCTGGATTTTATTCTCTAGAGTCCAGGTTGCGAGGTGATATGATTTTTCCATGATTGGATACATGTTTCTTTTAGATGGATGGTTGCTACCATACCATGAGTCTATAAGAGGTCTTTCTCAGATGGATGGATGTGACCATACCATGGTCTCTTTTTATGGATGGTTGCATCCATACCTTGATTCATGTATTTTCATCATAGATTCTAGTTCTGTATATGTATCTATGCTTGATTTGCAGGTCTCCCGATAGCAGCTGTAATATTCCCACTTAGCCCAAGCTAATGGGAATATTCAATTTTGCTTTGTTTTGTTTTCATTTTCATGTTGATGATAAAGTGTAAAGGAGGACATGTAAAACTCCTAAAAACATCAAAATAAATTAATGCCCAATGTAAACAAGGCTAAATCTGGGCCATTTTATAAACACACTTAAGTGTAAAAGAGGTTGATCACTTGACCAAGTCAATCATGACCATATCTACAACGCAGTCTAGATGCATTGAACCTCATTGAGGCACAGCGCAATTCTAGATGGAGGCTCTACATGTGAAAGGAGCTAAATTGTTGAAGTGGTTTAGGGTTTGACAAGATTCCTATGTTATAAAAGGAAAATGAGGGAAGCATGAGAGGGGTTGTTAAAGATATTATTTCAAAAGAACTTGTCTGCTTAGACATTTCTCATTCTCTAGTTGTTTAGCTAAGAATAGTGCTGCTTAGCACTTGGATGTTCCTAAGCGAGAATCCCACCTCCTTCCTAGAGCAGCTCTTGGAGAATTTTTGCTATCTTGTCCACTATCAGGCTTGGGCCAAGCTTCACCTTACACCTAAAACACTGATCCTATTGAGGGTTGGGTTGTCATTGTGATTTTCAGCAAGTGGAGGATAGATCTCTCCAGATCTATGCACATCTAGCACCCCTTTTCATTGGGAAAGTCTTCTATCCCATTGACAAGAGTGTCCTAGATCATTGGAGCTATAGATCTAGACCTTGGCATCAGGCCAAATCATTCTCAGAGCTTATAGCATAGTTTCCTTTCCCTAACTGTGTTATTTTCAAATCTGCAGTTGCAGGGTGTTTTGTCTACATTTTGGAGGAGAGATCTATGGTGATAGGATTCTTCCTCTCACTGTGGTGATCCATGGATTGGCCATCCAATCCATGTTTGTTTCAGATATGATCTGTTGTTCTTTCATATGATTCAGATATTTTTGAATATTATTGTAGATCTGCAACTCTAGATCTCATATCTACTCATGTACTCTCATGTTTTGCACAAAACCCCAAGGGGAATGTATAGATGAGCTTTTCTTGTATACAGATCTGAATTAGATCTATATTTTTGTGTACATATCTTCTCTAGATATGAGTTATAATATACTACTACTTCAACCCATTAAAATAACGTTGTCAAGTTTGTGCAGATATTTCTTGTTGTTGTAGCACCTCATTTCTGAGGGCTTATTCCTGTATAGCCTTCTAGTTTCTCTTGTACACTGTATGGGTTGTAATGTAAATATAATTTATTGTTGTACATATGATATTTGAGCCTCCATATAGCCCTGATGCTTTACTTCAATGGAACTTCGTTATTTCTGAAGCAGTTTGTGCATATAGCTGCAACCCCTTCATTGGGTGTTTTTCATCCATACTAGATGGTGGGAGGTCTGTTTACCTCGTCTAGTTTGATTTTTTTTGCTCTCATTTTGGATTTAGACATTAGATCCAGTGATCTAAGGGATCCAGGAGCTGCAAACTCATTTCAGTGCACCAATTTGTGAAGAGAGCGTTATTCCAACATGCTTTGTTGTGCATTCCTATTTTGGGATATTACAGTGGTATCAAAGAAACCTTCTTGGCTCAGCCTGTGAGATTCAATCATTATGGAGTCTCCTCATGGGAAGGATAAGATCTGCAAGAGAGATCAAAACAAACCCTTGTTTTCTGGAGGAAGTGGGTTCACAAAACTTCTATCTCAAGCTTTGCAGGGTATAAGCAAAGACATCAAATAAATGAGGGAAAATCCCTCAACAAGATCTACAAGATCTATACTTGAGGAAGGTTCTAAGTCCTCATCTCATGGATATGAGCACTCAGCCATATCGTCAAATCTAAAAATTTCTGTCAGCAACTTCTTCATGAAGAGGAAGAAAGAAGATGTGCCAAAGAGGGAGACTCTTGTTGTGCAAGAGTATGAGGCTCAATCTAAGGGGTTCAGAAATCACTTGAACCTCCAAAGGTTTTGCAAGATCAAGGAAGAGAAGACTAGGGATGACAGCGTAGTCATGGCAAGAGCACATCTAGAACCTTATGGAGCGGAAGAAGGAGCAATGGCTCCAAGGAGAGAAACTCTTGCACTCTTGCAAGGAGTTCCAAAGAATCTCGCATATAGAGATTATGGCACAATCCATGTGCAGCATGTGCCATCATTATCACATGGTGAGATCCTAAGTATTGCAAAAGATAAAGGGGAGGGAAAGCATCATATGATGAGGAGTATACACCCCTCTTTATTTCAAAATATTGATTCACAAAGAAGGCATGAGGGTCTATGCAATGAATGCAAGGACAAATTAGCCCATACATCTATGTATCCTGCTCTATGCCTTGATTTCTCTTTGCATGGAGGAATTCCACCAGGGAGACCCCCTAATTGGAAGAAAGCTAAAGTCTTCTCTAAACTATTTGCAACAGCAACATGTTTGTCTAAAGAGGGAACCTTGAAAGGAGCTACTACAGTGCTGAGAACCATTGATGGGGAGCTAAGCAATTTTCTGAAATTGACTTTGCTATCTTCCATTCATATGTTTGCGCTGGAAAGGAGAGATTCAAAAATTTGTGTTGATATGAGAATAGTATCAAAAGGCCACTCCATATCCTTGGAGCAGCAGGAGACACTCCAATATATAATTAAAATTTCTAAATATAACAAGAAGGTATTTCCACTCTTGTATGCAGGAGCAAAACTGTGGAAGTTTTGGAGGAGGATAACCTTTCAAAAGAAGGATGACTCTCCCAAACTTCAATCTTGTCTTGAGCAAGATCAGCTGCAAGAGAGGCAACAAAAGAAAGTTGGGAATACTCCAACATGTGAATTTTACATCAAGCATGTCAAGGAGGAGAGCCATCATATGACAGATACTTAATTTTAGACTTCTATAGCGCTGTCAATGTTGGGAACCCTAGATCCTTACTAGGAATTCCAACTCTTGATGGAATATTCCAAGGATCTCTTCACATGTAAGCTTCTTGATGATCAAATGATGAAAAAGGGGTATAAAGTAGTTAATGGAGTCATTTATTTCTATGATCTAAAAACTCCAAACTCAAGGACAAACTACTTAATGCAATATATGAGATCTTGATTTCTAAACCCACTAGGTTCATTGAAACATGCCACACTATATTACAGGGATTCATGTGGGAAGATTTTAGTAAGAAGATGTACTCTCATATGAGGAAGTGCATGGATCATTTGCTGGTTAAGGAGGAACATAGCTCTTGGGAAAAGACATCATCAACACCTCCTTATTCATTGAGTGTGAGAGGGAACTCATCCATGAGTTACTTCACTAATGTAAAACAAGTATATGGAGAGACTTGTATTTCTTAATATCATGATGTATCTACTATATTCTCGTATTTTTATAACACTCATGTGCAGGGCTTTGCTCCAAGAGGGAGCATTATTTCTGATGGGTTTCATAGGCCACTTGGGGCTATGAAAAATGGTGATTTTGGCCATTCTTTGGAAGATCTTGGAGAGATGATAGACTCTTCATGGCGTGATTATTTTACACCAACTATTATGCACCTTCTCCAAGCATGCAAGAAGGATGGGGCAGAAATAAAGTGTTGGGGAAAAAACTTGTCACATCATATTCTATGGCAGTTAGGAATAAAACTGCGCTGGTTGCACTTGAGGGACCATTGTCCTTCTCCATTATTGCATATGGAAGCTAGCATGACTCTCATTATGATTCCATATGCTTAAATTGTTCTTATCTTTGTTTGGAACATGGATGGAGGGAAGACACATTGGTTGGATGTGTCCTTGGGGAAAGGAGTTTCCCATACTTTTTGCACTACGTGTTTCAAGGGAAGCATGGGATATTATATGGCCACTATGGTAGGCCTCTTGTTCCTTTGTAAGGTGAGCCATATGTTTTTTCAGGATATGCCTCTCATAAGCATTGGGGAGGAGTTTTTCTATGAATTTCCAAGTTGGGAGGTAATTCATTTCATATGGATGATAGCATGGAGATGTGAGTCTTTCATTGATGATGAAATTCCCCATGATTGTCATCACTTCTATCTTGAGGAGGCCATGGATCAGCAAGAAGGTTTCCATATAGACCTTCCAGTCTTTCATGATGAGAGCCATTGTGGTTATTCACCAAAGGCCAACTTGCACACTTGGGAGGAACCATTGGGAGACAGAATTATTGTAGAAAATCTAAAGCAATGGTGGAGACTATTGGATGAGGAGGCCACAAGAGAAGAAGGGAAGATTTTGCAGCACTCACCTTATTAGTTGCTTGAGGACAAGAAAATTTTTGGAGGGGAGGACTGTAATATTCCCACTTAGCCCAAGCTAATGGGAATATTAATTTTTGCTTTTTTTTGTTTTCATTTTCATGTTGATGAATAAAGTGTAAATGAGGACATGTAAAACTCCTAAAAACATCAAAATAAATCAATGCCCAATGTAAACAAGGCTAAATCTGGGCCATTTTATAAACACACTTAAGTGTGAAAGAGGTTGATCACTTGACCAAGTCAACCATGACCATATCTACAGTGCAGTCTAGATGCATTAAACCTCCTTGAGGCATAGCACAATTATAGATGGAGGCTCTACATGTGAAAGGAGCTAAATTGTTGAAGTGGTTTATGGTTTGACAAGATTCCTATGTTATAAAAGGAAAAGGAGGGCAGCCTGAGAGGGGTTATTGAAGATATTATTTTAGAAGAACTTGTATACTTAGACATTTCTGATTCTCTAGTTGTTTAGCTAAGAATAGTGTTGCTTAGCACTTGGGTGTTCCTAAGCGGGAATCCCACCTCCTTCCTAGAGTAGCTCTTGGAGAAGTTTTGTTTGTCTTGTCCACTATTAGGCTTGGTCCAAGCTTCACCTTACACCTACAGCGCTGATCCTATTGAGGGTTGGGTTGTCCTTGTGAGTTGCAACAAGTGGAGGATAGATCTCTCTAGATCTACGCACATCTAGCACCCCTTTTCACTGGGAAAGTCTTCTATCCCATTGGAAAGAGTGACCTCGATCATTGGAGCTATACATCCAGACCTTGGCATCAGGCCAAATCATTCTCAAAGTTTACAGTGCAGTTTCCTTTCCCTAACTGCATTATTTTCAAATCTGCAGTTGTAGGGTGTTTTGTCTACATTTTGGAGGAGAGATCTCTGGTGATAGGATTCTTCCTCTCACTGTGGTGATCCATGGATTGGCCATCCAATCCATGTTTGTTTCATATCTAATCTGATGTTCTTTCATATGATTCAGAGATTTCTAAATATTACTACAGATCTTCAACTCTAGATCTCAGATCTACTCATGTACTCTCATGTTTTGCACAAAACCCCAAGGGGAATGTATAGATGAGATTTTCAGGTATACAGATCTAAATTAGATCTATATTTTTGTGTAAATATCTTCTCTAGGACTGAGTTATAATATATAGCTTCTTTATCCCATTAAAATAACGCTATCAAGTTTGTGCAGATATTTCTTGTGGTTGTAGCACCTCATTTCTAAGGGTTTATTCTTGTATAGCCTTCTACTTTCTCTTGTACACTGTATGGGCTATAATGTAAATCTGATTTTCTGTTGTACATATGATCTTTGAACCTCCATATAGGCCTACTACTTTACTTCAATGGAACCGCATTATTTCTGAAGCAGTTTGTGCATATAGTTGCAGCCCCTTCATTGGGTGTTTTTCAACCATACTAGGTGGTGGGAGGTCTATTTACCTCACCTAGTTTGATTTTATTTTTCTCTCCTTTTGGATTTAGACATTAGATCCACTGATCTAAGGGATCCAGGAGTTGAAAACTCACTTCACTGCACTAATTTGTGAAGAGAGAATTATTCCAGCAGGCTTTGTTGTGCATTCCCATTTTGGGATATTACGGCAGCGTCTGGTTCCTTGCATGTACTTGTAAAGAATTTCACCCCTCACTCATGTTCGGACTTCATACTTTATGGGGCATCTGTTACACAACAATTTTTCACTATCCTTGTACTCCCTATTCCTTGATAATGGAGGACCCATATAGTGACCCTTGTGTACTTTCCAAGCATGGAATACATACCCCCGAACCACATTTTGTCTGCCAAATCATCTCCCTTTACAACGTTTCTAGAAGATCCCTATAAAAGCCTAGTTTTCAAGGTCAATTCTTTCTCTCATTGTTTGACCCACGTCGATAGTAGAGATTTACACTGAGGCCCACGTCAATCGGTGCTCTATCTTAATGTCAGACCCACACCGACCCTGTTTTGGAAAGTTTTTAAATAGAAATGAAGCTTCTGCAACTAGAAGCTTCGCGAGGCGGCGAACTGGAAGTTTGTTTTGAGGATATGGCTAAGGAGTTCCTCTTTGGGCTTCTTGTTCCCAAGAAATAGGAACTACTCCAAGGATAAGCTCTTTTCCCATTATTTGAGGGCCCATAAACTCCTCCTTCATTGTTATATAAGGATACCTCCATCAACTCTACAACCTTAGTGATGATAGAAAGGAGAATAAATTGTAGCTTCGGGAGATTAGTGCAAAGTGTGATTTTTTTTGTGTGTTGGGAACACAGTGAGATCTTAGACCTTTGTGTGTGAGGGTGTTGCAAACGTGCTTGGATACGGACCTGCCGAAGGAGAGGCTCAACATCAAGGCTTGGTTGTAAACTCCCCTTGTCTTTATCATAATAAAATGCAACTGATGTTTATCTTCCACTCTTTTTTACATTTATAATGAGATTTCTAGCATTCCTTGATCAGTTAGATAAGTTTTAATTGTTTTAAATTTTTTGTGATTTTATGCTTGTCATGGTGTCTTGACTGTTTGTACAAGTAATCGAATGTTGGCAACAGCGTGTATCAAGCTTGAGAAGAGCGACAGATCAAGAAGCTTCGACGGAAGATGACAACGTAGCATCAGAACAGGGTAGGCCATCTTCTTTGCTCTGAATTTCATTTACAATCTAGGAAGGCAGATGTTAGTATGTCCCCATAGTTTCTAGACCCACCCTAGGTCTAGAGGGATCACCTCTGTTCACAGAGGGGATTTTCCTGGAAAACGATAGGGTCGGCCAAAAAGCATGAAATTGCACTATATATACCTCAGATCTTGCGACTCATTTGGACACTAACCAATGTGAAACTCTCTGAAGCAATCATAGTGGTTAAAATGTGGACTTAAAAATAGAAGTTTTCATATTACTTTGAGGCAAGGATTTGTGGATCTTAGGACATAAAACAATGCGGATACATCTGTGATTTCAAGAAGGATATAACTCCAGACAAGTATAGGGTTTAGTGCAGATATCTCTACAATAGATATATCATGATAAATTCTGGTTTAAATTTGAATTGAAGACAGTGTTCTAAGTGATGAACCCTTTACTAAACTAAGAGGGGGGGTGAATCAGTTTATTCCATTCATGGACATTAAATTTTTTTTCATTAAACTCATTAACAAGTCATTTCATAAGCAGCTTAATACACAGTGATCAGTAGGCTAAATATGTGAACAACAAGTAATAAGAATATTAACACATCTCATCAACACATAATAATTATGCACATGGACACCACATATAAGTAGAAACCCATAAGGGAGAAAACCATCTTATTATTGTTGTGATGCAAATTCAAGATCCTACTCCCTCTCACAACTAATTTTTTGTAGGTTCCTACCTCAATTTCTGCAAGCTACAACTTGCAAGGAAGCTCCAACTCCCATATATTTTCTGCAAGCTACAACCCACAGGAGGCTCCTACATCACCCAGCTCCAACTGTAATTTTATCAAGATACAACTTGAAAGGAGACTACAATCCCCTCACTCAACACGAAAGTACAATGTTGATTTACATGGATGTCAGCTTTGTTTTCCTCCACCTTCACTTCAACCCTCTCTACCTTCAATTCTGCTTCATATCATCTCCAGATGTGCATAGCATCTCTATCAGCTCTCTCACATTCTCCAGCTCACTCCCATTATGCCGCTCTCTTACATTCTTCAGCTCTCTTCCAATATGCCACATTCTTCAGCTCTCTTCCATTATGTCGCTCTCTCACATTCTTCAGCTCTCTTCCATTCTGCCGCTCTCTAGCCTCTCTATCCACACTGATATTACATGTTTTATACAGATAACTACATGATTGTTTGCATTCTACAGGGAATGCGAAGTGAACAGGCCTGGCCCTATGCCTTCCACCCATTCGATTCCTTACACTTCAGTTCAGGTTATTACATCATCAATAATCATTACAACACTCATTGGAGTTTTTTCTATGCCTATAGAGACTTGCCTTTGCATCAAAAACAATATATAATAATCAATGAATTTACATTTACAGTTACAACAATATTTCACTTAGCCCTTTCAGTTCTTGGCTCGGTGATTATTTGTCTTTTCTGCTGCTGTCATTAATTTTTCCATTTTTGTTGTTATATTATAACAGTGCTACATGAATGCCTTTTTCTTGACTCGACCTAGATGGCGTGTTTTGAACAGTGTTGCATAACTGTATTTTGGCCTGACTTGACCCAGTTCATCTGTTTTCAACAATGCTACTTTATCTCCTTTTTCCCGACTCTGCCTCTTCTGCTTGTGCCTGCAGCGTTCAGCGTTCAGTGCTTCTTTGCTCTGTGTCGGGCCACTTACTTGAGTCTCCTTCTGCCCGCATTCAAACTCTCTTTTATTTACACAACGCAACCGCATACAGCATTGTTCTGCACGGGGTCGGATATTTTTACTTACCCGAGTCTTTTCTTGCGTTCATGCTTTCCTTTTTGTACACCAGAGTCAACTCTCCATTCAACTTTACTTCTTTGTAAACAACCGTAACCACATTAAACTTGGACCTGAAATGTATTAATATTTACCTCTATATGATATCGCGTGCAGTCACTTATCGCATTTCGGGGTTTCCTTTGTGTTTCATGTAATATTCAGCTCTTGCATTCCCAGATGCAATTTCTTAATGAAAAAGCCTTACTTCTGGATTTAAAATCCTTTGGACTTCGCCTTTGAAATGTATCGCATCTCGCACTTTGGCGTTTCAACTTGATTTTTTAGCGCTTATCCTCTCGAGCTTGTGAATTGCGATATCTGATTGGGTCCCACAGCCAGACTTCAATTCCTTTAGAGTTTAGCTTTGAACTATATTGCGGCTGCTCCTCATATCGCATCTCAGAATTCTTGGTGGTTCTGCGTTATATTCACCGCTTCTAGCTCTGATGCAATTTCTTCAAAAAAATGCCTTATTTTGGATTTGAAATCCTTTGCATTTAACTCTAAAACTACATCGCATCCACCCTTTATCACATTTCGGCATTCCAACTTGGTTCATGAGCGCCATTCCTCCTGAGCTTTGCAATTTGCGATATGAGATTGGGTCCCACTTGACTTTATCGCAACTTCTCTATCACAGATTTCTATCGCATGTTTCTTATCGCAAAATTCGCCGATCTTTAGATCTTCACCTCTTCTGATTTTCAATTTGCGATATGCAGGCAGGTCCACATCATCTCCATGTCATCATGCCATGTCACCTTGCCATGTCACCTTGCCACATCATCATAAATTAACTGCGATATTTGGGGTCGGGGCCACGTCATTGCATATGTCATATTCCACACTTCGCATGTCACAATTTCTTATGTCTCTGTGGTTTTTTGATCATCCTTCTGCTGCAATTTGCGATATGCGATGAGGCCCTCCACACGTGATTGTGATTTTTGGTGAAGCCTCCGAACATTGTTCTGCACGAATATTTGCACGACTCGACCCTGACCTGTGCACTGTTCTAAACCTATTCAATAGCCCAACTCTTGATATTTTCTGAACTTAAAATAGCATGACTCGACCCACTCATTCATGAATCTTCCCATGTTCACAACTTGACCCATTTTGTTCACGACTTCACCCAAAATGTTCATGACTTGACCCAACTTGCTGCCTTTGTTGCCTTTACTCCTTTTCTTCCTTAACTGTCTTCACTCCTTTACTGCTCCTCGACCTCTCTTTTATGATTTCTCACTGCACCATTGCCTTAGATAATTGTTCTATTGTTTCTCCTTTGTCCTTACTGATAATTCTGGTGCTGCTCCTTTGTCCTTAGTGATAATTATGGTGTTGCTCCTTTTCCATCATTGACAATATTTCCAACAGCCTCCCCCTTTTGAATTTATGGCAACACTTCGTCCAATACTTCCTCCAAGACTTCCTCCCCTTTTCATTTTAAGAAGTGCCTTTCTTCCTCTGCTTGATTTTTAGTAGTGCCTTTATTCTTCTACTCGCTTTTCCTCCCCCTTTGAAATCAATGGCAAAGGGTTACACATTTTCCAATGTAGTTTCCTTCATTGTACTACTTCTCTTTGAGTTATCTATAAGCATTCTTCATTCTATTCTTTTGTTATGAGATTAATATACACACTCCATCTATTCATTACACACTTGATGAATCCTTTTGTATTTGAATGAATACACCTAATCCACCATTGTATTACTGCTTCCTGATTGTTCTGTATAAACTGTGATTGTTGGTTTATGTTACACATAAGCATTGCTTTATATGTACTTCAAAAATACAAGAGCATTGTGAATGCATTGCAGACTTCATATGATATATGAGAATTGTCGGGGTAACACTTTGAGAATCATTGAGATTGCATGAATATACACAACAAACTGATGCTATCACAACTCATGAGAATTCTAGAAGGTATGTCTCCATAGAATTTTTTGTTCTTTTGTCCCTTGTTTCTTGATGAAACTCTGTGTACTGGTGAAATATCAACCATTCCTTTCTTTCCATGCTTTGATAACACAGCTCGTCGTTCGCCTTGATGTATTTCTGCCATAACAACACCATAATGTATGATATAATACTCTGATAATGGGCACCTGTACCATAACACTGCTCCAAAAATAACATTTGGTATTCTACTTATAGGAAGACTGCTCCAAATACCAATTTATTAATATTTGTAATGATATACTAATAATAAATTTTGTATTTTTCATCCTTCTTAAAAGCATCTTGCTACATTATTAACACTTTCCGAGAGACACACAGTGTAATCATCCTTTGTAGATCTTTACCAACTCCATAGCTCGAGCTCTTCTTGACAACTTTTATGTGCTATTCACCCCCTAAAAATTTGCTTCTTTTCTAACCCTGGTTGGATGTATGTTCCTGATATTGCAGCCTTTGCTGGTGCATTTTTTTCATTTTTTTTTCATCCCCCTTTTTTATCATATTAGAGAGTATCATCTACAGACATTATCCCCAGTTTGTCTCTTATATATTCGAAAGGTTTTTCTAGAAAGAGGTTTTGTAAATATGTTTGTTTTATGTTCTTTTTTCAGACATATTCCATGTTTACTATTTTCTCTGCTACTTGTTCTCTAAGGAAGTGGTACTTTATTGGGATGTGCTTGGTTTTCGAATGAAGCACATGATTTTTTGATATGCTTATTGCACTTATATTGTCACATTTGATATAAATAGGTTCGGTAATGCTTACCTTCATGTCTTGAAGAGTTTGTTTCATTCACATCACTTGTGTGCAAAAAGTTGATGCTGCTATGTATTCTCCTTTTGTTGTAGATAGAGAGACAGATGTTTGCTTCTTGTTGAACCATGCTGCCAGGATTTCTCCCAAATAGAATGCACCTCCATTTCTTCTTTTCTACTTACCACGCAGTTGACCCAATCTGCATTTGTATATGATGTCAATGTGAAATCTTTGCCTTTCGGATACCATCGACCATAATGTGCAGTTCCTTGCAAGTATCTAAATATCCTCTTTATTGCTAGCGAGTGATTTTGTTTTGGTGATGTTTGATATCTTGCCACAAGTCCTACTGCCAAAATAACGGTCTAGTCTAGAGGCTTTTAGGTATAGCATACTTCCTATCATAGATCTGTAAATTCTTTTATATACATCTGAAAATTCATCATCAACACATAATTTGCATCCAGTGATCATGGGAGTTGACACAGGTTTGCAGTCTTCCATTTGGAATATTTTTAGCATGGATCTTAAGTATTTTTCTTGTGAAATGAATATGTCCTTGTTATTTTGCAGAATTTGAAGTCCTAGGTAGAAGGTAAGCTCTCCAATCATAGACATCTCAATTCTAACTTCATCTCTTCTACAAATATTTTTACTAACTCATCCTTGTTGTTGCCAAACATGATGTCATCTACATATGCCACTACAATTAAAAGTTTATTTTCATCAACCTTTATATACAGATTGTTGTTTACTCCTCCCTTCTTGAATCCTTGTTTTGAAAGTACTTGTCCAGCCTAGAATACCATGCATGTGGTGCTTGTTTGAGACCATATAGGGCTTTCTTTAATCTGCAAACATAGTTGTGCTTATCTACTAAGGAAAAACCTTCAAGTTGTTCCATGTAGACTTCTTCCACTAGATCTCCATTTAAGAAGGCAGAATTCACATCCATTTGATATACCTTGAAATCATGATAGCATGCAAAAGCTAGAAACATTCTAATTGCTTCCATTCTTGCTACAGGGGAAAACTTTTCATCATAGTCAAGTCCTTCGATTTGAGAGTATCCCTTACATACAAGTATGGCTTTATTTCTGATTACCTAACCTTGTTCATTCATCTTATTCTTGAATATCCACTTTGTGCCAATGACATGTTTCCCAACAGGTCTTGGTATTAACTCCCAGCTCTTGTTCTTCTCAATCTGGTCTAATTCTTCATTCATAGCATTTATCCAATTTTTGTCTTAGTTGGATTCATCGAAATTCTTCAGTTCTATCTGTGACAACATGACTAGATACACTTCCTCAGTCTGTTCAGCTAGATGTCTTCTTGTTTGGACTCTTGCACTCTTGTCTTCAATGATTTGATCTTCTAGATGGTTTTTTTGTGTGTCTCGAGGGTTATTTTGAGTTTATTTTTGTATCTTTTGTTGTCTCATTTTGTTCTTTATTTTATTGATTCTCATCATGGTGATTCTAGAGGATTGACATAGTTTGTACTTTTGGTTCTGCCTGGTAGTTCTTTATCAAATCTCACATCAATGCTTTCCACAATATTATGCAGTATTTTATTGTAGCACCTATAGCCCTTACTCTTTGATGCATATCCCAAAAATATTCCTTCGTCAGCTCTTGCATCATACTTCCCCATTTTTTCATGATTATTCTTTATGAAAAAATTGTTTCCAAAGACTCTAAAGTGCTTAATTGATGTTGGTTTCCCATGCCACAATTAATATGGATTCTTGTCACAATTTGGTTTGAGATGAGCTTTGTTGAGAATATGAACAACTGTGTGTACTGATTTTTCACAGTAGGTTTTGGGAATGTTTCTTTCTTGCATCATGGCTCTAGAAATCTGTTGTACATACTTGTTTTGCGTCTCTGCCACTCCATTCTATTGAGGTGTATCTGCAACAGTAAATTGTTGCTTTATCCCACATTCATTACAAATGTTTGCAAACTCATCACCTATGAATTCACCTTCTCTGCCTAGTCCGACGTATTTTAGTTTACATCCAAATTTATTTTCTGCATGTGCCTTGTGTTAGAGTCGGTATAGTCATACCTCCGTCAGAGATCAAAAACTCTTTGTTGCATTTCATTTTAGGTGTCTCATTCATCCAATCAATTGCATTCCATTAGAAGCATAGATTATCTGACGGTAGGGTCTTGTCTCTCATTTTCCCTCATGTCATGTATCTGCTGGTTTGTGTATGATCATTAAAGTTCATCAAAATTCATCAAAGTCAATTTTACAGTCATTCATAGTCATGGATGGTCTTTCGGTCAGCAAAGAGTCTTTTCAGTCATTAGGTCTAGGGTTTCGTCTTCAAAAATGTCAAATAATGGCAGCAGGCACATGAGGATGTTTCTAACAAGTTTTCATTCCAAAACTTTCATCATCAATAATGCTGAGAATGATTCTTCTTCAAAACTTTGTTTTGAAGAAAAAATCGTCAAATTTATTTTTTGTAATAAATGTAATTTCATCCTTTGTAATTTTGAAAGTTTTCAGTCATGAAGTACTTCAGGCGCAGCCCTGGTCATCCTTTGCTGAAATCCAACGCCAATCATCCTTGCAAGAAATAAACAATAGTTTCATCATTTCAGTCAAAAAATCAAGTGGAAACAAGCAAAGCAGAATTTGTATTAAAAATGTGAAAGTGCCAAAATTGTGACATTACAAAGTGGGTTGGTCAAAATGAAAAATCAAAATGCATTGATATATGAGATATTTTCCACATCCAAACTTCATTTGCACACCAAGGATAGGAGAGAAGCTGAGTTAAAGTTTGGAGAAGCGAAGACAGGGTTTTGGAGGACCGACTATGTGTTAAATCTATTGTGCGGCGCGTTGGGAGGTAGGCGCGACGCACCGAGAGGTCGCAACACATAGAGCCGACCTATGCAGTGTATTTTTGCACGCGTGTGGTGCACTCACACGGCGCGGCGCATTGGGTTTTGTACACAGCGCACAGACCCGACAGGCAAAATTTCACCTCTGATCAAACAAAATTCAAATCGACTCCGTCTTCCATGATCCAAGTAAGTGTGTGAGCCTTTGCCACTGCTATTAAACGGTGTTTGCTATGATTTGACGAGAAAAATATAAGAGTTGAATGGTAAAAACATGAACCCTATCTTCTTGTCAAAATTCTGGAACTGCTCCTTAGGGTTTTAAAATTGGTGGTTTAAAAACAATTTTGTGCCAAACATTACCTTCCCCATTGGTTTACTCCCTTCACTATTTTGCAATCATCACAGTGCCTCCCCTATTCCCCTCCGTCCCAAAACCAATTATATCCCTTGTTCCCATTTTCCTTATCCCTAAACTCTATTATTCCTTATCACTCTCCCTCTCTCATTTCACTTATAAATTCCCAAAATCCCCAATTCCCAACAGTCAATTGACTGTTAGCACACCTTAATTTCACTTAAAAAACTCCACTTTTCCCACTGTTCCATATTGCTCACAGTCCCTCATTTCCCTTTGGCACACATTTGGCACTTGGAGACAAAGACACCAAGTCCTCATTTATCATCTTCAACAAAACAAACATACACTTGTCATACACATTGCAAACACCATGACGGACACAGATTCATCATATGAGCAAGACAGTGATTCTACCATAGATCTTCATGCACCGAGAAGGCCTCAAAAGGGAGGCAAACATGTGAGGGAGGAGCCCACCTCATTGGCTCAGTTGGAGGCCTGCCCACTTGCCATGGCATGTTTCCGAGAGTTGTCATGCTATCAATATTGTGAGAGGGTTGCTCAGATTCGGCGTCATCAGGAGTTAGCCCGGTTGTTTGTTTTACATTTGCGAGATGGTAAGGTTACCCTTGCTGGTGTAAATTTCACCTTGACACCAGAAACCATTTCTCAGGCAACAGGAATACCGAATGTAGGAGAGGAGTGGAACAAAAGACAGTAGGTGGATAGAGTACATTACGAGCCATACATCAGGTCTGGCTATCTGAGGCAGCTCAACAGGATATTCCCATTCTGATTTCTGAATGAATCTTATGCACCATTGATGAGACTCATTATCAGGTACTTCAGTTGTGAGGGTCGATTCTCATGCCTTTACGCATACCACAGCATACTATTGATGCATTTCACGAGAGTAAGGATGATGAACATTCCATATTTCATGTGCCGAAACATAGACAGGATGACTACTCTTGTGCAGAAGAAGACTCCAGAGTAGCAGCACAACAGCATTTATCATTATGCGCTCATCAAGATGATTGTGGTATATCAGCTTGGATTGCAGGGCACTGCATGGGAAGAGTTCATTTCCCATGACTTCTTTACAGCCCCTCAACCTCCTCCGGAGATTTTTCATGATGCGGGTGAGCCTTCACATCATTTTTAAGGTCTCGAGACAGAGCCTATCATCGGTGTGCCAGTATTTGTTACTTATCAGAGAGGCACGAGAGCATTGTTTGCAGCAACCCGACAAGTACTATCTCCACCCGGGGTGTAAGGGGTCTCATTTCCGTCGTCATTAGCACAGGTACAGGTACAGGACAGAGGAAAGAGGCCTATGTAGGAGGAAGGCCCTTCAAGAGGTCGGGATACTGATTTTACATTGATTGATGTGGACGTGAGCTCTCCAAACTCAAAACTGAGGGAGATCATTCAGGAGCAGAAAACTGAGATCAGCACATTGACCGACAAGTTGCAGAGAGCACAATGGATCATTAGCTATTTGGAGCAGCGGAATAAGCATCTGTAGGATCAGCGTACGATCATGGAGTTGCAAAACATCTGTGAGAACCGACAAGCTGCCCGGAGAAGCCCATCTGAGATGACACCTATCAAGCGGGAGATTGAGGCCAATAGAGAGACATGGCTAGAGAGAGTCAAAATGCATCTTGAGAAGCTGTTGGAGAAGGAAAAAAAAGAGAATAACATGCTCTGACACATGAAGAACTGCTATTGGGCATGCACACATGTTTGTAAAGCGAAGATCAAGATCCTGAAAGCGAGGCTAAGGAGGGTACTCAGGAGGCGCAAAAGACATGATCAGCTCCAAATCTTGGCCGAAGCTTCTTTGGCTAAGAATAACACTTGATGAGGGACCTTCAGTCCAAATTTCAAGGAATTTGGGAAAAATTTTGTCATTTTTGAATTTTTTGGTCACAAAACAGGGTTTTATGCCCGACGCGTAGCGCCACCTTGCGCGCGCTTATGGTTGGTAGCTCTTCAGAGGGAAAACTTGATATTTTTAGATTTTTTATGAAAATTTATGCATTCTCAGGAATGGCCTAATAATTTCATCAAGTTCTGGGTGGCCTAAAGGGTCAGAAACACCTTGAAAATGGCCTTTCTGCCACCTTTTGCACACACAGGAACCAGTCTTGGGAGATTGAACTTTTGGAGGGGAAAATGGACACCAAATCTAGACATTATACTTGGGTTCGAAAGTAGACAGGCAGGGCTTTTCAACGAGCTATCATGAGCTCAATTTGGACTTCGGGAAGGGCCTCAAAAACAGCTCCAAAGTTGTGCTACGCATAGAGATTTTGGGCGCGGTGCATAGAGAATTTTGGCCTATTTTTCACTCCACAGCTCAGAATTTCGCCTAGTTTTGGCCAGTTTTACTTTTTAATGTAACTCTTGATATATCTTGATGTAATTTCATTACCATGATGTAATTTTGGCACATTTTTACTTTTTTCTAGAAGATTCATTCACCAAAAGGTGAAATGTGAGTGAATGGATCAGTTTCCTAGCATATAGAGGCAAGTTGTTTCATGGCCTATTTTCTAGTTCCTAGTTTAGATATGGTTGAAATAGCTCCTAGAATGATGAGCTCGACCCCTAGAGGCATGGGAATGGGTTAGTCTTGTCTATATTATGTATTTTCTCAGACATTTTCAGGGTTGGACATTTGGGATTGCTCAGCACTTCATTGTACATTCATTCTGCAATTTTGGCAAAGGAATAGACCGGGGTTTGCAGCCCTCTTTGGGATCCTTGTGGCGCTGTGTTTTGATGGTGTTTTTCTCCATGTATTTTTAAGTTCACTGATGTTTATGTGTACCATTTCTCTTCTCTTTTCTTCTTAGATTAAGAAAATCAGTGTTAAAGGTAGAATTCAGTAGCTTGCTTTGCTCTGCCTTTAGTTTTGTTTAATTTTATATGTTTTCATCTGTTTGAGGAGGACTCTTGAGACCCTCTTGCCCTCTTCAGATCCTCACCAGTCTGATCCATCCATCCACTCAAAAAAAAGCATCAAAACTCTTGCCTTCCTTGCCCCAATAAGAACTCTACAAAAACTAGGCCTAATCCCCACACCCAAAACTGCCTTTCCCTTTGATCCAACAAAACCCCCAAAAATCAAACTAAAACTCCTTCACTTATATACCTAGCCTAAAATTAGCTTTCATTTTAGTCATTTCAAGCCCTATTGATTACTTTTAGCTGAGATTGACCCGGAGAGAGCCCTCTCCTATTCTAGTAGGGCTAGCTACCAGACTGAGCGTGGTTTGATGTTACCCTAAACTCTTCCTTCTTCAACCTGAGGTAGATTTAGGCAATAACATAGTGGCGACCATACTGGGGAAGAAAATGGTTTTCTTGTTGGTGTTATTTTTTTTATAAGCTACAAACGGAACCTGAAGTTATGCTAGGTAGCCTTCGAAATGCTTTTGCTTTGCATTAGCGGAAGTAGATAAACGCTGCTTCAGTCAATCTCCGGTTTAGCTTGTGAACGTGACACTTAACTTGTGAATTACCCCAGTATATCAAATCATTCTGGACTTTTGGGTGATGAGTCTAGAATTTGATAGGCTGAACAAGTTGGTTTTGTCCCTTTGATTTTGAAATTAATCCAACACACTGGCTTCCAGAAGACATACTAGAGCAAATCTGGATCCCGATCCACCTCCAGTGTATGAGAATCCCAATCTGATTTCAAAAATCCTCCATCAAGAAAGTCCCATGATCCCGTTGTTTAAATCTCATTCAAGCCCTAATGTATTTAATTCCTTGAAGATATTGAGTTTGATGATCAATTTGAGTTGTCGTTGTTTGAAACTAAGTCTGAAAGTGCTACTAGTTCTACTGTCATAAATCTCGAGTTTATCAAGTATCTTGAGATTGAACAAGCTAATACATCCATTGATAGTTACATCTTAAACATTCAAAACTCTATTGTGGCAACAAATATTCCTGAGTTTATCGAATCTGCATCTGAAACTCTTGGTCCATCAGCAGCTACTTCTAATTCACAAGTTCATACCGAGCTTCCCTTCATTCCTACTATTCCCGTGCAACCATCTATATCTGATCAGCAATCTGCAATGGTTTCTCCTCCTTCCCCACCACATACACCTCGCACATCTACTGCTCCTACTCAACCTGTTTCTCCAAGACAGATTATAAATCCACCAAGAGCAATGGCCGCTAGATTTGCACCCCTTGTCCTGCCTCCAAACTTGGATGCTATGCCCGCTGATTATCAGAGTAAAATCCCATTGTTTGATGGAACTCCTCAGAGTGTTCCTGCTCTGCAGCATATTGATAGAATGACAAACTTCTTTGATCTCCATGAAATTGATGAAGAGAATGTCACCATGAGATTTTTTGTGCAAAATTTTGGAGTTGAAGTACGTAAGTGGTTCAGAGCTTTGCAGCCTAGAAGTATTGCTACATTCGTCGAGCTTCAGAGACAGTTTTTGGATCGATGGGAAATAAAGAAATATCCTCTTCAAATTACTTCTGAATATACCAAGATCAAGCGCAATCCTGGTGAGTCCGTCCAAGACTATATTATCTGATTTAATGTGGTTTATAATGTTATTCCTGATGATTTGAGGCCATCTAAGAAGTCAACTTTGTTAAAATTCCCGAATGGTTTTGATTCAGACATGGCCTATTCATTACGGGAAAGAGATCTGCCCACTTTGGAGGACATGCAGAATATTGCGGTGAGTGTTGAGGCAAATTTGAATGACAAAAGAGCTAGATTGAAAGCAGAGAAGAAAGTTGTGATAAAAGAAGAAGCTTCTACTTCAGATAAACTACTTCGTAAAGTGGAAAAGATGATTGAAATAATGACACTTGATAAGCCCGAACCACAAATCATAAATCCCAACTTTCGTGGACATCAACAACCTTAATTCAGGATCAAACAACGAGAGTAGCGAGCACAAGAACCGCCACCACAACAGCAGGTAAAGACTCCTTTACAGCAGAATTTTGTTGGTCCCGATTTAGATGATGAAGACAATGTAATTGGGGAAGAAAATCACTTTTTTACACCTGATGACATGCCAACCTTTATCACTAAAGATGAGGATTTTGCAGAAAGTTCAGCTGTACAAAAGGATGAGGATTTTATCTTAGCAAATGAGACAGCTCTTGAAGAAGAGTCGGATGAGTATCAAAGAGGTTATATGAATGCTTTGTCAGCCCAGCAGAAGCAATATTCACTTAGAAACAGAGATGTTCCTATCAATCCAATTCAAAAGAGAAAGGAATTTTCAGCACCAAGGAATGATGCACCCATTGCACAAAAGAAGGGAAAAGATGTAGTTGATCCCGCTACAAGTAAGTCTCCATCAGCAAGTGAAAGATCAAATCAGCCAATTGTATCGAAGGATAAAGCTAAAAAGAAAGATGCTCCAGCCAAAGAGGTAGAAAAAACTTCAACTTTTAACTTAAAGAGTGATATTGCTAAGTTGAAAGTTTCCATTCCTTTGACTGAGTTAATGAAAAATAGCAGCTACAATGGTCAAGTATCTAAAATTCTGAATTTCGATCCAATGTCTGATATGGTGAATGTCGAAGATGATCAACCTGAATTGATATTTGGACCAGCATTGGATGGTGAGTCTCCCGATAGTGATGTACCACCTTTTTATATCAGCCTTAGATTGCATGAGTTTGTGTTACATAATGCCATGTTTGATTTTGGAGCTTCTCACAATCTCATGTCGAAGGCGATTATGGAGAAATTGGGATTGGACATCACTTGGAAGTATCATGATATGTATTCTTTTGATTCCAGCAGAGTAAGATGCATTGGGCTTATTAAATATTTGGTGGTAAGTTTAGATCAGATTCCGGCAAAAATGTTTTGATGGATGTGGTTGTGGCACACATTCCTCCTAGATTTGGCATGCTTCTTTCCAGATCTTGGGGAGTGAAGTTGAAGGGAGCCATACAACTTGATTTCTCCTATGCTACCATTCCTGTGTTCGTTCATATGAGAAAACTATACTGGGAACAGAAGATGAAGTATATGATCACCAGCAAGGAGAAACCGGTAAATCATCCAATTAATTATGTACATACAAATTTAGAGTCTTTTGTTTTGTATTCAGATAGTTTCAATGATGTAGATAGTCAGTTAGTTGAAGCAGAGGAAATTCCAGAGATCACGGAAAATTTCAGAGAAGTTTTGATGAAAGAAAGACAAGAACTTGAGAGTTTCGCTGAGCAATCAGCCTTTTGGCAACAGCAGAAAGTTGAGGGACATCAAGCAGAAATAACAGAGCAAACGAAATTTCAGCATTTGGAAGAAGATGAAGAAGGTTTATGGACTATGGATTTCGATGGTGTCGTTGGGAGTGATGGTGCTGGAATCAGCATTTGGGTACACAGTCCTTTTTCCGCCCTAAACAAGGTACCTAGTAATGTGAGATTTTGTTCGTACAAGTTAGCATTTGATTGTTCGAATAATGAGGCAGAATACGAAGCTTTGATTGCTGGTCTGAAAATACTTAGGAAGTTGAATGCTAAGAGAATTGCAGTCTATGGTGACTCTGAGTTGGTAATTAAGAAAGTGAAGGGTGAGTATCAAGCTAAGCATCCTCGAATGCGTGCTTATCGAAATGATGTTCTTGATATCTTGAAGTTATTTTCAGACTATACTTTGACTTGTATCCCTTGCATTCAGAATGGTATTGCGGATGCTCTTGCTAAGGCAGCTAGTAATTTGAAGATCCCAATGAACTCAAGTAACAAGTTTGAAATCCATGTGAAACATCGTCCAACTGTCCCGGACAATCAAAGGTTTTGGCAAGTATTCCAAGATGATGATGAGATTGATGAATTTTCGCAGAACAAAGGTAAATTCAAGGACACTTCAATTAACATGGATTATGATGGTGATGAGGCTGATGTGCAAATAAATCAGATGGAAGTGTTGCAGCTGAAAGATAATGTCATTCCTAAGGGTTTGATACCTTTAGAAGAGCTCTTTGATCAAGATGACGTAGCTAGAAAGCCAACCTTGAGGCCAAATGAAAAGGGATTTGAAGACACGAACATTGGAACAGCTAAGAATCCGAAGATGGTGAAGTTATCCAAATCATTGCCACCAGAGGTAAAAGCAAAATATGTGAGTTTTTTGTCTTCTCTTGCTGATGCTTTTGCTTGGGACTATTCAGATTTAAAGACGTATGATACCAATATAATTCAGCACACCATTCCTATTAAGCCAAATCAGAAGCCCTTCAAGTAGAAGTTGAGAAGGATAAATCCGAAGTTGCTTCCCTCGATTGAAAAGGAGGTGAATCGATTATACAAGGCTGGTATCATTGTTCCTATAAGATTTTCAGATTGGATTTCCAATTTGGTGCCCGTTCGCAAAAAGACAGGTGAGATTTGTTTGTGCATTAATTTTCGGAATTTGAACAAGGTTTCTTTGAAAGAAAATTATCCATTTCCCAAATTGGATCACATATTGCAGCGAGTAGTTGGAGCATCTCGTATGTCACTACTCGATGATTATTCCAGGTATAACAAAATTTTGGTCCATGAGGATGATAGAGACAAAACTGTGTTCACCACTCCGTGGGGAACTTTCCATTATGCCAAAATGCCTTTCGGTTTGAAGAATGCTGGTGCAACATTTCAGCATGCAATGGACATGGCATTTGTGAATGAGAAAGATGTTTTCTTAGTTGTATATCTTGATGATTTGACAGTATTTTCCAATTCTGATGAAGAACATCTTTACCATTTGAAAGTTGTTTTCCAGCGATGTAGAAAGTATGGTGTGTCACTCAATCCGAAGAAGAGTTTATTTGCCATGGATGAGGGCAAACTCCTTGGTCACATTATCTCAAAGGATGGCATCTGTATTGACCCAGCTCGAGTTGAAGCAATTCAGAAAATTGATCTTCCCCGGAATAAGAAGGAGATTCAGTCTTTTAATGGTAAGATGAATTTTTTACGCCGCTTTGTACCTAACTTTTCCGAACATCTAAGAGAGATTACAGACATGCTTAAGAAATATAGTGTAGTAAAGTGGAGTGAAGAGGCGGTTAAGTCTTTCAATCTAGTGAAGTTGGTTCTTTCATCAACTCCGGTTCTGATCAGCCCAGATTACACTCAGGATTTTATTTTTTTCTCTTTTTCTTTGGAGCATACTATGGCAGTAGTATTAATGCAGAAAAGAGATGGACATGAAAAACCAATTGCTTTTTTCAGCTGTACTATAAGAGATGCAGCCCTGAAATATAACATCATTGAAAAGCAAGCTCTCGCTCTTGTGAAGGCGTTGAAAGATTTTCGAGTATATATTTTGCATTCTCATATCATTACTTATGTTCCTAACGCTGTTGTAAAGGATGTTCTAGTGCAAACAGATCCGGAAGAGATACGGGGCAGATGGATTTCTACCTTGTTGGAGTATGATGTGGAGATAAAGCCCACCAACCTTATCAAAGGACAGGGGCTGGAAAAGTTAATGGCTGAATCAAATTTGCACGCTTTTGACATCAATCTTATTGCTTCTATGTCTAAAGATAATGAGGAAAGTTCATCAGTTTAGGTATCAGAAATATTTGTGACGTCTCCTTGGTATTCATATATTGTATATGTGCGTCAAAACTTGTCACCACCCCCCGGTATGGCTAGAAACAAAAGTAGAACTTTGAAATTGAAAGTTGCTAAGTTTTATGTTTTGAATAATTCGCTTTATTGGAAAGATCCTGGTGGTGTTTTGCTGAATTGTTTGGTGGAAGAAGAAGCAAAGCGGGTTATGGAGGATTTTCACAAAGGATATTGTGGTGGTCACCTTTTTTTGAAAACAACAGCCAATAAGATTTTGAGAGCGGGATACTATTGGCCGACATTGTTTGATGATGTGTATAAGATGGTTAAAAGCTGCCATGAGTGTCAGATTTTTGAAGGAAGATAGAAATTACAGCCTTTTCCACTTAAGCCCATTGAGGTGAGTGCTCCGTTTCAGTAGTGGGGTTTGGATTTCATTGGTGAAATTCATCCCGCTTCTTCAGGACAGCATAGATGGATTCTAACAGCGACAGATTATTTCACAAAATGGATCGAAGCAGTTCTGACCGGGCAAGCTACGGATTCAGTAATAATTTCTTTCCTAGAGAATAAAATTTTGTCTCGTTTTGGTTGTCCGAATAAATTGATCACTGATAATGCAACAGCTTTCAAATCAAAAAGGATGATTGAGTTTTGTGACAAGTATAAAATCATTTTGGGGCATTCAACCGCCTATCGTCCGCAAGGCAACGGATTGGCGGAGTATTCCAACAAATCTTTGGTCAATATCATTAAAAAGTTGCTGGAAATAAACAAGAAGAGCTGGCATAAGAAGCTGGTCAATGAACTATGGGCAGATCGAGTGAGTCAGAAGAAATCTATTGGCATGTCCCCCTTTGAGTTGGTTTATGGAATTGATATAGTGTTTCCTACCTCTCTCGCGGTTCCGGTGGTAAAACTTCTACAAGAAGCTGGCAGTGAAGAAGATCATATGCAGTGAAGAATAAATCAAATGATCCATTTGCAGCAGACGACAGAAGAAGTTTTTCAAAACACATTCAAGTTGTAGGAGAGAATCAAGAGATTTATGACAAGAAAGCAAAGGTGGACAAATTTCAACTGGAAGAAGTGGTGCTGAAATGGGATGCCAGAAATGAGGATAAAGGTAAGCATGGTAAGTTTGAAAATCTCTGGAAAGGACCCTTTAAGATTGCTGCATATCGAGGTCAGAACGCCTTTCTTCTGAAGGAGATGAACGGGGAATATTTTCCAGGAGGGTCGGTCAATGGTCGGCTGCTCAAGCGGTACCATTTCTAAGATGTTTTCTCTTGATCACATTGTCATTGTACATACCATTTATTTCAGTTTCATCGCAAGTGTGCACTGTGATCTTTTCTTCAGTTTGGGGCCCGAAGTGAAGGCTATAATTCTGAAGAAGGATTTCAATTTTGGTTTGAGTTTGTCAAGTCGGTTTTGTTCAGTCATTTCAGTGTCAAAGTTGAGTCGGTTTGTGTCAAAGTTTTAGTCAAATAAATTGAGTCAAAACTCTTGTGTGGATTTCTCGAAAGAATGGACTCCATAGCCCAATGGATAAGGCACTGTTCTACTCTCCCAAAGATCTGCCATTCTTGGCACCTCCAAGGAGCTACCATCCCCATTGGAGCCAATGTTAGATTCGGTATAGTCATACCTCCATCAAAGATCAAAAACTCTTTGTTGCATTTCATTTTAGGTGTCTCATTCGTCCAATCGGTTGCATTCCATTAGAAGCATAGATTATCTGATGTTAGGGTCTTGTCTCTCATTTTCCCTCATGTCATGTATCTTCTGGTTTGTGTCTGATCATTAAAGTTCATCAAAATTCATCAAAGTCAATTTTACAGTCATTCATAGTCATGGATGGTCTTTCGGTCAGCAAAGAGTCTTTTCAGTCATTAGGTCTAGGGTTTCGTCTTCAAAAATGTCAAATAATGCCAGCATGCACATGAGGATGTTTCTAACAAGTTTTAATTCCAAAATTTTCATCATCAATAATGCTGAGAATTATTCTTCTTCAAAACTCTGTTTTGAAGAAGAAATCGTCAAATTTATTTTTTGTAATAAATGTAATTTCATCCTTTGTAATTTTGAAAGTTTTCAGTCATGAAGTACTTCAGGCACAGCCCTAGTCATCCTTTTCCAAAATCCAATTCCAATCATCCCTACAAGAAATAGACAAGAGTTTCATCATTTCAGTCAAAAAATCAAGTGGAAACAAGCAAAGCAGAATTTGTATTAAAAATGTGAAAGTGCCAAAATTGTGACATTAAAAAGTGGGTTGGTCAAAATGAAAAATAAAAATGCATTGATATATGAGATATTTTCCACATCCAAACTTCATTTGCACACCAAGGATAGGAGAGAAGCCGAGTTAAAGTTTGGAGAAGTGAAGACGGGGTTTTGGAGGACCGACTGTGTGTTAAATCTGTTGTGCGGCGCGTTGGGAGGTAGGCGCGACGCACCGAGAGGTCGCGGCGCATAGAGCCGACCTCTGCAGTGTATTTTTGCACGCGCGCAACGCACTCACACGACACGGCGCATTGGGTTTTGTGCACGGTGCACAGAGCCGACAGGAAAAATTTCACTTCTGCTCAAACAAAATTCAAATCGACTCCATCTTCCATGATCCAAGTAAGTGTGTGAGCCTTTGCCACTGCTATTAAACGGTGTTTGTTGTGATTTGAAGAGAAAAATATAAGAGTTGAATGGTAAAAACATGAACCCTATCTTCTTGTCAAAATTCTGATTTGGAACTGCTCCTTAGGGTTTTAAAATTGGTGGTTTAAAAACAATTTTGTGCCAAACATTACCTTCCCCATTGGTTTACTCCCTTCACTATTTTGCAATCATCACAGTGCCTCCCCTATTCCCCTCCATCCCAAAACCACTTATATCCCTTGTTCCCATTTTCCTTATCCCTAAACTCTACTATTCCTTATCACTCTCCCTCTCTCATTTCACTTATAAATTCCCAAAATCCCCAATTCCCAACAATCAAGTGACTATTAGCACACCTTAATTTCACTTAACAAACTCCACTTTTCCCACTGTTCCATATTCCTCACAATCCCTCATTTCCCTTTGGCACACATTTGGCACTTGGAGACCAAGACACCAAGTCCTCATTTATCATCTTCAACAAAACAAACATACACTTTTCATACACATTGCAAACAACATGACGGACACAGATTCATCATATGAGCAAGACAGTGATTCTGCCACAGAGCTTCATGCACCGAGAAGGCCTCGAAAGGGAGACAAACATGTGAGGGAGGATCCCACCTCATTGGCTCAGTTGGAGGCCTGCCCACTTGCCATGGCATGTTTCCGAGAGTTGTCATGCTATCAATATTGTGAGAGGGTTTCTCAGATTCAACATAATCAAGAGTTAGCCAGTTGTTTGTTTTACATTTGCGAGATGGTCAGGTTACCCTCGCTGGTGTAAATTTCACCTTGACACCAGAAACCATTTCTCGGGCAACAGGAATACCGAATGTAGGAGAGGAGTGGAACAAAAGACAGCAGGTGGATAGAGTACATTACGAGCCATACATCAGGTCTGGCTATCTGAGGCAGCTCAGCAGGGTATTCCCATTCCGATTTTTGAAGGAATCTTATGCACCATTGATGAGACTCATTATCAGGTACTTCAGTTGTGAGGGCTGATTCTCACGCCTTTACGCATACCACATCAGACTATTGATGCATTTCATGAGAGTAAGGATGATGAACATTCCATATTTCATGTGACGAAACATAGAGAGGATGACTACTCTTGTGCAGAAGAAGACTCCAGAGTAGCAACACAACAACATTTATCATTATGCGCTCATCAAGATGATTGTGGTACATCAGCTTGGATTGCAGGGCATTGCATGGGAAGAGTTCATTTCCCGTGACTTCTTTACAGCCCCTTAGCCTCCTCTGGAGATTTTTCATGATGCAAGTGAGCCTTCACATCAATTTTAAGGTCCCGAGACAGAGCCTATCATCGGTGTGCCAGTATTTGTTACTTATCAGAGAGGCACGAGAGCATTGTTTGTAGTAGCCCGACGAGTACTATTTCCACCCGGGGTAGAAGGGGTGTCATTGCTATCATCATCAGCACAGGTACAGGTACAGGACAAAGGAAAGAGGCCTATGTAGGAGGAAGGCCCTTCAGGAGGTCAGGATACTGATTTTACATTGATTGATGTGGACGTGAGCTCTCCAAACTCAAAACTAAGGGCGATCATTCAGGAGCAGAAAAATGAGATCAGCACATTGACCGACAAGTTGCAGAGAGCACAATGGATAATTAACTATTTGGAGTAGTGGAATAAGCAGCTGGAGGATCAGCAGACAATCATGGAGTTGCAAAACATCTGTGAGAACCGACAAGCTGCCCGGAGAAGCCCATCTGAGATGACACCTATCGAGCGAGAGATTGAGGCCAATAGAGAGACGTGGCTGGAGAGAGTCAACATGCATCTTGAGAAGCTGTTGGAAAAGGCAAACAAAGAGAATAACATGCTCCGACACATGAAGAACCACTATTGGGCACGCACACATGTTTGCAAAGTGAAGATCAAGATCCTGAAAGCGAGGCTAAGGAGGGCACTGAGGAGGCGCAAAAGACATGATCGGCTCCAAATCTTGGCCAAAGCTTCTTTGGCTGAGCATAACACTTGATGAGGGACCTTTAGTCCAAATTTCAAGGAATTTGGGAAAACTTTTGTCATTTTTGAATTTTTTGGTCACAAAACAGGTTTTTCTACCCAACACGTAGCGCCACCTTGCGCGCGCCTATGGTTGGCAACTCTTCAGAGGGAAAACTTGGTATTTTTGGATTTTTTATGAAAATTTATGCATGCTCATTAATGGCCTAAGAATTTCATCAAGTTATGGGTGGCCTAAAGGGTCAAAAACACCTTGAAAATGGCCTTTCTGCCACCTTTTGCACACACAGGAACCAGTCTTGGGAGATTGAACTTTTGGAGGGGAAAATGGACACCAAATCTAGACATTCTACTTGGGTTAGAAAGTAGATAGGCAAGGATTTCCAACGAGCTATCATGAGCTCAATTTGGACTTCGGGAAGGGCCTCAAAAACAGCTTCAAAGTTGTCCTACGCATAGAGATTTTGGGCGCGGCGCATAGAGAATTTTGGCCTATTTTTCACTCCACAGCTCAGAATTTCGCCTAGTTTTGGCCAGTTTTACTTTTTAATGTAACTCTTGATCTATCTTGATGTAATTTCATGACCATGATGTAATTTTGGCACATTTTTACTTGTTCTAGAAGATTCATTCACCAAAAGGTGAAATGTGAGTGAATGGATCAGTTTCCTAGCATATAGAGGCAAGTTGTTTCATGGCCTATTTTCTAGTTCCTAGTTTATATATGGTTAAAAAAGCTCCTAGAATGATGAGATCGACCCCTAGAGGCATGGGAATGGGTTAGGCTTGTCTATATTATGTATTTTCTCAGACATTTTCAGGGTTGGACATTTGGGATTGCTCAGCACTTCATTGTACATTCATTCTGCAATTTTGGCAAAGGAATAGACCTGGGTTTGCAGCCCTCTTTGGGATCCTTGTGGCTCTGTGTTTTGATGGTGTTTTTCTCCATGTATTTTTAAGTTCATTGATGTTTATGTGTACCATTTCTCTTCTCTGTTCTTCTTAGATTAAGCAAATCAGTGTTAAAGGTAGAATTCAGTGGCTTGCTTTGCTCTACCTTTAGTTTTGTTTAATTTTATATGTTTTCATCTATTTGAGGAGGACTCTTGAGACCCTCTTGCCCTCTTCAGCTCCTCACCAGTTTGATCCATCCATCCACTCAATCAAAAGCATCAAAACTCTTGCCTTCCTTGCCCCAATCAGAACTCTGCAAAAACTAGGCCTAATCCCCGCACCCAAAACTGCCTTTCCCTTTGATCCAACAAAACCCCCCAAAATCAAACTAAAACTCCTTCAATTATATACCTAACCTAAAATTATCTTTCATTTTATTCATCTCAAGCCCTATTGATTACTTTTCGCTGAGATTGACCCGGAGAGAGCCCTCTCCTATTCTAGTAGGGCTAGCTACCAGACTGAGCGTGGTTTGATGTTACCCTAAACTCTGCCTTCTTCAACCTGAGGTAGATTTAGGCAATAACACCTTGAATATCTTAAATTTCTCAAAAACTTCAGATTTGTATCTGAGGAATTCCACCCATGTTAATATGGAAAAATCATCGATTATTAGCATGAAATACGATTCTCCACCTAGTGCATTTTTTCTCGAAGGTCTTCATAGTTCCATGTGTATAATTTGAAGAGGCTTACTTGTAGATAGTTGGTCTTTGGCTTTGAACTATGTGTAATTTTTTTTTGCGCAGTTACCAGGACTTACATATGGTATTTGGTGGCTTCTTTATTGCAGGAAAATCTCTGAAAATTTTCTTTTTTTCTCAGTTTGATGATGTGGTCAAAATTTAGATGTCCCAATCTTATATGCCATAGCCAAGATTCGTCAATTTTTTTGATGTGGCATGCTTCATTCTCCTCTTCCACTATATAAACATTACTCTATGTTTCAACACCTTTAACCAAGGTGTTTCCTGTGGTGATTGACCTTACTTCATAGTCTTGGGCTCTGAAAAGGACCTCACATCCTTTATCACAAATTTGACTAACACTTAGCATTTTAGCTTTCAAACCATCTACAAATAGTACATCTTGAGCCTCTCCTCTTACATTATTCAAGCTGACTGTGCTTTTCCCTTGATTTTACCTGCTCTATCATTTCTGAATGTTACATTCCCATATTTCTTTTCATCAAAATTTAAAAACTTTATTTGGCCTTGAGTCATATGTCTTGAGCACCCATTGTCCACATACCATTGACTATTCTGATCCTAAGCAATTAGAACCAAATCATAGTTATTTAGCTTCCTTTTCCATTGCATGCAGTTGTTTGTTCTATAAATTTTCTGAGGAGATGGATCACAGCCTTTGAGAGGAAATTCGTAAGAGTTGTGCCCATTTTTATGGCAGCAAAAACATTTGATTGTATTTCAGAACGGATTATATACAAGAGTGAATCCACAATTGTTCTTAATTCTCTTTGAGTTTCCATACTCTAGTCTCCTTATATACGCTCTGCACTCCATGGCTTTATGACCGAACCTTTTACGTAAAAATCAATACCCATGGAAGTAGTATTTGTATGTGGCAAAGAACGTTGGTTGGGGATATAGCCATCTGGTCATATGAAAATTATATCTTTGGAAGCCATTTGATATGTGTTGGAATGTTGCTTGGTTGTTCACTCATTTTGTTTCCAGGGCTTTCCTTGTGGTGGGTTTTTGTTGCAGCTCATGAGTATTTGAAGGGTTTCCCACATTTTTGTTCTCAAATTGATGGGAGTTAATGTCAGCTTTCACAAATGTAATATCTTTCTTATCCTCTGCCTTCGACTTGCTAGATTCTCCTTCATATCCTACCCCAATCTTTACAAGAGGAGATCTTTGTGCATTTAATATCTTGTCCAATTTTTCAACACCTTTTAACTGTTGAATGTTCATTGCTAAATCATTTTGAGCCTTTTCCAATTTCTTCCTTAGACTCACCACCTCTTCTTCCAATCTTCCACATTCATAAATTTTCTCCCTTATTTGCTGTAGCAAAATGTCTTCTACTTTCCTTGCTTCTTCTACTTCAGTTTTCAACTTAATAAAATCTTCAGAGTTTGATTCTTCCTTTACACATTTCAGAAGGATTGCCTTCTGTTTTCTAGTCTTAAGCTTGAGTCTATCTATTTCCTTTAGGGCACTCACCAAATCCCCCTCAAGATCTAATTCAAGCTCTTCCTTGGCCATCAAAATGAATTCTAATGTTCCTTCTTCATCGGGGGATTCATCTGAGCTCTTAGATGCACTGTTGTCTTGTTGAGCATAGAATGTTCTTCTATTAAATATGTTCCCTTTTAGCCTATTTCTGAAATTTATTTTCTCTTTCCCTTTTGACTGATTCTCTATTCTCTTATGAGGACATTTTGAAGCATAGTGTCCCACTCTTCCACAATTAAAGCACTTAAATGGAAGTTTCCCTTTGTACTTACCTGTGCCTCTATCCATTCTTTGGCTTCTTCTTCATCAGAGCATGAGCATGTACCTTCCTTCTCTTCTATGCACTTGTCTGCTTTAAAGGCATCCTCCCTCATGTTAGACTTCCCTCTAGGAAGTCTTATCTCATATTTTGTTAGGTTTCCAAGTAATTGGTTCCTGTTCAAGGTTTCCCAGTTTGTTGTTTCTTATATGACAGAAACCTTAGGATTAAACCTGGGTGGTAGATATCTCAATAAATTTTGCACTACAACACTTTCTTTAATTTCTTCTCCTAGGCCTATCATGATATTCACAACTTCTGCAACTCTTAAGAAGAATGCAGCTATATCTTCATCTTCATTCATTTTTAAGTTTTAAAACTGAGTTCTATGTGCTTGTAGTTTAGCCATATTCACCTTTGTATCTCCCTCATGAATATTTTCTAATGTATCCCAGATTTCTATGGCAGTCTTACTGTGCATTACTTTGATAAATTCTGACTCACTTAGACCGCTAAAGAGTGCATTCATTGCTTTTGCATTAGCTATGAAATTTTGTTTGGCTTCTTCCTCAGTGTCTGTATCCTTTGGTGCATATTTTTCTTCCACATCAACCCAGACTCCTATTCCAAGAGACATTAAGTATGTCCTCATTCTTATTTTCCAGAAAGCATAGTTTATGCCAATAAACAGAGGGGATTTATTTGTAGAGCTTCCTTCTAGGCTAGCCATTTTTGGGACTAAGGACCTCCTTCCAGTGGTCAAACTGATACAGAAGGAACTGGCTCTAATACTAATTGATGAACCCTTTACTAAACTGAGAGGGGGGGTGAATCAGTTTAGTCCATTCATGGACATTAAAATTATTTTCATTAAACTCATTAACAAGTCATTTCATAAGCAGCTTAATAAAGAGTTATTAGCAGGCTAAATATGTGAACATCAAGTAATAAGAAGATTAACACAACTCATCAACACATAATAATCATGCACATGGACACCAGATATAAGTGGAAACCCATAATGGAGAAAACCACATCTTATTATTTTGTGATGCAAAGGCAAGCTCCTACTCCCTCTCACAACTGATTTTATGTAGGCTCCTACAGGAGGCTCCTACCTCAATTTCTCCAAGCTAAAACTTCCAAGGAAACTCCAACTACCATATATTTTCTACAGGCTACAACCCACAAGAGGCTCCTACCTCACCCATCTCCAATAGCAATTTTATCAAGCTAAAACTTGAAAGGATACTACAATCCCCTCACTCAACACGAAAGTATAATGCTGATTTACCTAGATATCAATTTTGTTTTCCTCCACCTCCACTTCTGCCCTATCTACCTTCAAATCTGCTTCATATCATCTCCAGATGTGCATAGCATCTCTATCAACTCTCCCACATTCTCTATCTCTCTCCCATTTTGTTGCTCTCTTAAATTCTTCAGCTCTCTTCCATTCTGCCGCTCTCCTACACTCTTCAGCTCTCTTCCATTCGGTCACTCTCTCACATTCTTCAGATCTCTTCCATCTTCCACTCTCTAGCCTCTCTATGCACACTAATATTACATGTTTTATATAGATAACTACATGAAAGTTTGCATTCTATAAGGAATACGAAGTGAACAGGCTTGACCCTATGCCTTCCACCCATTCAATTCCTTACACTTCAGTTCAGGTTATTACATCAGAAATAATCATTACAACACTCATTGGATTTTTTCCTATGCCTACGGAGACTTGCCTTTGCATCATAAACAATATAAAATAATCAATGAATTTACAGTTACAGTTACAACAATATTTCACTTAGCCCTTTCAGTTCTTGGCTCACTGAGTATTTGTCTTTTCTCCTGTTGTCATTGATTTTTCCGTTTTTGTTGTTATATTATAACAGCATTTCATGAACGCATTTTTCCTAGCTCGACCCAGCTGGCACGTGTTGAATAGTGTTGCATAACTATATTTTGGCCTAACTCGACCCAGCTGCTATGTTTTCAATAATGCTACTTTATGTCCTTTTTCCCGACTCTGCCTCTTTTGCTCATGCCCGCAGCGTTCAGCCTTCACTTCTCCTTTTCTCTATGTCGGGTCACTTACCCGAGTCTCCTTCTGCCCACGTTCAGACTCTCTTTTATTTACACAACGCACCCGCATACAACATTGTTCTACACGGGTTCGGGTATTTTTACTTACCTGAGACTTTTCTTGCATTCAAGCTTTCCTTTTTTTACACCTGAGTCAAATATTTGTTTAAATTTACTTATTTGTAAACAAGTGTAACCACATTAAACCTGGACCTAAAATATATTAATATCTTCCTTTGTACAATATCGGGTCCAGTCACTTATCGCATTTTGGCGTTTCCTTTGTGTTTCAGGTTATATTCAACTCTTCCATTCTCCGACGTGATTTCTTAATGAAAAATCCTTACTTCTGGATTTGAAATCCTTTGGACTTCAGCTTTTAAATGTATCGCATCTACTCCTCATATCACATTTCACACTTTGGTGTTTCAACATGTGATCTGAATGGAAATATTTGTAATGCTATGCAAATTATCCATTCTAATATAATTTAGTGTGCAAAGTGTTCTCCATGAATTGCAGGTTAAACAAAGTAGTTTTGGTTATGTATTTGAAGTTTCAGTGTGAGGATTAGTTAAGTAAGTTTACTGTTTAACATATCACAGCAGAAATACACAGCAAGTAAAATTCACCAACATAACATAGTAAATTGTTGAGGCAGTTCACCCCTCCTGGGATACATCTGTTGGTCCAAGGCTCCCCAATGGCATGTCCTTGCTCTATTAATTTGCTAAAAATGGCTACACAGGTAAAAATATGCCTCAATAGATGAAACCAACTGTAAATTCAGCTTCAAAATATAGAAAATAGCTAGAAATGGATTTTTTTTCACACTAAACAATGTAATATTACCCAATATAGTGCCTTCACCATGATGGCCCTGATAGCTCCTTCATCTTCCTCGAAGAAAAATTTGTTGTAGATCACCTCTATTTGACCTGAAACCTATTCCAAATTGCTCAAAATGTTGAAGAAACCAAAAATTGACTAAAATTTCATTTTGTTTGGTTGAAAATTGAGAAATTTATGGAAAAAACAAATTTTTGCCCAGTGTCACTAGAAAACCTCCTCCAAAACTGGAGGAACTCTAGTTAACTCCTCAAAATAGGAGTTCTCACAAAAAATGGTGGTGTGCTCAAAATCTGTCGGAACTGTCAGTGATGGCATTAAATTTCAGTTGGGTCGCATTCACATGTGGCCTCCATGGATTAACCGCCAGATAAGTTGTGGGTTATCCCTCCCAACCTCTGCATTAAATGTAACTGAGTGGTTGGCCACATGGCCCTTCGAACCGCACGGTTACGGTTTAAAGGTCGCGCTCCTGGTCATCGCCACTGGTCACATGGGGGGCTAGCACTGGGGGATAGCTCCTGTACAAAATCTTCGTCGATCAAAAGCTTTAAGCTCGTGGTTCGAGCTAGAGGTCATATTGTGAGAAGGCTGGCTCCTGAGGGGGCTGGTCCCCAATGTTCTCTGCCCATCCAATAACCAACCCGACTCATCGTTTACCGCCTGCCTGACTCACCCATACATTCACACCGAAACGAAAACACGTTCAGGACCGCCCGAAAAGGTTAAGTTTTTCACACAGTCAGGCCGGTCGAGTCCTTCTGCACACAGATTCAGGTCGTGGGTTCAAACCCCTTAGCCCATCAAAATTTTATGCCATTCAACCCCTTGGCCTGGGGCCACGTGGCAGCCTCTGGGCAGGCCATGTGGCACCCATTGATAGGCCTTCCAAAACATTAAAAAAATTAGCTTTTTGCCTATATTGTTTTTTATAAACATGGCACAGTCAATTAAGTCAAAAAGTCATGTTTTGGAGTTCACTCGACGATTTCAAACCTTAGTAACTTTCACATGTGACCTTGGTTTTAAGAAACGTTTATGGCGTCAGAATCACAACGACAAGACCTTTCCAATCGTTCAGATTGCAACCATTTCTGAACACTTCCATTTTTTAGCAATTTTCTTAACTTGGACATGATCTCATGATCACACCTCCCCATTAGGAAGCTTTTGGACCCCAAAAGCATTCAACTACTTGTTCATAAGATGAGGGTACAGACCCCTCAACTTTTCCACCTCCATCCATTTTTCCTTACTCGGTTTGCTGCCTTTAAGACTAATCCGAAGATAATCGACACTTCCCCTCTTCGAAGTGTGTGTCCTCTTGTCAAGGATAGCATCCTCTTTCAGCTCATCCAAATATTCTGGCGAGAAATATTCTATGGATGGCAGCTAAATGTCACTCCCTTGATCAGCAATTAAAGGAGGCTCATACAAATGTAAATTTTACACATTCAAAACGGAATACATTTGCATATATGAAGGCAAATCTAGTTGAAAAGCATTATTTCCAACTTGTTTAATAATATTGAATGGACCATAATGAATAGGCTTTAGCTTTTTACCTTCTCCTTCCATTATTTCTTTGCTAATATGTAGCCATACCTCATCTCCTTCTTGAAACTTATAATCAGCTCTGTGTTTGTCATGCCTCTCCTTCTACTTGCCTTGACTCTTTTTAAGTTGTTCTTGAACGTGCTGATGTATGAGCTGAATTATTTCAATGACCATGTGAGCTTTGCCAATGTCACTATGCCCATCAATGGCAACATCATTCTCAATAATGAAATCTAAAGGTGACTTAGGCAAATACCCAAAACAAGCTTCAAAAGGTGAAGTATTTGTAGAAGAGTGCTTGGCCCGGTTGTAAGCATGCTGAATGTAATGCAAGTGCTCATCCCCAATATTGGGATCCTTGCTGCAATAACCTCTCAAAATATGTACAATGGTTCTGTTCACTACCTCTTTTTGTCCATCTGTTTGCAGATGGAAAGCAGTACTCTTTTTCAACTTGGTTTCCATCATCTTCCATAAATTGGACCAAAAATTCCCAACAAATCTGGAACCCCTGTCACTAACAATAGAAATAGGCAAGCCATAATGAACCCATACATGTTGAAAATATAAATCAGCAGTTTTTTCAACAATTATAGATTTCTTACATGGCATAAGAATACACATCTTGCTAAATCTATTGTTGGGTATGTGTTATATTCTTTCCACGACTAATCACGTGCAGGGGGGTAAGAGGGGGGCGATAGCCCCCCTTTGCACTGGGCACAATGGGGGGGTCACAAGGGGGGCGATAGCCCACCCTGTCGGGGTCCGGGGCAGCGCCCCAGCGAAAATTTTTTGGTCCTTAATTTCCGATGGGCAGTATGCGCCCATGGTTTTGTGCATGGTTTTGCACATGGTTTTGGGGTATGATGGTTTTCATCCCCTAGTATTTTTGTCGATCCGGTCAAGGGAACTACGGTTATGTTTTGATATAGGTTTAATGGATTGGGATTTATGTATGCTTCGGCATGTATATATATGTGTTGTAACACTAAAAGGAATATAATGAAATATCAAGTTGGTCGTCCTGATTTGGGATCTAGGGGAAAATATCTGTGTTTATCTATTTTATGTTTTATGCTCTCACTATTGTTTATTTTTTGTTATAAGATTCATGTGTAGATAATTCCTGTTCAGGGTTAAAACCTACATATATCAACTACTACATAAAGATAATCATGTTTCTTTCTAGACAATGGTAGACCTCCAACAAAATCCATAGAAACACTTTCCCATGGTCTAGAAGGTACTGATAATGGCGTATATAAACCAAGCTTCCTATTGCTAGGCTTTCTTGTAGCACATAATGAACAACCTCTAATGAAACGTGAAACACTATCTACCATGCGAGGCCAATAACAATACCTCTATAAATGTGCCACCATTTTTCTTACCCCGAAATGTCCAGCAATAAGAGAAGAATGAGTGTAATGAATAAAATAATGTAAATAGTGATTAATTAGTTAATTAGTAATTAGGTTGAAAGGCCATGTCTGATAAGACAGGACCTTTCGTGAAGAGGCACTTGCGTAGGTATATAAGCAGGCCTCATTTGTAACATTCAATATCAATCTCATTCTTCATACATTTTATATAATAATATTTGTATCCTCATGGATATTTTCATATTCCAAGTGTTCTGGAGTATTTAACTTGAGAAGGAACTTTGTTCGCTTCATTTGGTGTTAGAGGAGTTCGATCTTCTAACCACTCATCACTGCATAGAGCTACACTTCTTGGTCCAGGCCTTTGGCCATCAAAAATTCTTCAACATTATTGCTGTTGAAGCATTTCGCTACCAGTCTTGGAGTTTCTCCATTTTCACCAGTAAGCCTTTGGCCAGAATTAAAAATTTGAAGAAATTTCACTACTGGGCCTTTGGCCAAAATTAAAAATTTGAAGAAAAAAAAGGGAAATTTTTGAAAAAAAAAAAAGCAAAAGAAATATATATATATATATATATATATATATATATATAAGTAAAAAAACAAAAAAAAGAAAAAAAAACAAAAAAAGAGATATATAAAGAAGTACATATATGTACATACCAAGACAATTTAAAAATAAAGAAGGAAGAGTAGATAAGGTTATTTTGATTATTCTTTAAGTGGTTTACAAGCTCGTGGTTTTAGAAGCCCATAGTAATTTCCCATGGTATTTGCAAGGTAAAATAAGAAAAAAAGGAATAAAAAATCTCTGTGTGAATGGTAAGTTTACTTTTACGTGGAGAACATTAACCGAGTCAAATACAAATAAGTGGACATATATTTTATAGGTGAATATAGGTGAATAGCCACGTTTCGCTACAGTTGTAACTTTACAAAAAAAAATGAGTTAAAAAAAATCAATTGTTGAAATATATATATATATATATATATAACTAGAATTTACTTAGTCAAAGAACTCATCACTAAAGGAAGACCATATTTAAGGTTATATAAATGAAATAATTTTCAAAAAAATGAAAGGAAAAACATTATTAAGGATTTCTTAAAATATTAAGGAATCATTATTAAAGCTAGAAGGTATATAAAAGGAAAAAGAGGTTATTGAAGGTTTAAGTATTGGAAAAGTGGAAAAGGAGATAAATCATTATATTCTAAAGACTTTATTTAAAAAAGGAATATATACATATATAAAATAATTTGATCTCTTTTAAAAGATATTTCAAGTATAAAAGTACACTTTAAAGGAGGAAATTCAAGGAGTTACCTTTAGAAACTTAGTGCATCGACGAACATAAAGAGAGTTAATTTTTGGAGGAATTCGAAAATAATGAAAGAAGAAAAAATGGAGACCAGTAATGAAAGGTTTCCTAAAAATGTTTAGTAAAAGTGTTGATACACTGTTTAAAATTAAAGGATCATTAGTAGGAAGAGATATTATAGTCTCTATCAGTCCTATTGAAGGGACTAATTATGTTAGTCCACAATGTGCTAACCAATTATTAATTCCTGAATCGAATATAATTGAAACAAAAATTTGTGACACAAGCGACAAACAATACAACATAAATAATATACAACTAAGTATTGGGGATTATACTTTTATCTCGCAATTTACCGTGAAATCCTTATTTTATAATGATAGTGACATTGTGTTGGGTTCACCATGGATGGAAACCCTAGGGTCATTTATCTTAAATACGAAAAAGAATTTTTTAACATTCTCCTACAAAAGAAGAAAATAATGCTACAGGACGTTAACTTGAAGCCAAATTCAGTGATGCCTGAAGATACACAAGAAATCTCAAAATTAATTCTTCAAGAAAGTAAAAAGGCGATCCAAAATATGCAAAAGGAAAATTACAAAATCACAACTAACAAGAATGAAGAAGTTTCTCGCCTCAAGGACCACAACGAAAAATTTCTAACGCAAATTAAGAAATTGAAGAAGGATAAGAATTCATTGGAAAACAAGGTGCAACAACTTGTCAAAAAAACAAACATTGATCCAGTAAAGGTCACAACTCAAGAAGAAGACAAGCAAGTTGAAAAAGATACAAACTTCGATGTTGCAGTTCAGACGAGAAACATACTAAGTGAAAGTCCTGTAACCTACTCAATATCATCCTCGCCAAAAGAAAATCAAAGTCAAACCAAAATAGTTCCCTATCTACATCCAAATCACGGGACCAGACAACTCAACCAAGATATGTATTCAAAACAAAAACAAGCTAATATTCCAAAGAATACTAATGAATCATCACAAGTTGAAAGTCATCATAAGATTCCGCAGAAGATTGATTTAGGATAGTCTGATCCATTCTCAGTGAGACAGTTTTGTTTGTCACTTAGAGGATCATATCAACTTGTATCAACAAGGATGACTGCACCAAGATGAGAAGATGTTCGTAGCAGGAAAATAAATCGAGGCCTTTCATCGACAATATTTGAGGACAAAGTTTTTTGAGGGGAAGGCAATGTAATGAATAAAATAATGTAAATAGTGATTAATTAGTTAATTAGTAATTAGGTTGAAAGGCCATGTCTGATAAGACATGACATTTCGTGAAGAGGCACCTTCATAGGTATATAAGCATGCCTCATTTTTAACATTCAATATTAATCTCATTCTTCATACATTTTATATAATAATATCTGTATCCTCACGGATATTTTCATATTCCAAGTGTTCTGCAGTATTTAACTTGAGAAGGAACTTTGTTCGCTTCAATGAGCTTCTCTCATGACACTTAGTCTCTCTCCCTATGGTATGCATAACTTGCCCATATGAAACAGCAAATTATCGTGCAAGTGGTAATCATTCTCCATGATATACATGTGGTACATACCTATGCTTGGAAGAGGAAAATCTTGTTGCCACTATATTCCATGTTGAATCTCCCTTTTAGGAGGCAAACTTGTCGGCTCCTGAAACATCTCATGTTGTGCATCAAATACATCATATAAATCTGATTTTAACTTGGGATTACAATTTTCAAATGACTCATAATTCACATCAACCTTAGGCTTAAACCATAAGAAGTACAAAACTATTACTAGAATTCACTAGCCTTTTTACCTGTCTAGCATTTACCATCGCTATATCTGTATTCTTGCGATGTGCTCTAACAATAAACTCCTTTCCATATTTGCATAGATGATACTTATTTTCATGGCGATGGAAGATCTCTTTCCTGTCAAATAAGTAAGGACTTCCCAAAACAATTCCTGATATATCAAGCGGCACTACATCAAGTTCAACTATGTCAATGAAATGTGCAGTAATCGCAAAACACAATATGCACTTCCTTGAAACCTATAAGTTTTCATCCTTGCAAATCCAACCAAGTGGATATGGCCTTGGATGTAGAATGGTCTCAAGTTTTAGTTGATTGACTAAGTCTTCTGATATGAGATTTGCTTGTGACCCATTGTCAAACAATGTGTCAATTTTTGTATGTTTTGAGATAGCCCTCACATGGAACAATTCAATTCTTTCTTCCTCGTTTGGAGTTTGTACATGACAGTTTGCAATTCAATTCTTTCTTCCTCGTTTGGATTTTGTACATGACAGTAATCGCAAAACACAATATGCACTTCCTTGAAACCTATAAGTTTGCATCCTTGCAAATCCAACCAAGTGGATATGGCCTTGGATGTGGAATGGTCTCAAGTTTTAGTTGATTGACTAAGTCTTCTGATATGATATTCGCTTGTGATCCACTGTCAAACAATGTGTCAATTTTTGAATGTTTTGAGATAACCCTCACATGGAACAATTCAATTCTTTCTTCCTCGTTTGGAGTTTGTACATGACAGTTTGAAGTACTAGTGCTTGGCTTAGTTTCAGTTTATTTTCTCTTCATATTCTTCAAACCCATGGTTGTAATTTTGGTTTTGTCACCTGAATCATCACCTAAGTCTTCTTGTGTATTTGTAGTAGCTACAATTTTCTTCTTCTCTTTGTTATTGTTAAACTGAGTTCTTTTTTCAAGATATAATTTCCAACAGTTTTTCTCTTCATGGCCTTCTCTTGAACAATTTTTGCAAATCACTTTCTCACCCTCTTTTTCAATAGATTCATTCTTTTTGCCTTTTCCTTTTGAGGTTTTATTTTTTTTCTCCCCCTTAAAAGGCTTATTTCTACCCTCATCAAAAGTATGTTTCCCTCTAGCCTCTAAATGTGTGGCTTGTACACAAACATCGTCTAGACTAGTAGGATTGAACATAAGGATAGTATGTCTAAGGTAGCTATGCAACCCACCTATATATTTTAGCAAAGTGTCTTGACTTTGTAAGTCTACCCCTAATAAGAGTGCTCTTCTCCTAAACTCTTGGGTGTAGTCTTGTACATTTTGTCCTTTAAGTTGTCTGAAGTTTTGCCAATTCATGATATCCTTTTGTAAATGAGCTAATGGATAAAATTGCTTTTTAATTGTAGTAATAAATTCATCCCACGATAAATTGATCTTACCATGTTTACTAATCTCCTCCTTGGTTTTGGCTTCCCACCATAACAATGCTGCACCATCCATTCTCAAAGAGGCTAACTGAATCTTGGTGTCATCATCATGAAGGTTTTATATCCTCAAGTAAACCTCCAACTGCCTTATCCAATTGTCAAATTTTCTTACATTGACTTCACCATTAAACATAGACAACTAAAACTTAACATCAAACTTTAAAAATGGACTTTTACCAGTGTTCTTGTACTTGTGAGATTGGTTCACTGAAGTTGAGGATGACTATGTAGAGGAAGAGAATGAAGATGGGGATGGTGGATCACCATTTCCTCCATGTCCTTTTTTTGACTTGTCTTCACTTTTCTTTCCTCCTGAAGAACCCTCTCCTTCCTTACGATGTCTAGACCCTTCTCCTTCAAGCCTTTCATTCCTTTCTTCATAGAGTATCCTCACCATCTCAGTCATGTCTAGGAATGCCTTTCGTAACACTCGTTCTTCTTCTTTGGGATCAATGTCTTCAGGAATTTCTCCTTCTCTTGAAGACATGCTTATGGCCTCTTGAGCTTCTCTTGGAGGTGAAATAGAAGGTGGAGATAATGGCACTCTGGCCCTCCTTGGTTGAGGATTACTTTGAGCTCTAACCAATTTTCCTTCTCCTCTCTTGATCTTAAGCCTAGTAAGCATCAAAACTTGTAAACAATCAAATAATACTTTGCATAAGAAAAAATGCAGAGTAAAACTCTCACTTTGATACCAACTTGATCTTCATGGAAATATTTGTAATGCTATGCAAAGTATCCATTCTGATATAATTTAGTGTGCAAAGTGTTCTCCATGAATTGCAAGTTAAACAAAGCAGTTTTGGTTATGTATTTGAAGTTTCAGTATGAGGATTAGTTAAGTAAATTTATTGTTTAACATATCATAGTAGAAATACATAGCAAGTAAAATTCATCAACATAACACAACAAATTTTTGAGGTAGTTCACCCCTCCTGGGCTACATCTGTTGGTCCAAGGCTCCCCAATGGCATGTCCTTGCTCTATTAATTTGCTCAAAATGGTTACATAGGTAAAAATATGCCTCAATAGGAAAAAAAAACTACAAATTCAGCTTCAGAAGATAGAAAATAACTGGAAATGGCTTTTGTTTCACACTAAACAGTGAAATATTACCCAATACAGTGCCTTCTCCATGATGGCCCTGCTGGCTCCTTCATCTTCCTCGAAGAAAACGTTGTTGTAGATCACCTCTGTTTGACCTGAAACCTATTCCAAACTGCTCATAATGTTGAATAAACCCAAAATTGACTAAAATTTCATCTTTTTTGGTTGAAAAAGTAGAAAGTTATGGCAAAAGAAAATTTTTGCCCAGTGTCACTAGAAAACCTCCTCCAAAATTGGAGGAACTCCAATTAACTCCTTCAAAATAGGAGTTCCCGCCAAAAATGGTGGTGCGCTGCAAATCTGTTGAAACTGTTAGTGATGGCATTAAATTTTAGTTAGGTCGCGTTCACATGTGGCCTCCGCGGATTAACCGTCGGATAAGCCGTGGGTTATTCATCCCAACCTCCGCATTAAATGTAATTAAGTGGTTGGCAACATGGCCCTCCGAACCACGCAGTTACTGTTTAAAGGCCGCGCTCCTGGTTGTCACCACTGGTCACATGAGTTTCGGGGCTAGAACTGGGGGCTAGCCCCTTTACAAAATCTCCACCAATCAAAATCTTTAAGCCCGCAATTCGAGCTGGAGGTCATATCGCAACAGGGCTAGCTCTTGAGGGGGCTGGTCCCCAATGTTCTCCGCCCATCCAATAACCGACCCGACTCATTGTTTATCGCCTGCCTGACTCGCCCAGACATTCATGCCGAAACGACAACACGTTTAGGACCACCCAAAAAGGTTAAGTTCTTCACACAGTCGGGCCGGTTGGGTCCTTCTGCACGCAGATTCGGGTTGTGGGTTCAAACCACTTATCCCATCAAAATTTTATGCCATTCAACCCCTTGGCCTGGGGCCATGTGGTAGCCTCCAGGAATGCCGCATGGCACCCACTGATAGGCCTTCCAAAACATTAAAAAAATTAACTTTTTGCCTATATATTTTTTTATAAAAATGGCATAGTCAATTAAGTCACAAAGTCATGTTTTGGAGTTCACTGGACGATTTAAAACCTCAGTAACTTTCACATACGACCTCAGTTTTTAGAACCATTTGCGATGCTAGTATCGCAGTGACGAGACATTTTTGGTAGTTCATATTGCAACCATTTCTGAGCACATGATCTCCTGATCAACATGATTCTTGAGCGCTTATACTCCTGAGCTTGCAAATTGCAATATCCGATTAGGTCCCACATTCGGACGTCAATTCCTTTAGATTTTAGCTTTGAACTATATTTCATCCGCTCCTTGTATCGCATCTCATAATTCTTGGTGGTTCGTCATCATATTCACCACTTATAGCTCTGATGTGATTTCTTCACAAAAAGGTCTTATTCCATATTTGAAATCCTTTGCAATTTAACCCTGAAACTACATCACATCCACCCCTTATCACATTTTAGCATTCCAACTTAGTTCATGAACACCATTCCTCCTAATATTTGTGATTTTCGATATGCGATTGGGTCCCACTTGACTTTATCGCAACTTCTTTATCGCAGATTTCTTTCGCATGTTTCTTATCGCAAAGTTCTTTGATATCTAGATCTTAACCTTTTGCGATTTGCAATTTGCAATATGCGGGCCAGGTCCACATCATCTCCACGTCACCTTGCCATGTCACTACCATGTCACCTTCCCATGTCATCATAAATTAACTGCGATCTGTGGGGTCGGGGCCACGTCATTTCCCACATCACTACCTACGTCATCTTCCATACTTCGCATTTCACAATGTCTTGTTCCTCTGTGGTTTTGTGATCATCCTTCCTCTACGATTTGAGATATGCAATTAGGCCCTCCACATGCGATTGTGATTTGCGGTGAAGCCTCCGAACATTGTTTTGCATGGATATTTGCATGACTCGACCTTGACCTATGCATTATTCTGAATGTATTCAATAGCTCGACTCTTGAGATTTTCTAAAATTAAAATAACACGACTTGACCTGCTCATTCACAACTTTCCCCATGTTCACAACTTGACCCGCTCATTCACAACTTTTCCCATGTTGATGACTTGACCCAATGCATTCACGAATTCACCCAACATGTTCACGACTTAACCCAACTTGTTACCTTTGCTTCCTTTGCTCCTTTTCTTCCTTAACTGCCTTCGCTCCTTTGTTGCTCCTCTGCCTCTCTTTTCTTCTTTCTCACTGCACCATTGCCTTAGATAATGATTCTATTGCTACTCCTTTTTCCTTACTGATAATTCTGGTGTTGCTCCTTTGCCATCAATGACAATATTTCCAACACTAAGTATGGTGAGGATCTGTTGTGAAGCACTCTGAAGAGGATGCGGATCAGTATGAAAGGGCTACAGTGAAATGGAGTATGGTCAAAATTGTAATAAATATACTTATATACACCTATGATCTGTCTTCTATATGGATTCCATGCTATGCAAAGAATGAAGGTTGATGATCATGATGTGATATGAAGTTTAAGGGTTATTACAGTATGGGAAAAAGGAGGAAGGTAAATCTATGGTTTACCTTCCTACTCACAAATGAAAGGTTCTACAAAGTTTAAAGTGTATGAGAAATTAAGGACAAGATATTGAATGATCATGCATCTAATATCTGAATTAGAAAGAAGAAGTGTTTGAAGATAAACTCAGAGATCGAGCTCTCTAGTGTTAGTGCAGGTCAGTGCAGGTTGGTGCAGAAAAGAAGGATCAGTATTTAAGGAAGTTAAAGAAACATTGACAAGGTCTTTAAAGCATTCCTAGGTCAAGGGTCTAAGTCTTGGTCATGGTACTTGTCATTTTAAGATCTATAAGAAGAATTCCTTACGTGTTTTCCTCTCCAAGAGGGAGAGCTCTTGCCCTGGCTCTAGGAGCCTAATTTTGTGTCGTGTGTATTTTGATAATTGACTTGATGAAAGACTAAATAAGCTAAAGAACAGAAGACATAAGTAACTTAAACAATCTCACAAGTAATTATCAAAATGAGAATTTGAATTAATCACCAGCCCTCTAAATTCTCAACATTTTTGTACTTTCTCCAAGTTCGATCCTACAGCAGCAAAACCCTAACCTAGCAACAAAAACCCTAGTCTCCTTCCTTCACACATGTGAATGGAGAGATAGAAATAACCCAAACACTTGATCTTCATTCTTATTCTTCCTTCACTAGCCTCTTTCTTCTTCTCCTTTACTTTCTTGATGAGAGAATGAATTGTGTCCATAAGAGGTCGAGTTCCCTCCTATATATAAGCTTCCAAGGTAGACAAAGTTCCGAAATTTAGGTCGACTTATTAGCTGGAAAATCGACTTGATCTTGGAGGGTATTTTGACAATTTTAAATACAAAATTAATCCTTTTTACAAGTTACAATGTGCCAAATGGGGTATTCATCATAAGATAATGATTATTTTTCCTTCTTAACCTAGGAAAAAACCTAGAAGAACTCAATGGGTGCTTGTCCTCTAAAATAAAATACCTTGAGCATGAAACTCATGCTTCAAAAATAACAATAATAATTTTTTTTCATTTTACAATATACAAGATTCAAAATTACATTTCATATTTATGAAGACCGAACCTAGTTACACATTTTTCAACACTCCCTCTTAACTAGGGAGGTATTCATAAATGGTACATGAAAATTCTCAATCTAAAGAGATCTCATAAGAAGAGTCAACTTGGTAAGCCATTTGTTTAGAATCATACCAACCAGCATTATCACATAGAAATTCCTTCACAAATAGCTCTATATCTCCACAATATCATAGCACAATGTTGGTGAGACCAATGACTAATATACACCATCATCATTGTCTCTCAAGGCACATACCCCACCCAGGTGTTCATAAGGTATGTCCTTCTAGGACTATTCTTATCTTGGATTCCTAGCCCTCAAATAATATTAGTCCTCTATGACTATTCTTATCTTGGATGCCCTACCTCATACTCAAAGAGTATGGGATGAAATATGCTCACCCAATCATCCATTCTTTCTTCCCAAAGTGAAGACAAGAATGATGTGTATATATCTTCCTCGTAGAGAGGGAGAGATAGACACATCATTCTTGTCTTCACTTTGGTAAAACTAGGGAGGATATATGAACCAATCCAAGCTTGTCTCTCAAATAAACAAGCTTCTTATTAGGAAGACATTTTTTCAAGATGTCAGCTACTTGTTCCTAAGTGGAGATATACCATAGTTGCAACACACTATTCTGCACCACATTTCAAACGTAATGATACTTTATTTTTATATGATTTGTATTTACATGAAACATTGGGTCTTCAAATAATCTTATATAGATGGTGTTGTCAAAATGTATCATTGTAGGGTCCATCGTTCCTTCAAACAACTTTGACAATAGCTTCCTCAACCAGAAATTTTTTTTGCTTACTTCACAAACTACAATATATTTAGCCCCAGCACTACTCAAAGCAATTGATTCTTGCTTTCTTCTCATCCAAGAAACCACGAAGGATCCCAAACTTAAATATCCTCTAGTATTGCTTCTTCCATCATTCTCATTACCTCCCCAATCAGAATCTATATATCCAATCAAGTGGACATCATTCCTCTTATCATACTTTAGGAATTAGTGGATTGTTTCTTTAAAATATCTTAGTTTATGATTGTTTGCTATCCAATGATGTTTGGGCTCTACCTAAAACTGACTACGAACATTCATTGTAAAAAATATGTATGTTCGAGTATTTACCAAGTACATCAGTGAGGCAATCAATTATCTATACTTGGTCGGATCCACTGGGATTGATTTAGAACTTATTAGCCTCTTCAAGTTTGTGATCATGGGAGTTTTGATCGGTTTGCAATCCATCATGTCAAACCTCTTTAGCATCTCAATCAAATACCTCCTTGACCAAGATAAATCTCATCAGGTCCCTACCAAACTTCCAATCCTAAATAATAGTGCATCAACCCTAGATCCTTCATGTTGAATTTTTCTGCTAGTTGCTTCTTACATTCTTGGATATGACCTTCTACACCTGTTGTGAGAAGATCATCCACATACAGAAGAATGATTATGGGATCATACTTCACAACCTTGATATAGAGATTTGGATCAACGGAACTCTTTTAGAACCATATTATTTGTAGGTATGCATCCATCCTGGCAAACCATGCCCTTGGTTCTTGCTTAAGGCCATACAATCACTTCTTTAACCTACAAACATAATTTTCTCTATCTTTGGCTTCAAATCCCAAAGGTTGTGATGATCCTCCAAACTAGACACAAATTAAGGCCCATATGACCATCCTTCAACACATTAAACCTATGTTTTTGCATTATATGACATATTTTTAGCTTTAATATGTTCATTAGGAAGTGTAAATTTTTGTAGATGTTCTATGCTTGATGCAATTTTACTTTTATAACAGCAATCACATAAATAGTTAAGTAAAATGTTGATAGAACATACCAGTGGATCTATAGAAGACAAACCAGAAATAGGAGAATGTGTTGGTGCGTTATGGCGATCAGCAGGATGCTTCAACCAGCAAAGTCTTCTTGGTTAGCCAACCCAAAATGTGTCACAACAGTCCTCAACTCAATTATCCAGTCAACTCAAAGTCAACCCCAGAAAATTCAACGCAGACCAGAAAAAGTCAACGCAGGGCAGCAACAAGAAAGTCAACGCAGCTCCAACTTCGGTCAATCTTTTGACCTCGATTTTTGTGCCAATGAGTACGGCCTACAAAAATCGAATTCTCCACAAAATTTCAGCTCAAACGGACCATGCGTTGACCAAAGTCAACGCTGGTCAAACTTGCCCAGAAACCCTAACTGCAGAAAATTTGCTGCAGTAAATTTCATCCTTTAGTTGCAGTAGATTTCATCCTTCTTCTCACGTGGGAGATGAAACTGCTTCTCAAATGCTTGTAGATAATCAGAGGAGAAGATGTGTGATGAGATGAGTGAAAAGCTCTCCAACATTAACTGTATTTATATCCATCATTGAGGTGTGTGACACATCTGTTGGGGGTGTAAAACCTTAAGGCCGACCTGCACTTAAATTTATTATAAATAATAAATTCAAAATAAATGTTCTGCTCATCACATTACAATCAATTTTATATCAATTTTACACCTCTCCGAAAGAGGAATCCAATACAAATATTGGAATCTTCATCTGAGAATCACAAGATGGAGTTTGGACCTAGTTGTCCAAATTTAACACTCCCTCTCAACTAGAGAGAACTCCATCCACCAGTGAAATCAAACATCGTGTGTCATCCCGTCATAACTTGCTTTGCTGGCCTCTTTATTTCAGAACAAAAGTGGGTCAGTCACAAAGACATCATCCCCCGGCTGACAAATTCAGCCCAGAGGTCCAAAACCTCTATCAGACTCACAAAGAGTCTCCAACCAACCCGAAGTTGGTTCATCTGACCCGAAGTTAGGCGGAGGTCCGAGACCTCACTAGACTTGATCCCAGATCAAGTGGTTGGACCGTGCCATCCTAGATAGAGAGTACAGCAATCTCTGATGCGTCCATCAGTCTTTGCTACTGGTCTCTAGCTTTTCCCATCTCATTGGCCAAATGAGAGGTACTTCCCATGAGCCCTGAACTCAATGGGTAGGATGCATACAGGGCACAAATAATGAGAGGTGAACCAACTCAATAATCACAACGATGGGGTCCAAGCACACCAACAAGGTTTGGCAAGCCTAGCCTTGTGGTTGCTCATAGCTCCGAGAAGCTGTCCCCAAAGCCCCGAGAGCTCCTCGAGCTCATCGTCCAACAGGACCCACATAATAGGGTCGTTCCACGATACCAAGTCTCTCACGGAAGGTTAGGAACTTGACCTTCCCCAGGGGCTTAGTGAGAATATCTGCGACCTGCTCATCAGTTCCTATATGATCGAGCCTTACGGTGCCTCGCTGTACCATATCCCGGATGAAATGGTACCTGATATCAATATGCTTGGATCGGTCGTGTAACACAGGATTCTCGGTCAAGAAAATCCCACTCTGGTTATCACAAAGTATCACGGTGGTATCTAGCACATGTCCAAACAACTCACTAAAGAGCTTTCGCAACCAAACTTCTTCACAACAGGCCATACTTGCTGCAATTTATTTGGCCTTTACGGTGCTAAAAGCCACCGACTTCTGCTTCCTACTCATCCATGAAATCGAAGCAGAACCAAGATAGAAGCAGCATCCCGATGTGCTCTTACGATCCACCACACTGCCAGCCCAGTCGGCATCAGTATATCCATGGAGTGTCATGCTCCCAGCAGTGTATCTCAGCCCATGGTTTATCGTGCCCCGAAGGTATCTCAGAAGATTCCTGGCACCAACCCAGTGAAAGTGATGAGGCTCAACCATCTATTGACTCAAAGTGTTCACTGCAAAACATATATCTGGACGGGTGTTCACTAAGAACATCAGAGCCCCTATGAGTTGACGATACTCAGTAGGATTTGCCAATACGGGACCAATAGCGCTGCCACTCAATTTCTTGAAGTTGAGTTCCATTGGTGTTGACACGGACTTGCAATCCACCATACCAAATCTTTCTAAAATTTTCACAATATATTTTCCTTGGGAAAGGAAAATCTCTCCAGGTCTCTACCAGACCTCCAGGCCTAGGAAGTAGTGCATCAATCCTAGGTCCTTCATCTCGAACTCAGCAGCAAACTCCCTCTTACATTGATGAATGAGAGGGTCAACACCTGTCAGGAAGAGGTCGTCCACATACAGCACCAGAATGAGAGGCTTCCCCTGGACAACCTTGAAGTAAAGGTTTGGATCAGCATTACTTCAAGTGAAGCCCAGCTTCATCAAGTAGCTATCTATCCTCTCGTACCAAGCTCTGGGTGCTTGCTTCAACCCATAGAGGGATTTCTTCAACCTGCAGACATGAGTGTCCCGATCCTGGACTTCGAACCCCAAAGGTTGCTCCACATATACCTCTTCTTTTATTGCACCATGCAGAAAAGCAGTCTTGACATCCATCTGATGAAGACTCCATCCTTGCGTAGCAACAAGGGCTATGATTGATCGAATGGTGGTATATCGTGCCACAGGTGAAAATATGTCATCATAATCTATTCCTTCATTTTGAGAGAAGCCACGGGCAACAAATCTTGCCCTGAACTTTTCAGCACTTCCATCAGATCCATGCTTGATCTTGTAGAGCCATTTCTCGGTGACAACTGATTTGTCCTTCGGTCTTGGAACCACATCCTAGACATCATTCTTCATTATGGACTCATATTCTTCGTGCATAGCATCCTTCCAGACTTGATGCTTTACGGCTTCTTCAAAAGATCCAGGTTCATATTGTACAATAGTACTCATGGCAGCCAGATACCCTTGGTATCTACACGGCTTCTTGCTTTCTCAGAATGTCCCCCTCGGGGCCGCATGTCCCTCGGCATCTTCGAGAGTGTCCCTGAGCCATGATGGTCTCTTTCTCAATGAAGGAGATGGATCTATTGTGTCCATTGGTCCTTCAACATCAGGCATTGTCACATCCTGCGATTCTTCCTGATTTACAGGCCTTGCTTCATGATTTTCCTCAGATCTCGGAAGATCTACTACTTTCTTCATGGAAGCATCTTCGTCAAAAGTGACATCATGGTATATTTCTACTTTCCTTTGACTAGGTACATAGACTCTATAGGCCTTAGAGGTTTCGCTGTAGCCCACAAACATTCCTTTCTTCCCAGAAGCATCTAGCTTACTTCTCTTTTCTTTTGGCACATGAAAATAAACAGGACATCCAAAAATTATAAAATGTGAGACGTCGGGTTTCTTACCGGTGAAAACCTCTTCAGGAGTTTTGGAGTCCAGGGCGGAATGAGGGCATCAATTTTGAATGTATACAGCAGTATTCGCAGCTTCTCCCCATAGAAACTTCGGTAGACCCTGGTCACATAGCATGGCACTGGCAGCTTCCAAAATGGTCCTGTTCTTTCATTCAGCAATGCCATTCTGCTCAGGAGTATAGGCAGTAGTAGTCTCCATCTTAATGCCAGCTTCTCTGCAAAAGTCCTTGAACTCATTTGACTCATATTCAGTGCCATTGTCGGTCCTCAAAATCTTGATCTTCTTCCCTGTCATATTTTCCACCAAGGCTTTGAAGGTACGGAACCACATGAAAGCCTCATCCTTCTTCAAGAAGTATATCCAGGTTTTGCGGGAGAAGTCATCAGTGAATGTCATATAGTAAGAACATCCTCCCAGGGATGTCACGGGTAGCATACCAGATAGATCAGAATGGACCAGTTGCAAAATATCAGATGTCTTTGTGACACTTGAGGGAAAAGGTCCCCTTGTATGCTTTCCTTCGGCACAACCCTTACATACACCTTCATGATTATTTCCAAAATCGGGCATCCCTGTCACCACCTTCCTTGCTTCAGGAAGGGCCTTGTAATGAATGTGTCCAAACCTTCGGTGCCATAGTTCAGTTTGTCGGATAGTATCACATGTCATAGCTCCTAATGGACTTCCTTCAACCTGGTAGAGTGTTCCAACTCTAAAACCATTCACAATAGCTTCCTTGAGATTCTTCTTCCACATGTGCACCTTTCCATCAGTGAATGCCACATTGAAGCCTTTGTCTTCGATGGCTGATATAGACACAAGGTTTTTCTTCAATTTTGGTACATAGAGTACATCCTGCAAATGTAGGACTTTTCCTTGAGACAAGTGAAGGGTCACGGTCCCTGTCCCTTTCACGGGATATGTGGCATTATCTCCAAGGATAATTTCTAGATTAGGATCCTTCTCAACCATGTCAAAGAGTGCTTCCTTGAACCCAATGATGTGTCTTGAGGCACCACTATCTATCAGCCAGACATCCATAGTGTCGGGTGGGGATGCAGCAGAGAGGGCAGATACAAGAATGTATTCATTTCTTTTATCAAAAACATTTGACTCCTCATACCTGGAGTTTCTAGACCTTTTGAAAGGTTGATTGTTTCCGCCAGAGGGAGCCTTCCTCTTTCCTTTGGACTTGTCGTTTCTTTGATTTCCATTCCTTCGATTGTTGTTGTTGTCATCACTATCAGGAGAATCCTTCTTGAAAGGACATTCTCTAGCATAGTGACCAGGCCTATGACAAGTGAAACACTTGCCCTTCTTTCCTTGGGCCCTTGCTCTTCCTTTTTTCTTAGGACCACCAGAGTTCTTCTTTCTATAATGAGCAGCATAGGTAGTATTTCTATCATTTTCGTATTCCTTCATTCTTGTCTCTTCTTGCATGCATCTTGACAGTAGCTCGTCAAAGTTAGGAATTGTATTATTATTAAGAATGGTAGTGTTGAATACTTTCCACTCATATGGGAGCCCTCCAAGTGCGATGAGTACCATCTCACGATCGGCTATTGTCTCCCCAATATCCAGCAGATTATTCCTGATCTCGATCAATTTCAGAAAGTATGTTTGGACAGACTCATCCCTGCCTTTCTTCAGATTCTTCAAATGATTCTTGAAGAATAGCACTTGGTTTTCATTGTTTACTTTGAACATTTGTATCAGCTTATCATACATCTCCGTGGATGTGCCTAGCTCAGATATGTAGGCAACCAGACTTTTATGTATGGATTCCCTGATCATTAGCTTTGCTTTGATCTCCCCCTTCTTATACTTGGTTTTAGCAGCAGCAGTAGTAGTGGATGGAGGTTCTTGTATCTTACCCAGTACATAGTCCATGAAATCATGGTCTTCCAATTTGAGATATAATATCATCTTCCAAGCATGGAAGTCATCCCTTCCAGTCAGCTTGTCATCCTCCTTGAAGCCATAACTTGTGGAACTCATTTTTCTCAGTTGGTGATTGCTATAAGTTAGGACTTGTCTTCACCTCAGCTCTGAAACCATGTAAATTTTTGTAGATGTTCTATGCTTGATGCAATTTTACTTTTATAACATCAATCACATAAATAGTTAAGTAAAATGTTGATAGAACATACCAGTGGATCTATAGAAGACAAACCAGAAATAGGAGAATGTGTTGGTGCGTTACAGCGATCAGCAGGATGCTTCAACCAGCAAAGTCTTCTTGGTCGGCCAACCCAAAATGTGTCACAATAGTCCTCAACTCAATTATCCATTCAACTCAAAGTCAACCCCAGAAAAGTCAACGCAGTCCAGAAAAATTCAACGCAGGGCAGCAACAAGAAATTCAACTCAGCTCCAACTTCGGTCAATCTTTTGATCTCGATTTTTGTGCCAATGAGTACGGCCTACAAAAATCGAATTATCCACAAAATTTCAGCTCAAATGGACCATGCGTTGACCAAATTCAATGCTGGTCAAACTTGCCCATAAACCCTAATTGCCGAAAATTTGCTGCGGTAAATTTTGTCCTTTAGCTGCAGTAGATTTCGTCCTTCTTCTCAAGTGGGAGATGAAACTGCTTCTCAAATGCTTGTAGATAATCAGAGGAGAAGATGTGTGATGAGATGAGTGAAAAGCTCTCCAACGTTAACTGTATTTATATCCATCATTGAGGTGTGTGACACATCTGTTGGGGGTATAAAACCTTAAGGCCGACCTGCACTTAAATTTATTATAAATAATAAATTCAAAATAAATGTTCTGCTCATCAGATTACAATCAATTTTATATCGATTTTACACCTCTCCGAAAGAGGAATCCAATAAAAATATTGCAATCTTCATCTGAGCATCACAAGATGGAGTTTGGACCTAGTTGTCCAAATTTAACAGGAAGGTTTATAGATAATTGCATATTATGTGCCTAATATTATTTATTTTTACATAATATTGAGTAGATTGTGAATGAGATAGTATAGGGACTTTCTCCATACTACTGGATTTCCCAAGATTGGATAATAAATGAAATTTATCATAAAATTATTGACAAATTTTGGAGCTCCACTGATTGAGAAAATCTATGAATTTGTTCCCTGTCATTTAATGAAGATTCCTAGTGTTGGGAACCAGATCCACTTTTTCTAAGATTTTTGAGGGGAAAATTGTCTCCTTTCAAGGAGAATGCTTCCTCATCAGTTGTAAGTACAAATTTAAATTTTCCTCTAGGGACATGTTTTCTTAGTCTTCTTGTAGAGAAAAAATGTTATTTAGCAGCTCCAATTTCATTTCTAGCAGGTATTTACTTGGATTGATTCAAATCATGAAGTATGGTGCAATTTTTAGCTTCTAAAGACTGGATTCTTTTATAGGACTCTAAGTATCCTCGGGCTTGGCCATATCAAGAGCCTTAGATCCCTCTTGTATAATTTTTTCGTTTTCTTTCAATGTTCTTTTCACTTGCATCTCTTATTTTTGCATTTATTATTCATGTTTCTTGTGTTGTAGGTCATATTGGTTAAAGGATTGGAGTGATTTGTTTTGCAGGTTATTGATAGTCACAAGAATTATTCATCTTTAGAAGAACTTTGAAAATTCGTATCCATCATTGAGCTACTTGGATTGGTTTTCTAGTTCACAAATCTAGAATTTCTGGAAGTCTCTTGTAGCAAAATAGTAGTAATTTTCTCCTATTTTTTAGCACATGTTAATGAGCCTATTTTGAGTCGATTCTACTTGGATTATGTCCTAAAAACATTCAATTTAATAACAAAATTTTCCCCATATCATTTTCACTTTATTAGGTTAGGCATTTGGTAGGTTAAATAGCTGATTAATTCTTGAATTTAAGTTTTTTAGAGTAATAATTTTATCCTATTTTTTAGCATATGTTAACAGGGGTATTTTTGAGTGATTCCACTTGGAATGTAGTCCTCGGAAATAAAAATTTATAAAAAAAATTGTCCCATATCATTTGAATTTTATTTTCTTTGACATTTGGCAAGTTATATCAAGGAGTAGAAATCTTGTAACACGTGTAAACTTGACCATATTTTCTCCAAAAGCTTGGTTTTTTTCTCTTAGGCTTGAATCATGACCCATAGGATATGAATCCATGATTAGGTAATACTAAAATACCTCTTAATAATTTCCTTTTATCCAATCCAATTCACCTCTAAAATTTGGGATCTTAGGCAGATTTATGAATTGAATAACACAATAATGATCTTGATTACCACATCAAATGAACTCTGCCAATGGATCTAAACTCTTTTGAATACAGTGATTTATTACATGCTAATTCATTCATGCAAGTTAGCTTAGTTTTCTTTATTTATTCTTAAGCTATGTATTCTATTTCAAGCATCGTTATTTCCATTCTGTGTACTAGGTTTCCTTTCAATGCAACATTCACATTTTTCTAGCTTAATGTTTACATTTTTGCAAGTAGTATAGCCTTTACATTTCTGCAATTAGGATTAGCATTTACATTTGAGTGAGAAACATTTATATTTCTTATAAATAGGGTAAAATTTGTTAAAATATGCAACCGCGATCAAATTTCACTTTTGACATCTCACTTGATGGAGATAATTATTCCATTGAATTCCTTTTTTTGAGAGGACCAAAATAGACCTAAAGATCACTCAAATCCGATAAGGGAAAGTGTATTTATGAATAAAAGACCACACGTGCATATTTGATAAGGTCGACCCTAAAGAAAAGGGGACCCCCTTGGAAGGTTATAAATACAAGTGACCTATAACTCATTTGGATATCATCAAGAGACACTCTTCTATCTTGGTTTTTGGCTCGCACAAATCTGAGGCTAGTCTACAGAGGAATAGGTTCATTCTGAGGTGAAATTGTAGGTTTTGAAGCTCGCATTTCAGATCCTGGATTTTGGGTCATATTCGCAGGCATAACATATAAGGATTTCAACCACAATCGCTCCCACAGAGGCTCATGTGTGTGACTAGATCTTTCCAGTCACACAGAAAATGCACTATGCATGTGACCGGGAGTTAGGGTTGCATAATCTCAGTCGTAGGCTCGCCTCAGTCCAGATATGACCACATTTGCTCGCATACCAAGCTTAAGGGAGTGATTGGACTGCTACATTCGCTTGAATGACTCCTCCTTTGTGCGACTGAGACCTAAGAGATGAAATCTCAGTATTCTAAAGTTTTTGCTTGTTGGTCGTAGAGAGTAATAGTTCATTGCAGTCTTCAGAATCAAGGTTTTGAGTATAAAAATTGTTGGGTTCATTTCATGGATATTGTGTAGTTTTTTTTGTTGGATAGTTGTATGGATGAAGATATGGATCATTGTACTCTCTTTAGTTGAATCATTTGATGGTGATCTAATAAGAAGAATAATTTGAAAGGGTTTTCCCCATAGTGGGTTTTTCCATGGTCTTCGACCAATCCTTGTGTATGTATGTGTGATTTTTTTTCTTCTATTGTTCCTTTATGTTCTGTTGCATTGATGATGATAATATTTTTCTTTCTATATAGTTTCATATTTTTTTGAATAATTATATAAATCAGAATAATTTTATGATGTTATGGGGTGAACTTAATGTATTAATGAACCAATGAAATTATCAAAGCAAAGAATAATATAGCCCTAAGAAAAAATAACATGGAATCATATTTGGGCTAAAGAAAAGTGATGGAAATCACCCCTATGATGGCACCATTGATGGAAGCAAGATAGGATGGAGGAAACCTAATATAATTCTAGTGTTTTAAGGAAACCCTATACAATTTTTGTATTAGGGTTTGATGGATATTGTGAGATTAGGGTTTTATAGAAACCCTGGCATATGTAAAATATTTGATATTTTCAATCTAGAAACCCTAGCATGGTCAAAATGAAGATGTTCAATCACTTGTGTCATATTTGATGAAGCCCTAGATGGGATAGTCTCTTTTAGTCCTGGTTGTTGATAGAGTTTAGTTTAAATAGTGAAAGAAAAAATTTCATATAGGCAATGGAAGGTAATGACTCTTGAAGGTTGGTTCAAGAGGATATTATCACCTCTCATTGAAGATAAGTACTTTATGATTTATGATGCTTCTCTATGTCTTCACTTTTGTTTATACTTATAGATCCAATTATTGTTTTGATTATTAATTATGCTTCCTGCATATATATATGAGTATTTGGATGCTTCTAACCTCTTGATGAGTTGTGATAAGTGGATCCTTCTTGATGATCATGGCTAGTACAGGAAGAGAATAACTAGAAAATGAGGCACCTAACGAAAATATGAAAAAGTGCTACAAGAAGCCTATGTAAAATAAGAAGGTGCACAGGTATTTGAATACTACAAGGTATGCATGGTACATATTATGTTTCAGCTGTAATATTGAATGGAAAGGTAATACCTAAGGTATGATGAGAATGTATCCTTCACAAAAGGTTCATGCATATTAAAGTTATGTGGATTCATGTTTCTTATAATGAAATGATGCACTTGGTATTAAACAAGTATCTTAACTTTTAGACATAATGAACTTCTTGATTCTATGCAGCTACTTAATGTTGATCTTTGATATATTGGTATACTTGATGTTTGGCTAACATCTATCATCTTGGATAGCTTGATCACATAAAGAAGGTTATCACCTTGATTCTAGTAGATGGAACTATTGATATTGTCTATGGAAAAAATGGTAGCCATGATGATAGAAGTGTAACTATGAGATTGATATTCAAGATATTTTGTTGACTTTGGTTATGTTTTTGACGTGATTAGTAATTATGGCATGTGGTAAAAATTGAATTCCCTGATTTGACTGAGTTATAAGTAATGTTGTAGTATAATCATATTAAACTAATTGACAATCTCCCTTGACAAACAATTGTTAGCATTCTAAAAAATGTGTTGTCCTTGATGGCAACCTACTTGATAAAGATGTCAACATGATGGTAGCAAGATGAGTACTCAGGTCAATACATATGTGACAAAGATATTGGAAAAATGAATATCAGTTCAGAGACAGAGAAATGATAAAGATGATGTTTGGGAAAGTATGCGCGGATCTTGTCAACAAAGGTTGCGTACATACGTGGGTATGGTGAAGAAAAGTAGTGTACAGTTTTTGCACCATGGTTTTCTCAATACCAGGGGTCTTTACAGTGGTATTAGCCCATAGTAATGAGCGCAACAATAGAGATTTTATCTCGTCAAATAATACCATCAGCATTACTAAGGGATTGGCCTAAGGTATTGGAAAATACCTAATTTATATAAGGAGATGGAGATCAAGTGTTAGTGTGTGCAAGTTTTGTGTTTTCTATGAATTATTTGATCTTAAATAGGTGTGCACCAAGGAGAAAGGAAAAGACACAAACCTGAAATATCTGAAGTGTGGTATCACATGTACTTGTTTGGTTTTCTTGTTGAAATATCTAACTATGATAGATATGTGTTATTAATGATATTTTGACATAAGTATGAGACAGTAAGGGTTGCGAAGTATATTATGTGGTTGCAGGGAAAGCATGACTCAATGATTTCAGATTTTTATGCTAGTTTTCTACTAAGAGACCGCATATATACATAGAGCTTCTTCTAAATAGTCGTGTATATATTCTGCAGTACGGACAGATCTGTGTGTAGGTGTTAAGTATGAAAAACACGTACATACACGGAAATTCTTTATAATGGTCGTATACATCTGCTAGGGTTTCGCAGTATGAGTTGATGATAATGGTTGATCTATTTTGTTATGTTTGTTGTTATTTGTCAATGAATTCTCTCTTATAATAATCTATGTTTGACAGTATTGTTTGGGCTTAACTGATTATAAAGTAAAGTATTGACTTGTGACGATGTTTCCATGTGATAATTTGTATCTGGTTTAGTGATTTATGTTGGCTTCAGTATCTGTTTGGGTGATTGACTCATTAGTACAATGATTCAGATTCAATTATCAATATTCTGAGATCTGTAAGTAGGTATTCTTCAGGAGAAACGTGTACATATGCAAGTATGAGTAAGAATAGTAGCATATACAATTTGATGCATGTTTGAACATGGTTTTCACTGGAAACAGTTGGTTTTTGTGTTAGGTAACAATGTTTTGATATATTGATGAGTGAATCTGAATTGGTATCATGTGTACTTATCTGAGTTGGTCTTGTTGCATTGGTCTTAGAAGATTTGATGATTCATTATTTATGTAGTTGATTTTAGATTTGTTGGGAATGGATCCAGTTTGAAACATTCTGAAAAGTGATCCACCAAGAGTTGAGGATAGCGGCCTTCAGAAAGGGGATTGTAGCTCCCTTCCAGTAGGAGATGTAAAGCGAGAGAAGGTTGTAGCCTTCTGCATGTAGGATCCTCTGAATGAGTTAAATTCTATGCAAGTACAATATTGTAAGAAGATTACTTTTATTTAATAAAAGAAGACAGAGATGATAGCAGTGGTGGTTTTCACCCACATTGGGTTTCCACCTCAAATTCTTGGTTTTGATGTGTTTTTATGTGTTTCTTATGCATTGATGATGTATTTTCTCCTTGTTTCTCATAGTTTCTGCTTAATACATGTTTGCTAAATTAGTGATGCACCAATTAAAGAACAAAAAATTATGAACTATATGTAACGTTAAGTTCACTAGATATACGTAGTTTTTTTTCATGATAGTAGCGTACATACGTGGGTTCACTGAATAAAAGCCACATAATAAAAATCACATAATAAAAGTCACATATAGAAATTAGAATAAGAAAATAAATTTGAAGTAATTATTTAAAATAATGATTCATCCCCTGCCCCCTCTCGCGCTCTTAGTATTTTTCCTAACAATTGGTATCAGAGTGGGTCCTTCGTAAGAAGCATGATCACTTGAAGGAAGATTTATCAAAATGAGAAATCAAAAGGGAGAAACATCTATCAGGCCACCATTTTTTAATGGATCCAATCTAGTTTTCTGGAAATTCAGAACAAGAGCTTATCTGCAGTCACTTGGAGATGATATTTGGGGAATCGTTGAAGGAGGTTATCAGTATCCATCCTCCATTCCCACAGATGAAGAATAAAATAAAAAATATGAGACCAATATGTTGGGTATGTTGACTGGGTAAACTAACACAAGTATTTTATTATCAATCTGGGTTTGTAGAACTTAGAAGCATCTCCAAAATATATGGATTTAAACTACAATCAAGTTTAGAAGACAAATTATTGAATTTAAAGGAAATTCATATTACAAATATAAGACTTACTAAATAATTTTTAATTTAATTATGTAATAAGAAAAAGAATAAGCCCCTAACTTAGGAGAAATTGTTTGTCCTTCTCTACAATACTACTTCCTGAACAGAAATCAAAACCACTCATGAACAATATTTCAAGATGCATAAAAGAATAATATAAGAGGATCCTAACTAAGGAGGTCCTTACCGTCCTTCATTATAAATGCATTCATCATTAATGCCATTTTTAGAAAACTGGAAATTCAGAAAATCGCTTAAAAGCAAGAAACATGAATTCTAGTTTCTAGTCCCTGATCAGATAGAAGGAGAGTTAACTTAAACACTACTTTGACCCTTCATATGCAGATTATAAATTATATTATGATTCATCAGCAATCATAACATATCATCATACATATAATTAACTGATTAAACATGAAACAAAACTAGTTTAGGAAATTGCAACTAAATTAACCAGAAAGTGCACTTAGCTCGGTGTGGGGGCCCTCCACCCTTGCCTTGCACACTGAAACTACTTCTCAGCTACTAAAACTCAATCAAGCATTCACCATAGAACAACTAAAAATAATATAGAACTGGTTCTTCAATTAGCTCTCCAAAGTTCAAAAATATCAAAGTGAAATTATACAAATTCTACTTATTCATGTCTTCAATGTCTTTGGCCTAAATAGAGAAATATGAAGAAAACTTAACTAAAATGTCTCTAACATCCATGCCTATCATTATCCTATCTATTATGGTCGATCTCATCCATATAATCTCTCAAAATCTAGAAAATTCCATAAAATGCTAAATTTGGCCTATTTCCTAGGGATTTCCAGAATAACATGTCATGTTTGACCGGCTTTGACTGAGCATGTTTAAGCTCGGTTTGACTGAACCAATAGGTGAACGTCCATTCTTAGTTCCAAAGCTTTCTATAAATGTACTATTTTTAATCCCATATTTTCTGCAAGTATGACATCAATGAAGTCATTACAGGAATTTCTAGTCCTATCCAAAAATTGCAAAACTTAATTTATAAACCTAGATATGCATAAATTGGTCAAATTAGAGTGAATATGGATGGTTTATGGATGGATAGCATGGATACTAAGTGTATTTAATTAAAAAAAATTGGATCAAAAACGACGGCCAACATCTCCCCCTTGCTGATGTACAAGCATGTCCTCATGCTTTCTTATTTCTCTTGGATCTCCTGAGCTCTGATGTAGACACTGTACTTGATCCAGATGCCTCCTGTTGTGCTTCTTTCAAAAGACAATCTATCCCTTTATATTGTTCTCCCTTATAGATTGAAGTCATGACCCATTAGGGGAATTTTGAGGTCTAAAATGGGCCTCCTAAGGAAATTATAAAATAATAGTGGAAATAATAAAATAAAATTTGATGACATCATCAAATTTTAGAGGGAAAAAAGAAAAAAACTACTTTTTCAACTCGTATTTTCGACTTATCTCCCAGAGTTTTTCATGTATTTCTCATTTTTTGTGTAACAGGGTCCATCGAAAGTATGCAACATGGGTACTCCTTGGATGAGGAGTTAAATTTTGCATCCAAAGAGTACTCTCACTCGAAATTTGAGTAAATAATTTGGGAGATTATGTGAAAATATGAGTTGAAAAAATAGTTTTATTATTTTATTAATTTTTAATCTTTTTACCCTTTTACCTAAAAAATGGTGAATCATCCCCCATGGTTGACATCATCATCTTGAATCCTATTGGTTCTTATAAAGATTATTCTGGTTGCACATTTTTCTTAGGAGTTCCATTTTAGACCTCAAAATTCCCCTAATGTTTTGTCTTTCATACTTGTATTTCCATGTGTTTTTCTCATTTAGCCACATGTAAGCTTGTTTATAAAGAAGGGAATTCTTTGTCTCTAATTTTCCAACTTTCTCATTGAGCTTTTCATTTTCCTTGATCAATTTGGCATTTTTTTCTTGTATGTCTTCTTCTCTTACTTCAAATGCCTCTCCATAATTTTGCTTACCTCCAATTGATATTTCAATTATTTTATTTTGCTAAGGTTCAGCTTCTTCTCTTCTTCTCTTGTGTCTTTGGAAAATGAAGTGGCTTCTATCTCAACATTATCAAAGTATGAATCTCTCTCTAATGTCTTTTCATAGGCTTATTTTTGAAATATTTCAATGATTTCATCAACTTGTTTTTTTGTGGGAGATGTTTCAACAATTTGTACCTCAGGTTCTTTCCCTTTACTACTTGTGTCTGCTACAATTTTTCTTATATGTCTTCTGGGAATGGATAGGAAGGATGCTTCTCTTTCAACCATGATAATATCTTGTTGTTTTTTGGACCTTGTCCTTGGGTAAAGAGGTGAGATCATTATGATCTTTGTTTCATGAACTGGTTTAAATGTTTCCTCTATGATTTGTTCTTCAAACTGATGTTGAGTTAAAAACTCTTTCCACACTATACCCTTGGTTTTCAATTGATATTCCACAAGGATTTTGATAATTCCCTGATGGTATATTTGTGCTTCCTTGGGTTTAGTTTCACTCCTCACATCCTCTATCATTTTAATCAAATTTTTAGAGAAGATGGAAAATTGACTTTCACTTCTCCCTTGATATGCTGGAGCAATCTGATATGATAGAGATGCACTACACTGTGCCTATTTTCACATGTGAAAAATCTCTGAATAATTAACACCAACTCTGCCCATGGCTCATTAAACCATTCCCTTAGAATACCCTTGGTTCTATCAAATGATCCCTTCCTATTTTCTCCAAAAAGAAATTCCATCTCTTATCTTTAAAGTTCAAACCCTTATGATATTGTTCCCCTGACAATGGTAGATCTAAAGCTTGAGAGATAGATTCTGGATTTAATGGGATAACTAGGTTCCCCACTATGGTTTTCTCTTATGCATAGTTTTTTATGAACTCCTTTTTTATGCTCTCATTGTGTCCTTTAAACTTTTGGAGGAAGCCTATTAAACCAGCTTGATACATTTTTTCTATCGTCTCTTTTTCCCAATGCTCAATCAAGGATATTTTGGTTCTACCCCGGTAGCCATATTCTCAGAAAACCAATTTATGTAACCTTTCACTGTTAACATTCTCATTTTGAAAATAAAAATTTATGCACACATATAGATATTTGTTGACTTATTGATGCATTATTTTCATGGTGATAAGGCTACCTCTTCTCCGATTCTCTTGGCAAAGGAATGAAATCAATCTTCTTCAACCTCTATTCTTTTACAAAAATGAGCCCAATGCTTCCACAAACTGATAAAAACACAAAATTTTGATATAGAAATATTATAAAAAAATTGTAAACATGTTTTTATTAATCTATTTCTCATTTTTTATTCTCTGTTTTATCAATTTTTGTAAAACAAATCTCCTTTATTTTGATGTATAATTCTCTTCCTTTAAATTGACTGTGTAAAAATTTTAAAGAAAAAATCATGCCACAGTGTCCTTATGCTCTTCAAATTCATACATATCCCTTCCTCTATAGAGACAGTTTCATTGTGTATTCAATCTAAAATGATTTAGTCTCACTGTGCGCAAAAATATTCAACAAATGGCTCACTATGTATATGTCAAACAATCATCAAATGGCTCACTGTAGTTTTAAAAATTCACTCACTATGAAACACTCTATTTTTTTTAAACAAAATATGAAAATTTTCTAGCTCAATGTGGAAGAATTCAATTTCGCTTACCTGCTTTGGATCAATCCCGAGATTTTCTCTAAGTTTAACCTTGTATCCCTGAGTTTTCACAATGTTACTACTGTTAAGACTTCTCTTCAATCATCTTAGAATCCTCATGTGCTAATAGGTGGAAAAGTTAAGCTAAATGGTGGCAGAGACACACATTTATAACTTGTATTTTAACTTGTGGTCAACACACAATCCCGAGTTTCATTTATTCTGAATATCCGTTCACTAATGAGAAAATTCTGAAGTTTGTTCTTGCCTGTTCTCTTCCACAAGATCTCTTCAATTTTTTGGTGTGTTTGATTAACATGATGGGCATATATCTTGGCTCAAATCTCAGTCAACATCAATGCACCCTCTTCTTATTTCTCCGCTCCTCTTTTTCTATTTCTTATGCTTGCTTCCCTCGGCTTAAGTTTCTCTTCATAGCCTCTCTGTGTTTTCTTACTCAATTTCATTCTTCACAGGGTGTTTGAACACGTGCTTATGGTTTGCACAGCGTTCAACGTCCTTTATCTGAGCCTACAATGGTTGTGATGGTGAAAGAAGAATGCAATCACAGGGGTCTGTTAGTTTAAAAATGGCGGAGGCTTCAATATTTGCACAGGGTTTTTTGTATGTCATAGCACTATGTTTTTGAATCTGTGTTGACCATTTTTCATGCCGACCTCTGACTTGAATGCCTCTGTGGCTTATTTTCTCTGACCTGCACTACATCCTCGCTTCACGGTGTCTGCATACGTCCCATCACCATGACTCATGTTCTTTTTTTTTCGTTCTTCACTCATATTCGCCTTCATTCCTTTGCATGCCCATACCTTAATCGAAATGAATTATAATTCGTGTTTTCATTTCAATGTGGGTTATGTCATTTGCATTTGTTTTGTCATTTTTCATTGTGCACTTCATTTCCATATCAACTTAGGTTTTGTCAATTGCATTGTCCTGCCATTTCCATACCTTAGCTTTATCATATGATATATGTTTGCATATTTGCGCTTATAGCTTAGGTCTTAATCTTCTATTGTTTAATTTAATTTTAAAATGACCCTAGAATGGTTATGTTTAAAATTAAATTGTTATCATGACACTAACCTTTGTTCTTTTTTTAGGTCAACAAGGATTTCAATATTGAGCCTTTATTTATTGATCCATATGCTTAAGAAAATAATTAGGACTAATGTGATGGTTTAAAAATGATTGGAATGATGAATAATGTAAGAAAGGGGTAATGAAGTATGGTATATGGAATGATGCTTAATGTATGAGGGTAAGTGTTGTGTAGGTAAATCCCCTCTATGAACAGAGGTGATCCCTCTAGCCCTAGGGTGGGTCTAGCAGCAAGAGGACATGCTAATGTGTCAATTCCTAGTTAATGAATGAAACTGAGTCGGGATAGATGTCCTACCTTTGTTCCAACGCAGTTTTCGTAGTTTTGGAAGCAATCTCCTGATCTTCGTCCTGACACATCATGGTCCTCCAGCAGTGGTACTCAGGTGCCTGCATAAGGATCAGAGAATGATAGCTGCATACGAAACAATATTTTCAGTCATAACAATCTAATTGGTCAAGGAGAATTAAACGTATTGCAGAAGAATAATCATATCAAACGCAAGATGGAAACCAAAACATCAGTCATGTATTAATTAAGAGAAATAAAGAGATTACAACCAAATGAGCCTTGACGTCGCAGCCTCCTTCAGCGGGTCCAGTCAAAATGCGTCTCGAACATTCGTCGGGGAATTTGACTTAGTGAGGCAATAAGCCTAGGCTCTCTCTCGACAGGGTCTCTCTATGCTCTATCTCACACCAGCGTATTCATATTGTTTCAGCTATTCAACCATTTCAGCTAGTTGCATCTATGTGAGAGAGATGTATTTATAGGAGAGGAGGAGGAGGCTGGGATCCCTCAAATGGTGGAAGCGACGCCTTATCCTTTGGGAGGTTGCCCAAATGTAGGAAACAAGAAGCCAAAGGAATATGTTCGATGTTATTCAGTCGAACAACCCATGCTGACTCCGCTCACGAAGTGGTTGGCAATGGAAACTTCGCTTCTGTTTTAAAAAAATTTCCAAAAATAGCTCGGTGCGAGCATTCCATTGAGACAGAGTGCCAATGGGTGCGGGGCCCAATGCTAATTTCTCTATTAGTGTGAGGCCATAACTGCCTGCCAGTGCCGACCCAAAATCATATGTTTTTAATGTTATGTTCCAGGAATAGTCAACATAGGAAATGTTCTTCTCATGGAAAGGGATGAAATGACACTTTTTGCAAGGCATGAAACTACATATAAGTCACAGAAATGGTCCTCCAATGTGCAGGATGGGGATTGCAGGGACGGTGACAAAATGTTTTTGTATCAGATGCTCTTTAAAGCATGAGGTCCAAGAGAAAGGGAGGAGTGAAATGCTTTACAAGAACGCTTTCAAACCAAACACCGTCGCCGGAAGACCTACAAGTACAAATACAATTGATATCTCTGATACATGAACATGTGGCATGGACGCAACCATCTATAATAGAGTACATATATAAACAAGATATAAGGTATGGACGCATCCATCCAGCAGTAAGGATCAATAAATAGACTCTGATATGGTTGTAGCCATCCAATCAAAAGGGTCATGCATATAGTCATGATAAACCAAAATATCTTGCAGTCTGGATTTTATCAGAAAAAACCCAGGGTCTTGTGCTCCATCTCGACCCAAACAAGTACAAATTCAAGCATGCAAATATGTGAGCTGAATTTGAACATGCAAGAAAGTCACCTGATTACCAACCAATCATGTAAGATGTTAACAGGCACGAGAGAAACCACCAATAATGACAATGACTCTCAAGGTACAACTAGTACAATCCATGGAATGTGAATAGTGATCTGGCGTCAAACACCAGAAGAATCACTCAATCAGAGGCCAATGATGTGGACCTGTCGTCAAATGCGAAGAACTTGCCATTGAGGCATGCAAGCTCCAAGGTACCGAAAGGGAGTCTCTAGATCAGTTTCCTGGATAATGAGCTGAAGTCAACAGGAAGTGACCTAGTCGAAGAAGGGCCATAATTTTTCCCACATCATTGACACGAGACAGAGGAACATGATGATAGTGAATCAGGACCAAAAAGAGGATCATAGGGAGGTTGAAAAATGCAAACGGAAACTTCTCTTGAACATATCCGCAACACGACTCTCGATTTGGAAGTATTTGACATCAAGGGATCTGAGGTCATGGTGACATGGAAAAGAGTAGATGAGCGGTCAAAACATATTACCCAAACCCATGGAGGAAAATATGACGAAATGAGATGTCCCCAAATCGACACAAATGCAGATGAGTGTCATGTTCAAGAGTGACATACTGCCAACACAACTAAGAACTGGTTCCATTTTCCCCCACCATGGTTGGCAAGTACCCCAATTATTTTTGGAAAATAAGTTTGAAGGGGATAGCATATGCTTGTCATGTAATTTTTTCCTTTGGAAAAATCCATCCTAATACATTTTACAAGCCCTAGGAAGGAGGAACTCAGTTACGTCATGGTGACGATTTCCGATGTCATTTAGGTTTTAACGAGTTTGGCAAAGGAAGAACTCGACATAATTTCATGTTTAGAGAGTTTGAAAAGAAGCAGAAAAGAAAACTCCAACAGTCCCTTTTTGTAAGTAGTATCACAGATCTGAAAAGGTATAAAACTATGTCTGAGAGAACCTCTTAGTCATGATAGGCTATGGTATTCCTTTTTCTTAAATAATCTATCCCGGCCTGAAAAATGGGTAAACATATACTGGGTAGATATCGTTTCACATCCATTTAATGATTTCAAAATGACAAGAGTCTCGGAGATCTTTTCAATTTTCGAGAGTCAAAAAAGAGAAGAAAGATGACTCCAACAGTGAATTTTTTGTGTTTTTACCGAGTCCAAAAAAATATAAAATACAACTCGTTACTTCATCTTCGTCACGTTGAGGACCTGTCACTACGCAAGAGACGCACGTAAAGCCCATTTTTCAAAATAACATAGCGCAATAATAAAAAAATATGCTTTGAAACCTAATTAGGGTTTGAAAAGTTATAAAATGCCAAAAATCGTAAAAAATAAATTACTTTTCACTTTTACCTCATGTGAGAAATTTTTTACCCTTTTTCACTGTGATTTTGCGGAGCTAACAGCGGGCAATCTTGAAGACCAATTGTGAATCCATCTGTTCCAGGTAAGAACTCACATCTTTCCCTGCATTTTGATAACATTTTCATTACCTGCAACCCATTTTGATAGAGGCGATCCCTCTAGCCCTAGGGTGGGTCTAGCAACAAGAGGACATGTTAATGCGTCGATTCCTAGTTACTGAATGAAACTGAGTTGGGATAGATGTCCTATCTTTGTTCCAACGCAGTTGTCGTAGCTGTGGTAATAATCTCCTGATCTTCATCCCGACACGTCACGGTCCTCTAGCAGTGGTACTGAGGTGCCTGCATAAGGATCAGAGAACGATAGCAGCATATGAAACAATCTTTGCATTCATAACTATCTAATTGGTCAAGGAGAATTAAATGTATTGCACAAGACTAATCATATCAAATGCAAGACGGGAACCAAAACATCAGTCATGTATTAATTAAGAGAAAGAAAGAGATTAGAACCAAATGAGCCTTGATGTCGCAACCTCCTTCAGCGGGTCCAGTCAAAACACGTCTCGAGCATTCCTTGGGCAATTAGACTTGGCAAGGCAATAAGCCTAGGCTCTCTCTCGACAAGGGTCTCTCTCTGACCTATCCCACACCACCTTATTCAGACTGTTTCAGCTATTCAACCATTTCAGCTAGTTGCATCTATGTGAGAGAGATGTATTTATAGGAGAGGAGGAGGAGGTTGGTATCCCTCAAATGGTGGAAGGGAGGCCTTATTCTTTGGGAGGTTTCCAAAATGTAGGAAACAAGAAACAAAAGGAAGATGTTTGACGTTATTCGATCGAACAACCCATGCTGACTCCACTCATGAAGTGGTTGACAATGGAAACTTCACTTCTATTTTTAAAAACTTTCCAAAAACAGCTCGGCGCGGGCAGTCCACTGAGACAGAAAGCCAATGGGTGCAAGGCCCAGTGCCAATTTCTCTATTGGTGCGAGGCCATAACTGCCTGCTATCGTTGGCCCAAAATCATATGTTTTGATGGTATGTTCCAGGAATATTCAACAGAGGAAATGTTCTTCTCATGGCAAGGGATGCAATGACACTTTTTTCAAGGCGTGACACTACATATAAGTCATAGAAATGGTCCTCCAATGTGCAGGATGGGGATTGCATGCATGGTGACAAAATGATGTGTAATAGATGCCCCCTAAAGCATGAGGTCCGAGAGAGAGGGAGGAGTGAAATGCTTTACGAGAATGCGTTCAAACCAAACACTGTCGTCGGAAGACCTGCAAGTACAATTAAAACTGATATCTCTGATACATGAACATGTGGCATGGGCACAACCATCCATAATAGAGTACATATATAAACAATATCTGAGGTATGGATGTAGTCATCTAGCAGTAAGGATCAATAAATAGACTCAGGTATGGTCACAACCATCCAATCAAAAGAGTCATGCATATATTCATGATAAACCAAAAGATTTCGCAGCCAGGATTTTATCAGATGAAACCCAGGGTCTTGTGCTCCATCTCGACCCGAACAAGTACAAATTCAAGAATGCGAATATGTGAGCTGAAGTTGAACATGCAAGAAATTCACCTGATTACCAGCCAATGATGTAAGTTGTTAACGGGCACAAGAGAAACCACCAGTAATGACCATGGCTCTCAAGGTACAACTATTACAATCCACGGAATGTGAACAGTGATCTAGCATCGAACACCCACAGAATCACTTGATCAAAGGCTAATGATGTGGACCTGTTGTCAAATGCGAAGAACTTGCCATTAAGGTATGGACGCAGCCATCTAGCAGTAAGGATCAACAAATAGACTTAGGTATTTTCACAGCCATGCAATTAAAAGAGTTATGCAATGAGTCATGATAAACCACAATATCCCGCAGTATGGATCTTATCAAACAAAACCAAGGGTCTTGCGCTCCATATCAACCTAAACAAGTACAAATTCAAGCATGTGAATATGTGAGTTGAAGTCAAACATGCAAGAAATTCACCTGATTACCAGCCAATGATGAAAGTTGTTAATAGGCACGAGAGAAACCACCAATAATGACAATGACTCTCACGGTACAACAGGTACAATCCACGAAATGTGAACAGTGATATGGTGTCAAACACCTATAGAATCACTCGATCAAAGGCCAATGATGTGGACCTGTCGTCGAATGCGAAGAACCTGCCATTGAGATATGCAAGTTCCAAGGTACCGGAAGGGAGTCTCTAGATCAAATTCCTGGATAATGAGCTAAAGTCGACAGAAGTGACCTAGTGGAAGGAGGGCCATAATTTTTCCCACATCATTGACACGAGACAGAGGAACATGATGATAGTGAATCATGACCATGTTGGGTATGTGTTATATTCTTTCCACGACTAATTTCTGGTGGGCGGTCCGTGCCCATGGTTTTGTGCATGGTTTTGCACATGGTTTTGGGGTACGATGGTTTTCGGCCCCTGGTATTTTTGTAGATCCGATCAAGGGAACTACGATTATGTTCTAATCTAGGGTTAATGGATTAGAGTTTATGTATGCTTCGGCATGTATATATATGTGTTGTAACACTAAAAGGAATATAATGAAATATCAAGTTGGTCGTCCCGATTTGGAATCCAGGGGAAAATCTCTATGTTTATCTGTTTTATGTTTTATGCTCTCACTATTGTTTATTTTCTGTTATAAGATTCGTGTGTAGATAATTTATGTTCAGGGTCAAAACCTGCAGACCAAAAAAAGGATCAGAGGGAGGTTGAAAACTGCAAACGAAAATTTATCTTAAACATATCAGCGATGTGACTCCAGATTTGGTAGTATTTTACGTCAAGGGATCTGAGGTCATGGTGACATGACAAAGAGCAAAGGAGCGGTCAAAACAGATTACTCAAACCCATTGAGGAAAAAATGATGAAATGAGATGTCCCCGCCCCAACACAAATGCAGATGAGTGTCATGTTCAAGAGCGACATACTGCCAACACAAATGGGAACTGGTTCCATTTTCCCCCACCATTGCTGGCGAGTACCCCAATTATTTTTGGAAAAAAAGCTTGAAGGGGATAGCATATGCTTGTCATGTAAGTTTTTCCTTCGGAAAAATCCATCCTAGTACTTTTTACGAGCCCTAGGAAGAAGGAACTCAGTTACATCACAATGATGGTTTCCAATGTCATTTAGGTCTTAACGAGTCTGACAAAGGAAGAACTTGACACCTTTTCATGTTTAGAGAGTTTGAAAATAAGCGGAAAAGAAAAATCCAGCACTCCCTTTTCATAAGTAGTCTCAAAGATCTGAAAAGGTAGAAAATTGTGTCTAAGAGAACCTCTTAGTCGTGATAGGCTAAGGTATTCCTTTTTCATAAATAATCTATCCCAGCCCGAAAAGGGGTAAACATATACTAGGTAGATATTGTTTCACGGCCATCTAACGAGTTCAAAATGACAAGAGTCTTGGCAATCTTTTCAATTTTTGAGATTCAGAAAAGCGCTGAAAGATGACTCCAACAGTGACTTTTTTGAGTTTTTACCGAGTCCAAAAAAGTAAAAAATACAACTAGTTACTTCATCATCGTCACGTTGAGGACCTATCGATGCACAAGAGATGCACGTAAAACCCATTTTTCGAAATAACATAGCGCAATAATCGAAAAATATTCTTTGAAACCTAATTGGGGTTTTGGAAAGTTATAAAATGCCAAAAATGGTAAAAAATAAATCACTTTTCACTTTTACCTCTTGTGAGCAATTTGTTGCCCTTTTTCATTATGATTTTGCGGAGCTGACAATGGGTAATCCGGAAGACCAATTGTGAATCTGTCTGTTCTAGGTAAGAACTCACATCTTTCCCTGCATTTTGATAGCATTTTCATTACCTACAACCCATTTTTGTAGATCTATGGGGGGATTTTGTAAAATTTAGGGTGCGGTAGTCGGCGCAGGTATCAGGCATGGACTCGTGCCGACCGGCCTAAAAATCAAACGAGGGTGTGCCAACTACAGCGACCATTTTAGCTTGAAAATTCAAATAATGATCCCAATTTAGTTGTTTCAAAAGCATTGTATTTGGCTAATGACAATCATATGAATGTTTTTGCAGGTGTGAAAGGAAAAAATGGTAATTGAATGGAAATAACGAGAACACAGTGAAGAAGATGAGGAAGCCATGGGCAATGTGAGATGCATGGAAACTCCCAGAGATTGCGGGCTCAAGAAATTATTTACAGCACCATGTTTCAAAGCTCACTCAGCGCTATTGCAGTACTTGATCAGTGTCTAGGTCATTGATCAGGAAAAATTTGTTATTCACGATTAGGAACTTGAGATTGAGGTCTCAGATATTTATTTCATAACCGAATTGTCGCAGAGGGGGGAAGTACCAATCCTGAACAGTACTCAGCCCATAATGGAAAATATGAGTATATTTATCGACAGATTATGCCCAGGCGGGGGCAAGGAAAGGGTCCAAAAGTGGAAAGGTGGATATCCAAACTATTCCATATTTGGCACTAAAGGTAGTGTTGCACACCATCACACAAGCTGTTGGATCGCAAGCTCCGTACGAGGCCACAAAAACACAACTACTTCTTGTTGTAGATTGCATGGCACCGACACTATATGACTAGGCAGAGGCGGTAACAATCAACATGAAATGTCAACTAAAAAAATTCAAGAACACCAAGATGAAGCAGTTCGGCTACGGGTCCATATTGGTACCTTTCATCTTGGAACGGTTACCAATCTTCCAACGTCAGGAGGTGATATTTCTGACACCACCAGCCTAGGAGCCACGGATGGTCCATTGGGCAGCTTTGATGTCGAGGTCACAGGGCAGTCAACAGATGTCCTAGAGATGGGAGTTCTTTGAGTGGCTCCGCCGATAGTTGATTGTCGTGGAGGACTAGCCCTACTCTGGCACGGATTTCATTGGTGATGCAGATCTCCCACTCTCAGAAAGAGAGGATTGGGATGAAGCATTGGGTAAGACTCATTTTGTATTTTGATGAGTATTATGATTTTTTGTTATACATGTTCTGACATTAATCCATGTAATTGTAGATGTTGGCCCAGAGAGACCTGCAGTCATGTCCCCGATAGCGCAGAGGATTCCTCGTGACTTTGATGTGGCCCCTCATGGTGAAGGAAGCAAGGAGGAGGAAATCATACGCAACTTGGAGGGAATCTCCCATGGGATCCCGGACTATGCATGATTCGATGATGTTCCTTGTGCATATCAGAGACACACTACAGGAGTGTTGAACTATGTTCACCACTTGTTGAGAAGGCTTGTACAAGCACTGACATGGTACCATGAGCGTCACGCTAACTAGACACCTAGGCTTTCATTCCTGCATATTTTTTAAGAGACATGATGTCTCTTGATGTAACCGAAACACTCATATTTTTTGAACTTATGATGCACATAGATACAAGCACTCGACATATATATATATATATATATATATATATACATATACTTTCCTGTATGGATCTTGTCATGTGATGATGATGTTTTACAAATTACGCAAATGTCTATCTAATACAATATTAGCTACTGTATCAGTTAAAGCATTTATTCATCTAGGAATATGTTGATATGTAATGTAATCAAAATTTCTTTACAGTAAATGAACACGCAAATACAACCTTAAGGTGTGAGCGTTTCTAACAGAATAATGCCCATTAAGTTGAAGAAAAACAAGGTGAGTCTAGGTTAACAATCAATGGACGAATGTTGAGATCAATGGCCTCGGTTAATAGTTCAATAACAGCACTATATTCAGCGACATTGTTTGTGGTTCATCCTAGACAGATACCTTGAAGGTCTATCAACTCACTAGCAGGATCATATATCACCCAGGTTGTTGAAGACAGGTTCCGGGTACTGTGGGAAGCACCATCCACAAAACCGACATAAGGGGCAACAGACATCTGCACAATAAGCAATGATCCAATAAGCAGGAAAACGCTCGCAAAGCACACCAAGCCAAAAATGTACAAAAATGAAAAAAACACCTATGTACAAAGAAAAATGCATGAATGACTCATGCATAGTAATTTTTAAGATACAACCCTTTTATGGGCTAATCTAGAGGATGACTTTCATAATCAATAAGCTCATAAGCTCCATTCTACAAAATGCGCTTAACAATGTAGGACCCATGCCACATGGGTTGAAATTTTCCTACCCCCGACTTATTGTGAGCTTGGTCGTATTAGAGGACGAGGTCTCCTTCTATGAAGGAATGAGTGGAAACTGACTGGTCAAAATTATCTTTGACCCACTTTTTATGTGCTTCTATGACTAGAGTAGCAAAGTGGTGAGTTTCATTAAGCCTCTCTAAATATATAAGACGCTCTTATTCTGGCGAAGTATTCAGCAGCAATTCAACAGCTAGCTTGAGCGAACGTATTTCACATTCAATCGGAAGGGTAGCTTCTAGACCATAAACAAGTTGGAATGGAGTGAATCCAGTCACATCCTTCACTGAGGTTCGGTAAGCCCAAAGAGCCGAAAACAACATGAGATGCCAGTTCAATTTGTGCATCCCAATCGTACGTTGAAGCATAGTGACGAGAACTTTTTTCACGGCTTCAACCTAGCCATTGGCCTGAGGGTAGTACGGCGTTGAGTTGTCATGACGTAGGCCCAACTTGGAAGTCTACTCCGCCACCATGTAATGCCGAAAATGGGAACCATGGTAGGTAACAATTGCTTGAGGAACACCAAACCTAGAAATGACATGATTGAATAGAAACTGTGTTGATGTCTTACCATCAGCCGTAAGTGTAGGAATTGCTTCTGCCCATTTGGTGAAGTGGTCTACGAATACGATGATATAAGCATGCCCCCCAGCCAAGTGAGGGTTACACATCATAACATCGATTCCCCACTTCGCAAAGGGAACAATGGTAATGACAGGGTGAATATGGGAAGGCGGCATGCGCATCTTGCGCTGATAGATCTGGAAATCATGGCACTTACGGACAGTGACAATGCAATCTTTAAAGATGGTGGGCTAGAAATACCCAGCACGAAGAATTTTCTATGCAGTAGCATATTAGGACATGTGACCGCCACAGGCACCACTGTGACAATCATTCAGAACCTTTTTAGCCTCCTCGAGAGTCAAACACCGGCAGAGAATGGAATCAACTCTGATGTGGTAGAGTGTATCTCTGACTATGCGATAAGGTTGTGATTGATGGCGGACGTGTCGACAAGAATCCTTCGTCAACTCAGATCGGAAGGTGGAAGTCTGAAGATATACGATGATATCACCGTACCAAGGATCGAGGGTGCTAATAAGAAAAAGCGTGTCATCCAGAATGAATTCCTCAAAACCAGACGGAGCGGAATCGGAAGGGAGAGAGCAAATCAAATCAGCGAAGACAAAATATTTCTTCAACTTAGGGGTAGTGAACTCCAAATAGAACTCTTTGAGGATAAAAATCCACTTCGAGTACTTGGCCCCCAGCAATTGACGAGTCAATATGTAAGTCATAGGGTTGCAATCAGAAATCACAGTCACTGTGTGCAAGAGAATATAGTGACGAAAATGTTGAACAGCTTGAACAGTAGCCAACGCCAACTTCTCGACATATGCATATCGCGTCTCAGTATCGAGAAGGTTACGATATAGATAATAAATGATGTGCTCATCACCATCATCATCTTCTTGTACCAAAACCATGTAAATCATGCTAAACACGGTGGCCAAATAGAGGGAGTAATCGCGATGATAATTTGGGGGACGCCACAGAGGAGCATTTACTAGCAATGTCTTCAGTGCATCGAAGGAATTTTAGGCGATCTCATCCCAGAGGAATAGGATGTCTTGCTTCAGTAATTGCATAAATCCTTTGGCCACTTTAGCATATTTAGGTATAAAACAGTGTAGGAAGTTAGCTTTCCCCTGCAGACTCTACAACTGATGTGAGGAGGAAGGATAGGGGAGATCAACGATAGCTTCAACTTTGAGTGGATCGAGATGAATCCCGTCTTTGGAAACAACAAACCCTGTTAGGGTCCTATAATAATAGGATTCATAATTTTGAATTGACTTTGATTAGTCTTGTAATATGTACATACTTTTCTTTCTGGAAAATTGTTTTCCCATATTGAAAAAATAAAAAATCTAAAAGCGGGTAAAAGTCCTAAAATAAAAATCAAAGGACTAAAAGAAAAAATATCAAAAAAGAATAAAAAATGAACCCCAAACAAAAATAGATAAAAATAGTGTGCACCACACTTTGTCAACTACCCCATAGCAGTACACCCCCATTTTTTCAAATAGGATTCATCATATTCGACGTGTTCGTGTCATCCAGATTTCATTGACAGATGACAGTTTTTATAAATGATGTAAACCATTTCTGCATGTTATGATGTAAATGATCTAAGTAAGACCGTCAATGTATGTAACAACCTAGGTAAGCCTAGTATGTTGTTGATGATTTCTATCCTAGGAGGTTTTTTGTCTCACTAATTCACGTAAGTGATCGGCAAAGTTTTTCCCTCCAGCCTCACCCTAAAGCTAGGGTGGATTTTGTCATCAGCATGCTAAGTGAGTCCTAGTGTTTTCTATCGAGTCCTTGTAAAAGTAGTTTGAGCTACTTGGTCTACTAGATCATGTTTTGAGTCGCAGAATTGGGTATTTATTCGAGGGTCTATACAAATGGGTATTCCCCCTTCATGTGTCTAAATGTATTATCTTATGTAAAGAGGGTTGGAAAAATAATTAAAATCCCCTCTTAGTCGATTAATTAAATTTTTTGGTCAATTAATTTAAAAAATCTAAAACTAGAAATTTAATTAATTTACGGTCCTAAGTTAGGATTAAATCTTTCAAAGGAAAAATTTGTGAGTCCTTGGAAAATGATTTTTAAAAGCCCCAGGCCAAGGGATATTGAGAATTTTAAGAAATTTTGGACCTTAGGGCCTTGGTGGTTAAGTCAAAGTCAAAATTTTGGGGTAATTAACTCAAAAATAATATTTTTGATTTAATTAAAATTGAATTAAATGATAAATTCGTTTTTTCCCCAAATTTATAATTTCAACGCTCCTGATTAAAAGATGATTAAATCTTTTGGACAGTTGAGATTATTTTGACAAGGATCATCCGAACTAGTCGTTGGAGATTTTGTCCTATAAATTTAGAGGTCTTTGCCAGTCTTGAATCATCTGATCTTAGGATCGTGCACTTGTTCTTAGAATCTCTTGTAAATTTTGAGGAATAAAGCATAAAGACTTTGGGGTTACAAATTTTGATGTTCGTTCTTGGATCTATGTGGTGAATTGTCTCTAAAATCTGCTACTTTGTTTGGAATTTTTATGGTTGATGGCCTTCATGGATTAATCTGCATATAGGTATCTTGTGTAGTTTTCTAGATTCATAAAATGACATTTTGATTTATCTGAAGGATCTCGTGTTATTTTCTTAAATCTATATCGATCTAAGGTTCAGATCTAAGTGTGCAGGGAAATATTTTTTAAGGTTTGAGCGTCTGGGGAAGTCTTCGGTTGGACCAGCCGACTCTTAAATGACATAAATCTGAAAAGCTCATTATTTGTTAAACTCCAAATCTATCTTATGAAATTGGTGGTTTTGCAAGGTTTTCTAGGGCTTGTGCCTCTCCCTAAAATTTTAAATCTCTAAAAAACTGTGCTAAAATGGATTCAAATCTAGCCATGAGGGCCTCAGATCTTTAAATTAGTTTGTAAATTTGTAAATTTTTAAGGCTGTAAGGGTTTAATCATTTTCTTGGTGTGTATATCTTCAGGATCTGACTGGTTTCTTGTAGGTTGTGGATTTCAATCAGAAATTTTTTAGGATCTGAGCCAGATCCAGCCCCCAAGGGCCAGATCTAGCCTCGAATTCCTACTGTGGGAAAATCTAGGCGATATTTGATTTAAGGAGCATTATAAATCTAAGTTTGCAGGGAGAATTCTTTTAATTCGGAAAGAGAAATTTGAATGTACTGGGTTTTACTGTAGTTTGATCTGTTTCTGGCGTCCTTTCATTGCCCAGCTTCTCTGCCCTCAATGCTGTCTCTTATCTGGATTAATCTGTTTTTTCTTTGCCATTGATTTCTCTCCTATTCGTGCCCTCATTTCTTTCTTTGTATCGAACTCCATCAACCCTTGTCGTCCTGCAATTCTCCTCTGTTGCCTGCAAATGAAACTAATCAAACCTTCATCCATTGTATATCCTATCCACCTTCCCTCCTATCCTCTGCGTTGACTATCAATCGCTGCCATTCGAGATCTGCAGTTTCAAATCAAAACGCACGCATTGAAATTTTTGAAGCCCATGTTCGATTTTCTGGTGCAGATTTCCGCACATCGACTTATGTCTTACACCGTCCAATTTGCTTGTCGTCCTCATTGTTGTCTCTCCTCTGCCGCCATCGATCTTCTATACGCATCTCCTCAAGTCATCTCACCTCGCCCATTCACCTTCAAGCGCCAATTAAATCAACGCACATATAAACCTTACATAGCTGTGTTCTAATTTTTTTGTATCGGTTTTGATTTGTTATTAATTAGATTTTTGTTTTAATTTTATTTTAGTTTAGCTTTGTGTTAGCGTAGGTGTAGTTAGGATTTCGATTTCGATTTTTTTTGTTTAGTTTAATATTAGTCATAGATTGTAATGTTAATTAGATTTTTGTTTTAAAATTTCTTTTAGATTTCGAGTTTTAGTTTAGATTTTGTGTGATATCGTAGGTTTAGTTAGGTTATAATTTTAATTTCGATTTAGTTTAGTTTTGAGATTTTGAGTTTTAGTTTAGTTTTAATGTTTTTATTTAATTGTTTTAATTTTAATTTAGTTTAAGTTTAGTTTAGATATGTTTAGTTTTAGCTTGTAGTTTTAAACTTAGGACTTTAAATTTTAAATTTTCATTAAAAAATATTAAATAAATAAATAAAAATTACAAAAAATTCTAAATTCTAAAAAAAATTCTAAGTCCTATGGTCAAACAAGCCTAAATTTTTCTATCTGAAGTTTGGTTGTGGAGCATCTTAATTTTCGAACTGGGTTATATTGGAAATATCATAATTTTAGAAATTTTTCAAGCATCTGCCATTTATCTTAATGATCATTTCATGATAGTTTTGCTTCAGTATCTTAATGAATGATTATGGTGTTTTCTAGTGAGCTTAATTGTGGTCATAGCAGCAACTATACATCTATTACTTATCTTGAATTGCATAACGGGATATTTTAAATCCATAAGGCACTGGTTTTAATGTAATTGATCTTGGAAATCTCGTTAATTTTATCAAGTATTTGGTGTTTTAGCTGTGTCTCCTGGATTCTTGTCCTTCATTTATGTTAGGGTCTACCTCCCTTATCTTGCAAGGAGACAGCTGAGATAGAGAGATTGGGAATAAGAGTTACAGCCCCTAATCTGAGTCGTTGTCGCAGTGCCTAGACATTCTGTGCGACAAAAAATAGATCACGGAAGTGATGCAAATTAAAATGCCACTACTTTTTACTTTTTACTGCAAAATAAGATTGTGTGTGGCTTGTCAAAAATGTCATAAATCCATGAAGGTCATACAGCTTAATATTTACCTTCCATGCTTTAAATTTCATGCTGATAGATAGAGAATAAAGATCTAACCAAACAGATTAGTCTTGGCAGATCAGTAGTAAGGTAGAGAATAAATAAGGAGCTCAACAGTTTAATCTGAGCCCTTGGAAGAAATAAGGATATAATTAGACAGTTTTGTGTTAAAAGAAAATTGAATAAGGGTCTACAAGCTCAAATGCACCCAAAGAAATGAAGAAAAAAATGTTAGGGTAGCTGATGGGTAGGCAGAAGCAATTTTCACAAGGCATGGATAGCAGAAATTGCTCATTTCATATTTACTAATTTCCCTTCAAAATCATTTCCCTTATAAAAATACCCCATCCCCTTCATTTTTATTCTTTTTCCTCACTTCACTATTTTTCTCCTACAAAAAATCCCTTTTCCAAAAGTTAAAATGCATATTTTCCTTGGGAAAAGTAAAATCCCTTTAATAATTTCATTTTATACACCAAAAACCCCTAAAAAACCTTTATCCTAAGTATAAATGATTAAATTTTATGTCAGGTCCTACTCTGAAAATATCCATCCCCGATATAAGTTTGCACATTGAAAACTTAGTGAAATTCCCGCACTTAGTAACATTTCATTGTATATTATTAAACATTTAAATTTATTTTTATTAACTCCTATTATACCTCTATCTCGTATATATTAATTCCTCGCTTATTATATATTTCCCAACCCATGTTTTATTTATAACTTATGGTTTTATTATCCCTGCCTATACATAGGCCTCACTTTCCCTAACCCCATTAGCTATGTATTAAACCTTGAAAATCTCGGGCCCCACGCCTATCCAATCCCCAACAATCCATCGCATTCACCCAACCGTCAGATCTTAACCGATCAGATCCGATGGCCCTTATCACCTATCGCACGCCTCATAGCCAACTGTTTAACCACCCCAAGACCTTGCGATATATGCGGTTTTCAGAGCTCCACTCTTGGCTACATGGAGCTATTCTATTTTATCGCATCGCCAGAAACTTTACCGCCCTTGGCCAATGCGAAAACCATTGGGTTGTATTCTTTCCCGTTGCAGAAACCACCCTTCCAATTTGAATTTGACTCGTGTATTCAATGTTTTAATCACTATTGATTAAAAAGCAATATAACCACCCTTTTCAGCCTTTTTTACCACTTTTCATTATCATTCACGCAAAAGGAGCATTGCTAACCTAAATAATTGTCGTCGACCTCATTTTAAGATTTGATTACCAGAAATCAACACCATTTGTTGCTATAGCTAGTGCAAAATTCATCTGAAGCACTATAAAGACCCATGAAGCCTCAAAGAACCTGTGTTGCCTCAGAAACCCTCTGAAAACTTAAAAATCTTCATTTTATCCAGCTATTATTCAAAGCAAAGACTTGTACTTAATATAAAGAGAAAGTTATAAGTAATTGAATCATTTAGGAGCCTCTGCAAACCTGAAGAAAGCCTTATTACCTTCCAATTCTTTTCTACAAACCATAGGTGTCTTTTTATAGAATTTCCTAGGCCTGATACTATTTTTAATCACAGAGATTGAATATTGGATCAATTGAACTATTGCAGACCAGAATATAAGCCCTTGTTTCATCCTAAATTAGTCTGCAAATTGTAAATATCTTTCTAAGGTATTCCTAAGAGGCCAGGGTCTATTTCTTGAGTTAAAAGAGTAATTAATTGAGAAATCAAATAATCAATGGCCTCCAAAGGTATTGTAAATGTAGATCCTCTGCAACCTCTAGTTGTAGATGTCGAACATACTCCTTTAGCTGATAAAGACTTTAAGATTAATGACATAGTCACTGAATTTAATCTTCTTGAACTCCACTGTTGGAGCCATGACAAATCCATTGATCAAGCAAATGAGGTTTTTATTTTGGAGTCTAATTTTCCAAAGTATGTTCTCCCACATACTTTCCAGTGCCCATAAGTGATTAGACTCTGACAATATTGTTATTTCCCTGACTAGAGAACCCTAATTACCCCTGGAAAAGAAATTATGTTCACCATCACAGCTGATTCAATTAACCAAATGTTGCAGATCCAACCTAGGCTAGATGAAACCCCTTCATCCATTGAGAACCTTACACGGTTATATCTAAATTTGGACTTCCCCAAAAGGTTCTATATATTCCAAACTTTCGTGCCTTCATCTGTAGAAACTCGCAAGACAAATCCTCCTTACCCATCTGCAATATTTTATGAGATAACTAGACATATTATCACAATGTTGTCCTACATTTTGGGTTATTTTACTGATGAGCGTGTTGATGCTTCAATCCTAGGTTTCCTGTCTACTTTCACATTTGGTCAGCATCCTGGTACCAGTTTTAATTTTTCCTAGTACCTTGCTGATAATATTCATGAACAGTGGGTCAAAATTCCTGAAGAAGGTGTCTTAAAGTATTCCTCAGTTTTATTCCACATGTTTATGTACTTGCAGTCTGAGAAATTTACCATCAACCTTCAAAATCTTGATGTTGAAGGTAACCCATAGTCATTTATATTTTGGACTCCAATCATTAGAAAATACTCCACACAGTCCACCTATACATAGTTAATTGATTCTTTCATTTATCCTATGGTCAACAAGTTGAACAGCAACAGTCAACAAAGAATCAGTGAGGAAATTAAGAAGCTCCTACAATTATCAGAAAACAGTAGGACAGGATATTGGTACCTGTATCAAAACCATACAGAAATTAGGGTATATGGATCAAATATTCTTCCATATAAACTACCCAAATACCTCTCAATGAGGTTATTTTCCCTTGAATATATCAGGAAGATCATTAATTCTGATGGAATCAATTTCTTGGCAGGCAAAAAGAAGACACAATTTAAAATTAAGAATCATGTTGGCCCTTTTATTTGTAACAGTAGAGATGCAAGTCCACAGGCATAAAAGTATTTGCAGGATTTTAAGTTCAGTCCAAGATTTCAGTGGTATTATGATCCTCTAGGAGTAATAAGTAAATTAAGGATTAAATGCAAATTAAATCCTTATGTACATGAGAAGAAACCAAACATTGAGAAATACTCCAACCAGTCTGAATGGTTGGAGAACACTTTGATAGAGGCAGAGAAACAAGGTGATACTAGTCAAACCTTGCAAACTCCGGCCCAAGAATATAGAAACTCAAAAAGAATCAGAGAAGAAGGATCATACATTGCAGAAACTACCACTGAAACTAAATTTAAATTGATGTACAAGAAGAAGCCTAAATCAAATCCTGTAAATGAGGAAGTTGAAACAATTGAAGTAATTGATATTGATACAGTAGTGAAAGACAATGCTCCTCTTGCAGTTCATAAAGAAACACACCATCCTTCAACTTCAAACATTCAAATGATTCAGAAAAAACACAGTGTTGAAGTGTCCTCATCCAACAAACCAACAGAGAAAGAGATGAATATTAAAGAAAGATACAAGGAAATCAAAGCCAGAAATGAGGAAATCAAGACTGGATATATTCTCAATATCTAAAACAAACTCCTGGCATCCAGAACAGGCTACTTTCTTCCTTTGAATATAATAATAAAAAGATGCAGATGACATTTCTTCAACCCACGGTTCAAAATCCTAAGTCATCTTCTGATTACAAAGAGACGGATTTTGAAGTCATGGCCAAGGATAATCATCCTTTGGACCAAATTGAGTTTCATAAGAAGGTAGGGGAAATGATATATTCTACAATGACCGCCAAGGCCATGAGTGCACAGAAGCTGCAAAACACTATTGGGAACATCAAATATCAGCTTAAATTAGAAAATGCATCTTCACAGGCTAAAGACAATAGAATAAAATCTCTGGAGGATTTGGTAGCTGAAGTAGGATATAATCCTAATAATGTCAAAATTGTAGAAGAACTGATAAAAAAGAAGAACGCAGACATTGCTACATTAAGAAAACAACTCAAATGTCCTCCTATAGAACATCCTCAAACTAAATAATTTCTAGAAAGTCAAAGCCAAAAATATGAAATGATGAATTTCATTCTTCAATTGAATACCCAAATAAAGGAAATGGAAAATGAAATGGACAAGTTGATCCAGGAGAAAAAGGCTTGAGAATAAATTCATGTCATTGTAATTCCTATGTTTCAATAGTTGTGCCTTCTACACTAGCAGAATCATTGGCCCCTACAGTCCCAATGGCTACAGCACTTCCTGTCACGTCAGCAACAACTTCAGCAGCAGAATCATCAACAACAGCAGTACATCCTATAGATGAGGCAAGTAAGTTAGTTAAAGCAATGCAGGACATGTCTATTCATACAAATGAAATCAACAGACTTAAAGAACAACTGAAAATTCTAGAGGATGAAAAGAAACTTGCTCAAATTATGCTCAAGAATGAAGAATAGAAATCAAACAAATTAACAGGGAAATTAAAGAATTTAGAGAAAGATATAACACTAAAAGAACCAATGGCACAAGCCAAGCAGCAGCTATGGGCCAATATCATTGAATTTGTCAATGACATTTGGCCAGCAATCGAGGTTATTTATGAACAAAAAGATCTAATCAAAGCAGCAGGTGAAGCCATCTAGAAGATAAAAGAAGAACTTGGTAAGAAACCTGAAGAGGCTAATGAAATCATCAAATTCCTCAACTCCAATAATAAGTAAGAACTTGAAGAAATTGGTATAGCTGATAGGACAGATACAATTCTTGAAGTCAAGAAAGTGATTTCAAAAAGAAACTTGATGATACAACTAGAAGAAAAATGTCATAACATAGAGGTTGCCATACCTAGATTTATGATGAAGTTTGACATTCTGAGGTAGAAAGGCCTTCCAAACCCTCTGGTTATTCATGACAAATTGATGAAACAAGAGGATTATGATAAGAAAATGAGAGAAGTGGCCAAAGATCAAGCTAACCTTCCTTCTTCACAAGGAATTCCAACAGGGAAAGTTCTCTATAAGAATTTTGAAAACCTTTTTTACTTGCAACGTGAGGTAAAACACTTATTTGTCAACAAGCCTACATTTTCAAAATATATAGAGGCAGATGAAATATTCAGAAGGATGGTGAAGATCAAATTACCAAATATAGAAGACTGGGAAAAGTTGACTGATTTACTATAAAGATAAAATAGTAAACAGAGTAGTCAAAAGGTGAAAAACAATAGAGACAGTTAAAGTGTATGAGAATCAAATAGTATCAGGTAAAATTCAGAGTTAAAATCAAATCAGAGATGATAAATCAGAGTGAAAGATTACCAGCGTAAAGGACACTACACTGCCTAACAAAAAATCTTCGTTGAGCAAACAACAAAGAGATAAATCAACAACAAATCAAAGTCAACAAACAGTAAATTCAATAAAAGCAGGGACAACTTGCATTAGGTAGATGGCTGTCTCTATCTTCTTGCATGAAGATATTTATTTTTCCTGAATAATTCATAAGTTTATTTTAGGATATTTTGTAAGAGATTTTGTATAAATACTTCACATTTCGAAGTATTGAGTGTAGATGAATTGTTAAACATTTCTATGGTTGTACTGAGCTGAAACCTCAGGGTTATTTGTATCATTTTCAAGCCAGTTGATTGGATCAAGCAATAAAGCATCATATTATAGGATTCATGTGTTGAGCCACTTTAGTGAAGTATTTTCACTTGTTCTTTGTCAATTTCTTATGTTTTTCACATGCTTATATTTTTTCTTAATCTTAATGATATAACAGGAATGCTATTACAGAATATGTTTAATTACACTTTGTCTTGAATTGTTTATCATTTATATGTTTTCTTTTGATATCCAAATTAGAGAATTCTTAATTTCTTCCTATTTTCAATTGGCCTTTGTCTTTTCACTCATTATCCGGATCTGATAATCCTTAACTGCTCTTTCATCCCGATTAAAATCATTTCACCATTTATCCTGAAGATCTGAATTGACCCAGCTATCTTGCCCTATGAACATTTCCTTTTGACCTTGATTCTGCCATGTTGCTTGACACTTTGACTCCATTTTCCCAATGGAATACAAACCTACATCTATCCATCTGAACTAGTGATTCCACCACCAAACCAAATCCATAAATCAAATCCCAATTAATCCTACATAACTAGCCTAAAATCAATAAAGATACATCATATAGAGAGAGCCCTCTCTAAGCATTAGGAAGGCTGGATCCTAAGGCTTAAAAGTAGGTTTGTGGTTACCTCTAATATTATTTAAACCAAAAAATAAACAACCCTTTGATAATTATTGGATTGATAACAAACCCTGAGAGTCTATCGGAGTCAACACAGAAGACGCACTTATGCGGATTGAGCCGGATTTTATAGCATCAACAGCGAAGGAAAATCTGACTGAGATGATCGGTATGGTATTTACGCTTAGCTGAATGAGTCATAAGGTCATATAGATAAGGTTTAAAAATGCGCTTGATATCATGAAAAGCATATGACATTTCTCGCTGAAATGTAGCCCCAGCATTTTTAAGACCGAAAGGGAGATTTTTGTAGGCAAAAGTACCCCAAGGACAGATAAAGGCAGTCCTATGTTGATCGGTTGGAAGAATATTAATCTAGTTATACCTAGAAAACTCGTCCATAAGGGAAAAAATCTCACTCCTAGTACAGTCATCAATGATTTGATCAATAAAAGGAGTGGGATAATTATCCTTAGTGCAAGCACGGTTAATGTCACGGTAATCAACATAGACACGAATGGTACCATGTTTCTTATCTACAGGAACAATATTGGAAACCCATTCTGTCAAGGAAATCGGATAGATAAAACCATTTTTAAGAAGTTTTTCAACTTCTCCCTTAATAGCGTCCCATTTTAGCACTTTTTCACAAATGTCAAAATCATTTACCTTGGTTCTCTTATCAAATAGCGTCTTGATGTTTTCTTGCATTTGATGTGTTCTATTATATACTTCCTCTCTAGTTTGTTGCAACTGTATAGTCTGATTTATCCTTCTTATCATGTCATCTTCTTCAGACTGTACTTCTTGGATCAGCTTCATGACTGGCACTCCTAAACTTGTTGGAAATATTGCATCTCCATACACTAGCTGATAAGGAGACATTCCAATTGATTTTTTATTTTTCAATCTGTCTGCCCATAGTGCATGTACCAGTTTGTTGTGACATGATTTTTTGTTCTCTTCCAGCAATGTTTTGAGGATGTTCACCAAACTTTTGTTCTAGGATTCTGCCAACCTATTACCTTGAGGGTAATAAGCTATAGAATGGCCCAATGTAATCTGATATTTGTGGAAAAAATCTACCATCCTCTTGGATCTAAAGGCAACAGCATTGTCAGTGATAATCTTTCTAGGACAGCCAAAAATAGACAAAATATGGTTTTCAAGGAATCTGATGATAACTAGATCAGTGGCAGTCCTAGAAGGGATGGCCTCTATCCATTTTGTAAAGTAGTCAGTTGCAGTGAGGATCCATTTGTGTTGGGCAGAGGAGGCAGGATGTATTTCCCCAATGAATTCTATGCCCCACTGTTGAAAAGGAGCTTCAACAGAGATAGGATGCAAAGGTAAGGGCAGCAATTTTGTTTTTCCTTCAAATATTTGGCACTTATGACATGAAATTACCATTTTATGGATGTCTTGAAAGAGGGTGGGCCAATAATAACCAGCTCTGAGGATTTTGTTAACAATATTTTTCCGATAGAGGTGGCCTCCACATTCTCCTTCATGGAACTCATGCTTGATCTTATCTGCATCATTCTCAGGAAAACATTTAAGCAATATACCACTAGCATTTTTCCAATATAAACTTTAATCTAAAATGCAGTAATTTACAGCTTTTAATTTTAAGAATCTATCCTTTGTTTGAGACAAACTAGGAGGGAAATTAAGATTAATAAGCACATATAAAATATCATCATACCAAGATGAATTCAGAAATTATTCTTCAATAAGTGGAGTTGCCAACTCCTCCTGTTCATCTAATGCATCTATCATGTTCATGTCAAGTGCTTGGAAGTTTGTTTCAGCCATGAGTTTAGCCAGTCCTTGTCATTTGATGAGTTTAGTGGGCTTGATTTCCAAATCATATTCTAGTATAACAGCAATACACTTGCCTCTTTTTCCATCAGTATCTTGTGTCAAAAAAAATTTTACCACTGAGTGAGGCACAAATGCAATGATGTGTGAATGTAAAATGTAAACTCTGAAATCTTTTAATGCCTTGATCAAGGAAAAAGCTTTTTTTCCATTATATTCTATTTCAGAGGTGCATCTCTTAATACCTGCTAAAAAATGAAATGGGTTACTCTTGTCCTTTTATGTTTTTTCTGTAATAGGACAACAACAACTATATGTTTCGATGCAAAGGAGCAGATGAAAAATTTCCTGGTAAAATCAGGGCTAATTAGAACTAGTGTTTGGGTAAGTGCTTGTTTTACCAGTTCAAAGGATTGCTTTGCTTCTATGGTCCATTTGACTCCTATTTGTTTTTTCAACATGTTTGTAACATTTCTTAGGAGTTCTGCAAGGTTGGGTATGAACCTTCTTAAGAAATTTATCTTTCCAATGAAAGATTGCAGCTCTTTGATATTTCTAGGATGATTTATTTTCAATATTCCTTCAATCCTTTTGGAGTCTATCTTTATCTCTTCTTCAGATACGATATGGCCTAGGAGTTTTCCTTCTTGGAGGCCAAACAAAGTTTTCTTAGGATTTAAAGACTAACCATACTTTATGCATTTTTCAAAGACTTTTCTTAAGTGAGTTAAGTGTTCTTCATCTGTTTTAGAATAGACTGTGATGTCATCAAGGTAAATCACAATGAAGTAACCTATTTCTTCTGAGAAAGCAATATCCATGGCTCTTTGGAAGGTGGCACCAGCATTCGTTAACCCAAAAGGCATTTTCACATACATGAAAGTGCCCCATGGTGTAGTGAAAGTTGTCTTGTGTTGATCATCTGGGTGTACCAGCACCTGAATGTATCCTGAAAAGCCATCTAACAAAGAAATTCTTTTATAACCTACTACCCTTTGTAATATGTGATCCATTTTTGGCAAGGGGTTGTTGTCTTTTAAGGAGGATTTGTTTAAGTTTCTAAAGTTTATGCATAGCCTAATTTCTCTTGTTTTCTTCCTCACTGATACAAGATTTGAAACCCATTCTGAGTATCTCAGAAGAACTATGATTCCACCATCATACATTCTCTTAATTTCTTTCTCAACCAGGGGTATTTGCATAGGATTTATTCTGTGCAGTTTCTATTTAAAGGGTTTTTGGTTTTCTTTTAGAGGTATCTTATGCTGAATTATCTCTGTATCATATGATTTTAAATCTTCATAACTCCAAGAAAAAACATCAGAAAATTCTCTAAAAATCTTAAGATATTTTTGTTTTATATGAGCTGGCAGTGTTTTGGATAGTTTGATCATTTTGGGTTCTTGTTTACTGCCTATATTGCACTCTTCTATTTCAGTTTCAGTGGGTTCCATCTTTGGCTTCTTAGAAACATCACTAAAGTAAAATAGTTCTTCTAGAGGAACCAGTCCCTTTGGCAAGTTATCAGTATTGGACTGCAGCACTTCAAAATATTCTTCTAAGTTAGTGCATAGTTTTGTTTTATGTTTGTGTTCTTTTGTTAACAGATTTATATCAGCAGTATAGGGAGGTTCTTCTTTATAATATTGTTCCTTAGCAGAGCAGTCTTCGTCATACTCTAAGTCTGAATTTGGCACTTCAAACCCATTTCTGGACTACAGGAAATCTTATATCTGTTTATCTCCTTCAAAAACTTTACATTATTTTATGTTGTCTCGGACTGCTGGTCTATATTTGACTTGGACTGTGCATTGCTTGTTTTGATAAGATTTTTGACATGTGCAAGCTGTAAATGCTAAACTATTGGCAAGAATGTTTTGATTTCTAGGGACAAAAGTAAGCTCATATTCTACAAATGTTTTCAAAAGCTCAATGGCATCATCCCTATTTGCCTTTAGTATTGGGTGCTTGGTTGTGTATTCTCCATTATTCTGCCTAATAACTAGATTTGAATCTCCATGCACAGTTATCCTCTTGGCTCCTAATTTCGTTAGTAATTGTAGTCCTAAGAGGAGTGCTTCATATTCAGCTATGTTATTGGTGCATGGAAAGCTTAGCTTATATGAGTGGCCTTTTGCATGATTGTTTTCTGCGTTATGTACCCATATGCCTGCTCCTAAACCATTTTTGCTACAAGAACCATCAAAACTCATACTCCAAAGAGGTTCAATTTCAGATTTTCCATTAAGGTCATTGTAGTCCTCATCATGTTGTTTGTATTGGCTGCCACTATGTTGTTCATTGTTTTGTTCCCAATGGTTTTCACTATGTTGCATGTTTTTTATTTGCTTTTCATGGTTAGCCCTATTTTGATGGTTACTTTGCTCTCCATGGTCTTCACTATTTTTGTCATAATATTCTATTTAAGCAAATTGTCTTAATGGTTCCTCCTATTTTTCCTCTTCTTCTACAGTAGTTTTCTCGTGGTCTACTATTTTTTCATTAATATTTTCATAATTGTAAAGGATAAATGAATCAAGGTCTATGTTTATAGAATAAAGAGGGGAGTTATCTGGTTTTTCTTGACTGCTAACCATGTATTTCATGTGTGTTTCCCTATATAGTCTTCTTGGTTTACTAAAGACAAGGATGGTAGCATAGGTCATGTCCATTTGGAGGGTACCTTGGAGTTTAGCTCCCCGTGATCTTGAGTGGAGCATGCCATACTTAGGAGGAATATCAGCCACTACTATATCCATTACTAGGGTAGTGGCCAGTATTTGTGCTAAGTTGACACATAGATCTTTTATTAGGCCTAGACATTTAACTCTACTGGAATCAAAAGAGTATAAATATTTGTATGGTCTAGTTACTTCAAGGCCTAATCTTTACATCACTACTTTAGGCATAAGGTTGTGTGAAGCACCGGAGTCTAACATGTCATTGTGAAAACTTTTATCATGGATGTTTAAACTAACATAAAATGGAGGAACACCTCCTTCTTGAAATTTTCCTTCTACTTCTGGTCCAAACAGAATTTCAGGTTTGTCATCATTTAAATTGACAGAATCACAATTTTCTCCTATGTCTAAATCTTTCAAAATTTGGGCTTTATATACATCTTATGTGATTAGTTCAGTAAGAGGAATAGAGATTTTAATTTTGGAAAATTCATTTTCTATACTGAAAGGTGTGCGAGTTTTGGAAATGTTTAAATCAGCCTTTTCAGTCACTGTTTTCACAACAAATTCATCTTGCTGGTTTTTATTATGAACAATAATTAAAATAGTTTTATTAGGAGCACTAGCTGTGTTGCTAGTGCTGCTTTGGTCACCACATTGTTTGACACTAGGTTGGTTGTCTTTACCTCTGTTTTTATCAGAACATTTAGCCACTATGTTAGTGTTTTCTGTTGTCTTTTTGGAAATGTTTTCAAGATTATTTCTAGCAGAAATTTCAGAGGTCTTTTTCTTGGGAGTGTCTTGGTTTTTCTTGCTTGTGAGGTCATACTGTCTGTGTACCTCCATGATGGAATTTTCAAAGCCTTGTTTGTAATCTTCATATTCTGGGTTGTCTTCTTCATAAGGTACAAATAGACCTTGTACTTCCTAAATGAGGAAAACAGTATCCTCATTGTTTACTCTCATTAAATTTATGTTATTTTTCTCTGTTTCTTCAATTACCCACTCATCTTCATTAGCATAGTTTTCTTGGAAAGGAGGCCTAATTTGTTGATCAAGACCTCTTTGTCTAATTTGAGGGGGGTTTCTTCTAATGTTTTGGTTTTGGTTTCTGTTTTGAGGAGATGTTTGATTTTCTCTAGGATAAGCTCTCTCATTCATGTTTATTCTCTCCATCATTCTCTCCATTGTCCTAACTAGGCTATCAATTTTAGCATCAGATGTGGAGGGTCCAGGTTCTTCTTTGTATGTAACTTTCTTTTATGCCCTCATCCTAGGCCTCTTCTCAATAATATTTGCTTCTACACTCACCACTCCCATTTGCATGTCTTCTAAGGTTAGAGGATCTCTTTATCTCAATTGGTAAGCCATGTCTGGATCAAAGCCTTCTAGAAATTTTATCAAAGCTAGGCCTTGTGGGGCTTTCATGTGAGGTGGGAGTGCATTGTATACACTATTGAACCTAGTGCAGTAGTCTTGGACACTCTCCCTGAGATTTCTCTTAAGGTTATTATACTCTTAGAGGATTTCGAGAGGATCTTTCTTAATCTCCCACTTGTTTATGAATGTTTAATAAAGGGAAGGGAGATCATGAATGTTGTTAGGAGTTAAGTTTTTGAACCATTTCTTTGCTTCTCCTCCTAGACTTTGGGCAAACATTCTCATTTTGATGGTCTCCTCCTCTATTTCTTGGTAGTCAAATGCATCATTCATCTTGTCTACATGTTGTTGGGCAGTGTTAGATTCATCTCCCGTAAAGTGAGGGAATTTTTATGGGTAGTCCTATGGCATAGGCAGTAAAGGTTGGGGTAACACTAACAGGGCAAACCATGCTGCCATGACTTGAGGTAAGGGAACCCAAAGAAAATTTCCAAGAGGAGGGTTTGTGAGAGGAGGTGGAGGATGAAGTGGAGTGGTTTGCACAATGGGTGTATGAATGGGGGTGGAAAAAGTACTTGGACCAGCAAACTGATTTTGAGCAGACTTGGAAAGAAAGGAGCTAGAGTTTTGGAGAAGCTAAAAATCAAGAGGAGTGGAAGGAGAGGCTTCTCTAATAGACCTTGTTGTAAGTTTATATGCTCAAGTTTTGTCTGGTATGTCCCAATTTGAGACTTAGTCCTAAATAGTTTTTTTCTATGGTGTAAGTCAAATTGGGTATCTTGCAAGGTTGTGAGGTTTTCAGGGATAAAGCTTGCTTTGTGGATAGGTCTGCTAACAGTTGGACTTTTGGAACTAGGATACTTCCTAAGGATGCTTTCAGGATCGTCAACTATTGCAAGAGGATTTGGGTCAGGATAGGATCTAGTATAGATTCTTCTAGAAGCCAGGATATAGACCCAAGAATCAGAAAGGTTGAGAGTTTATGACAGTATTAAAGAACAAACCAATCTGCAACAAGAAAAAATTAATCCACAAAATTTTTCTGAGATGGGTTTTTGTGTTGTTTTGATGATAAAATAAGTTTCCCAGTGGAGTCTATGGAAAACTAGTGGAGTCATTAGGCCTACTGAAAACCAGTGGAGTCACCAGGTGGAGGATTTTTACTTGTTTTAAGGTTGGATGTTGTCCACCATCAGCAACCAGGAACCATTCTTGGCTAACACTCGATTCATCTAAGTTTTTAAAATGGGGTCCTCTGAGTTTTTGAAGTTATCTATTACTTAGTAATCCCTAGTATGGTCGCCACTATGTTGGCTCCCTGTGATTTGCAAGATTGGCAAGAACAAACAATACAGGGGTGACATCAGATGCACTTTGGAATCCTAGGATATAACCTTCCTGGATTTAGAGAGGGATTTCTCTGTATAAGTGTTTTCAAAAGATATCTCTTTATGCTTTGTTTATGATATTAGGCTAGTTGTAACATTCTAAGGACTTTTTTTTTTTGGTTGATTGAATGTTTAATTGAGAGATCAAAGGTGGGAGTAACTGAAAGAATGTTTCAGCTGGAAAGATAGGCTATGAGAAAACATTAATCCATTGGGCTATGGAGTCATAAAATGATTTAATTTTTCATTAACTCTGTAAGGGTTTTCATAGGGCAAGCTAACTATATCAAGTGGATCTCTTAGATTTTTGATATGAAACAATAATAAGTTGTGAAGGCATCAAAGCTATAGGCAGCTAAGAATCTTATAGCTCTACTTGGAAAAGAAAATCCTTTTAGGTAATTGTTTAAATAAAACCAAAGGACAGGGCATACCATAGACTTCTTTGGCCAAACTTTTAATAAGCAAACCTTTAAGACAACAATCCAGTAATTCAAGAATTACTTTCAGACAAAGAAAACATATAAGATAATAGTGAGACTAGCTAAAGAGAAAACAGAAGCCTATCTTCTTTAACTCAACACTCAAAATACCTTCAAAGTAACATTTTGAGGCAGACCAGAGGACAGGGCATACCATAGACTTCCCTGGTTTAGACTCTACTAATAATACTTCAAAGAAAGGTCTTAAAAACAATGTCTCAAGCTACATCAAAGGAAAGGGCTTACCATAGACTTCTTTGGCTTGACTCTATTGAACTATTTTCAATACAACAAGCTAAGTGGAACTGGAGAGAAATTAAGAATTCTCCAATCAGACCTTGTAGAAGAAAACAAAAAGATAAAGAATGCAGACAGAAATAGGGTGCTAAGACAGCATATCCTACTCTAAAATTTCTGTTATTTTATCAGAGAATATGGATAGAATTTAAAACATGAGAAAAACAATGACAAAGAAATAAAACTCCACCATTAACATAGATCAAGGATCCTATGAACGTGCTTGTATTATTGATGTTGAAACCAATTACATAATCCATGTACAATAGCTCTCTGCAACTTAGAGCTTTCTCAAATCCAGCCTAGCATTCCTCAACTAGCTCAGCAACTCATCAATCCTCAAATTTAACTAAGCAACCAACACTAAAAATGAGCTCAAATGCAGTATTTATCTACAAATGAGGAGGTGCTGCTAAGCTAGGGTTTATATGTCAATTATTACAAAGTTAATGGGTTTTTTACCTTTGATACCATGCAAGGCCCAAGGCAAAAATATTTGAAGGTATTTCTCTGAAATAATAACTCCTAACTTAACTTTTGAGTTAATTTCTGTGAAATGTTTGACTTTAAGGCTTTTTCAATAACTTTACAATAACTACTGGTAGATGAAAAATATCTCTAACTATGTGTAATAATTGTTTGATGCTTTATTGAATAAAAACATGTTGTAGGTGGTAAAATATCTTCTGAAGAGGTAACTATTGTGAGTTGGGTCATTCGAATCTTCTTTCTAGGTTTAATCTGCCTCATTTTATCATTAAACTTTGTTTTAAGGCCTTTAAACTCTGTTTTATCCTTTATTTGTCTGTTTCACTGTCTTTTTCTTTATTCTGCTTTATCTCTGTTTGTTCATTTAATTCTTTGATTTAACCTTTTGATCTTTTGTCTTTGTTGTCTGCCTTCATTATCTTTAAGCTATGTTTTACTTGGCTAACCCTTTATTATTTGTCTTTGATACATGATTAGCCTTCTAATCTTTATTTTCTTTATCATAATCCTTTGACTGTCTTTCTTTTCACTGTGCTCTCTGTTTGTGTATGTCTTCTATGCAGTGATGCATTCTTCGTGGATGGAGGGTTAAATAACCATCGATAACCATGTTTTATCTATGATTTAAGCTTTAAATAGGGCCTCTGCTCTCTTTCAATGGAATAAATCTTCTGGATCGTCACCCAAAGCATTCAATCAATCAATGTTTGACCTTCGAAATTCATTTCGTGCATCTCCGCCATTAAACCTGCACATCAAAACAAAAAATTAGCTTTTAAAACATGTGGGGAGGTTTTACTGCATTTTACAGGGGTTTCTTCAGGCTTTTGGGCATTTACAGGGGAAAAAAAGGTGAATGGGGCATGGCTCCGTAGGTGGAACCAGCGGGAAGTTCGAACGGAGGGCAGAAGCATTGAATTCGGGTAGGAGGAGAGAAAGTGGTTTTTGGAAACCGGGAGCGGTTTTCGCGTGATTGAGGGGGCGATAACGGTTTTGGCAGAGTGGATTCGATTCCACTCAGCGCCTGTCGCGTGGTGGGGGAATACCACCTATTTCACGCGGTTGGAGTTTTTTTAACCCTCGTGCAAGTAAATTTACGATATTTTGTGGAGGTTGTCGGATCTCGAAGGCAGAGATTGATTGTGGTCGCAAGAGCTAGAGTGGCTGGTAGGAAGAGCAGTGGGGTCTGGGGACAAGTTGCGAAGTATTGTTGGAGCACGGGTTTTGATGGAAATCAGGGCCCAGGGTCTTTATAAACCAATCTGATGCACTCTTTTATGGGTAAAAGCAAGGTTTATAAAGGGTTTTGGATAAGGTTCAGAGGGGGGTTGAGTAATTAGAAGTGGGGGCTACGTAAGAGGCGAGGTTAGGGTCATGTGAGCGCGAGGGGGTGAGGGTTTAAGGTAATGGGGCCTTTTAAAAGGGTCGGGTTTAAAAAAAATTTGGGTTTATATAATAATAAAATATATTTTTATTTATAAAAGGTGGGTTCCCGATAGTGTTAAAATTTTCAATTAAAACAATGTAAAAGAGGGTCTTTTACATTGTTTTGAAAAATAGAGGAAAAGGTTGAAGAAAAGGAGGTTTATGAAGGATTTTGAAAGGGAAATATGGGTTTTTTAGAGGGAAGAATGAGTGAATGAGAGTGTGGGTAGGGAGGGAGAGTGAATAATAAGATAAAAAAGCCCTTGGTGAGTCTTTTTAGATAAGCAAAGTGTCTTTGAAAGGGGCAGGGTTGAAACATAGTGAAAATGGTTTATTCAGGAAAATGAAGGCAGTGAGATTTCTAAAGATAGTTGATAGGCAAATAGTTCTATATTTAGTTGTTTGTAGAACATCCACAGTCACCTAGTGAAATCTGTAGAATACAGGAGGATAACAGTGGCTCGAGTTAGGGAGGGAAGCTCCTTTAGGAGGTGTCAAGAACCTCAAAGATCAAATCCCTGGAAGAAGCAGACTAGTGCCTTGATTTTCACCTTAACAGACCTCCTTTCTTTAATTTGTTGTTTTTCTGCTATTATTTTGAAGCTGTGATCTTCAAAATCTGAAAAAACATGATTGCTTCAACTCAAATTCTACCTACCCATCCTATTTTTCCTAACATTTTTTCTTCATTGGGTGCATTTGGATGGGTAACCTTTGACATCATTTTCTTTTATAAAATAGGAAACTATCTATTTCTACACTTATATCATCCAAGAGTTCATATTAGGCTAATGAACTCATTTATTTCTCTACCTAATCTACCTATTTGTCAAGATTAAACAGTTTGACATATTTTCATTCTCTAATCTAAAACAAGAAATTGAGAACATAACCAAATCAGGATTAGACAGTCTAATTTGTTATGAGTTGTGGCATTTTGTACAAGTTGCACACAGATTTTATTTGCAGAAAGTAAAAACAAAAACTTGAGGGTTGTAATCTAAAATTTGTTATGCATCCCTCTCTTTCCTTTGGTTCAGATTTTGATCACTTGGAACCAATATTTCTTTTCCTAATCTAATCTACTCATAATCCAAGTTTAGACAGTTTGGAAAATCTTCATTAACTACCCTATCAGAAGAAATTTAAAACTTTTTCGATCATGATTAAGCTGTATGACTGAACAAAAATTTCTCTTCCAAATTAGTGGCATTTGGACTTGCACACTTTCAGAAATATTCTTTTTTGGTATGGGGCTTTACCTTTTCTTTTATCTACCCTCTTTTTCTTCTTTTTCTTTGTTTTTGTGTTTATTTTTCCCATATTTTCTTCAAGAAATGTTATATATAATTAATAAATCTTTAAACTGAAATATCTAACAAAATTAGTGCTTGAGCATCCTGCAATTTACAGGACCTCCAAAATGTTTTTTTTCATCCATTTCTTGAAGGAAGAATGCATTGTTACCTCTTGCAGAATGGATGATGTAGGGGCCTTTCCATAGATTTTCAAATTTTCTATGATTGCCCTTGTCTTCTCTTCTTGAGTCTCATTTTAGCACTTTGTCACCAATGTTAAAATCATTTGCCTTGGTTCTCTTATAAAACAACTTCTTGATGTTTTATTGCATTTGTTGTGTTCTGTTATATACTTCCTCTCTGGTTTGTTGCAACTCTACAGTCTGATTTATCCTTCTTATCATGTCATCTGCTTCAGACTGTACTTCTTGGATTAGCTTTATGACTGGCATTCCTAAACTTGTTGGAAATATTACATCTGCTCCATACACTAGCTGATAAGAAGACATTCCAATTGATTTTTTATTTGTCAATCTGTCTTCCCATAGTGCATGTACCAGTTTGTTGTGCCATGATTTTTTCTTCTCTTCTAGCAACTTTTTGAGGATGTTCACCAAACTTTTGTTTAAGGATTTTGCCAAATCATTACCTTGAGGGTAATAAGTTGTAGAATGGCCTAATGTAATATGATATTTGTGGAAAAAATCCACCATCCTCTTGGATCTAAAGGCAGTAGCATTTTCAGTGATAATATTTCGAGGACAGCCAAATCTAGACAAAATATGGTTTTCAAGGAATTTGAGAATGACTAAGTCAATGGAAGTCCTAGAAGGGATGGCCTCTATCCATTTTGTAAAGTAGTCAGTTGCAGTGAGGATCCATTTGTGTTGGGAAAAGGAGGCAGGATGGATTTCCCCAATGAAGTCAAGGCCCCACTGTTGAAAAGAATCTTCAACGGAGATAGGATGCAAAGGTAAGGGAAGAAATTTTCTTTTTCCTTCAAATATTTGGCACTTATGACAGGAAATTACCATTTATGGATGTCTTGAAAGAGGGGTGGGCCAATAATAACCAGCTCTGAGGATTTTGTTAACATTATTTTTCCAATAGAGGTGGCCTCCACATTCTTCTTCATGGAACTCATGCTTTATCTTATCTGCATCATTCTCAGGCAAACATTTAAGCAATATACCACTAGCATTTTTTCAATATAAACTTTTATCTAAAATGCAGTAATTTACAACTTTTAATTTTAAGAATCTAGCATTTGTTTTAGACAAACCAGGAGGGACATTAAGATTAATAAGCACATATAAAATATCATCATACCAAGATGAATTCAGAAACGATTCTTCAATAAGTGGAGTTGCCAACTCCTCCTGTTCATCTAATGCATCTATCACGTTCATGTCAAGTGCTTGGAAGTTTGTTTCATCCATGAGTTTAGTCAATCCTTGTCCTTTGATGAGTTTAGTGGGCTTGATTTCCAAATCAGATTCTAGTATAACATCAATCCACTTGCCTCTTTTTCCATCGGGACCTTGTGTTAAAATGTCTCTTACCAATGAGTGAGGCACAAATGCAATGATGTGTGAATGTAAAATGTAAACTCTGAAATATTTTAATGCCTTGATTAAGGCAAAAGCTTGTTTTTCCATTATATTGTATTTCATAGGTGCATCTCTTAGTGCCTTGCTAAAAAATGCAATGGGCTACTCTTGTCCTTTTATGTTTTTCTGTAATATTACAACAACTACTACATGTTCTGATGCAAAGGAGAAGATGAAAAAGTCCTTGGTAAAATCAAGGATAATAAGAACTGGTGTTTGGGAAAGTGCTTATTTTACCAGTTCAATGGATTGCTTTGCTTCTATGGTCCATTTGACTCCTATTTCTCTTTTCAACATGTTTGTAACGTTTCTTAGGAGTTCTGCAAGGTTGGGTATGAACCTTCTTAAGAAATTTATCTTTCTAATGAAAGATTGCAATTCTTTGATATTTCTAGTATGATTGATTTGCAATATTCCTTCAATCCTTTTGGGGTCTATCTTTATCCCTTCTTCATATATGATATGGCCTAGGAGCTTTCCTTCTTGGAGGCCAAACAAATTTTTCTTAGGATTTAAAGACAAACCATACTTTCTACATTTTTCAACGACTTTTCTTAAGTGAGTTAGGTTTTCTTCATCTGTTTTAGAATAGACTGTGATGTCATCAAGGTAAATCATAATGAAGTAACCTATTTCTTCTGAGAAATCAATATTTATGGTGCTTTGGAAGGTGGCACCAGCATTCATTAACCCAAAATTAATTTTCACATACATGAAAGTGCCCCATGGTGTAGTGAAAGTTGTCTTGTGTTGATCATCTAGGTGTACCAGCACCTGATTGTATCTTGAAAAGCCATCTAGCAAAAAAAATTCTTTTAGAACCTACTACCCTTCGTAAGATATGATCCATTTTTGGCAAGGGGTATTTGTCTTTTAAGGAGGCTTTGTTTAAGTTTCTAAAGTCTATGAATAGCCTAATTTCTCATGTTTTCTTCCTCATTGATACAAGATTTGAAATCCATTCTGAGTATCTCAGAGGGACTATGATTCCAGCATCATACATTTTCTTAATTTATTTCTCAACCAGGGGTAATTGCATAGGGTTTATTCTGCACAGTTTTTGTTTAAAGGGTTTCTAGTTTTCTTTGAGAGGTATCTTATGCTGAATTATCTATGTACTATATGATTTTAAATCTTCATAACTCCAAGCAAAAACATCAAAAAATTCTCTAAAAAACTCAAGATATTTCTGTTTTATATGAGCTGGAAGTGGTTTGGATAGTTTGATCATTTTGGGTTCTTGTTTACCGCCTATATTGCACTCTTCTATTTCAGTTTCAATGGGTTCCATATTTCTCTTCTTAGCAACACCATTAAATTCAAATAGTTCTTCTAGAGGAACCAATCCCTTTGGCAAGTTATTAGTATTGGACTGCAGCACTTCAAAATCTTCTTTTTTTAAATTAGTGCACAGTTCTGTTTATGTTTGTGTTCTTTTGTTAACAAATTTATATCAACAATATCAGGAGGTTCCTATTTATAATATTTTTCCTTAACAGAGCAGTCTTCTTCATACTTTGAGTCTGAATTTGGCACTTCAAACCCATTTCTGGACTACAGGAAATATTCTATCTGTTTATCTCTTTCAAAAACTTTCCAGTATTTTATGTTGTCTGGGATTTTTGGTCTATATTTGACTTGGACTGTATATTGCTTGTTTTGATAAGGTTTTTGACATGTGCTGGTTGCAAAATGCTAAACCATTGGCAAGAATGTTTTGATTTCTAGGGACAAAAGTAAGCTCATATTCTGAAAATGTTTTCAAAAGGTCAATGGCATCATCCCTATAGGCCTTTAGTCTTGGATTCTTGGTTGTCTATTCTCCATTAATTTTCCTAATAACTAGCTCTAAATCTCCATGGACAGTTTTCCTCTTAGCTCTAAATTTCTTTAGTAACTGTAGTCCTAAGAGGAGTGCTTCATATTCAGCTATGTTATTGGTGCATGGAAATCTTAGCTTATATGAGTGGCCTTCTGCATGATTGTTTTCTACGTTATGTACCCATATCACTGCTCCTGAACTAGTTTTGCCACAAGAACCATCAAAACTCATACTCCAAAGAGGTTCAATTTCTGATTTTCCACTAAGTTCATTGTAGTCCTCATCATGTTGTTTGTATTGGCTACCACTAAGTTGTTCATTGTTTTGTTCCCAATGGTTTTCACTATGTTGCATGTTTTTTATTTTCTTTTCTTGGTTAGCCCTATGTTGATGCTTACTTTGTTCTCCATGGTCTTCACTATGTTTGCTGTAATATTCTGTTTGAGCAAAATGTCTTAATGGTTCCTCTTCTTTTTCCTCTTCTTCTACAATAATTTTCTCGTGGTATAATATTTGTTCATTAATATTTTCATCATTGTAAAGGATAAATGAATCAAGGTATGTGTGTATAGAATAAAGAGGGGAGTTAGCTGATTTTTCTTGACTTCTAACCATGTATTTCATGTGTGTTTCCCTATATAGTCTTCTTGGTTGACTAAAGACATGGATGGTAGCATAGGTCGTGTCCATTTGGAGGGTACCTTGGAGTTTAGCTCCCCATGATCTTGAGAGGAGCATGCCATACTTAGGAGGAATATCAGCCACTCCTATATCCATTACTAGGTTCTTGGCTGGTATTTGTGCTAAGTTAACACATAGATCTTTTATTAGACCTAGACATTTAACTATACTAGAATCAAAAGAGTATAAATCTTTGTATGGTCTAGTTACTTCAAGGCCTAGTCTTTCCATCACTACTTTAGGTATAAGGTTGTGTGAAGCACCAGAGTCTAACATGGCATTGTGCAAAATTTTATCATGGATGTTTAAATTGACATAAATTAGAGGAACACCTCCTCCTTGAAATTTTCCTTCTACTTCTGGTCCAAACAAAAGTTGAGGTTTTTCATCAATTAAATTGACAGAATCATAATTTTATCCTCTATTTAAAGCTTTCAAAAGTTTGGCTTTATATACATCTTGTGTGACTAGTTCAGTAAGAGGAATAGAGATTTTAATTTTGGCAATTTCATTCTCTATACTAAAAGGTGTGAGAGTTTTGTAAATGTTTAAATCAGCCTTTTTAGTCACTGTTTTCACAGCAAATTCAGCTTGTTGTTTTTTATAATGAATAGTAGTTAAAATAGTTTTATTAGGAGCACTAGTTGTGTTGCTAGTGTTGCTTTGGTCACCACATTGTTTGCCACTAGGTTGGTTGTTTTTTCCTCTGTTTTTATCAGAACTTTCAGCCTCTATGTTAGTGTTTTTTGTTGTCTTTTTGGAAATGTTTTCAGGATTATTTCTAGCATAAATTTCAGAGGTATTTCTCTTGGAAGTGTCTTGGTTTTTCTTGCTTCTGAGGTCATACTATCTGTGTACCTCCACGATGGCATTCCAAAGCCCTTTTTGTAAACTTCAAATTCTGGGTTGTCTTCTTCATAAGGTACAAATAGACCTTGTTCTTCCTCAGTGAGGAAAATAGTGTCCTCATTGTTTACTCCCATTAATTTATGTGATATTCCTCTGTTTCTTTAATTACCCCCTCATCTTCATCAGCATAGTTTTCGTGGAAAGGAGGCATGATTTGTTGATCAGGACCTCTTTATCTAATTTGAGGGGGGTTTCTTCTAAATTTCTGGTTTTGTTTTATGTTTTGAGGAGATATTTTATTTTCTCTGGGATAAGCTCTCTCATTCATGTTTATTCTCTCCATCATTCTCTCCATTGTCCTAACTAGACATTAAATTTTAGCATCAGATGTGGAGGGTCTAGCTTCTTCTTTGTATGTAACATTCTTTTCTACCCCCATCCTAGCCCTCTTCTCAATAATATTGGCTTCTACACTCACAACTCCCCTTTGTATGTCTTCTAAGGATAAGGGATCTATTTCTCTCAATTGGTAAGCCATGTCTGGATCAAAGCCTTCTGGAAATTTTATCAAAACTAGGCCTTGTGGGGCTTTCATGTGAGGTGGGAGTGCATTGTATACACTATTGAACCTAGTGCAGTAGTCTTGGACACTCTCCCCAACATTTCTCTTAAGGTTATTATACTCTCAAAGGATTTGGAGAGGATTTTTCTTAATCTCCCACTTGTTTATGAATGTTTGATAAAGGGAAGGGAGATCATGAATGTTGTTAGGAGTTAAGTTTTTGAACCATTGTTTCGGGGAAAATCACCCTAGAGATTTGTTGGGTCAAAACCTCCACAGAGCAGGGCATGTCATTCGGAAGGACTCACACACAACCATACTTGAATGCAAAAAACTAGATAACAACGATAGCAGAACTCACCCGTAGTCCTACGTTCGATGTAGATCCCGCGGAGTTCAAACCCCCAGTAACCTTCCTTCCTCCTTCAACCTGCAAAACAAGAAAGAACGTGCACGGAAACCTAGTTGTACAGCATATATTTCTCCTAAACGTTAGTGTAATCAATGTGAAATATGATATAAACGATAATAACTGCTTAATAATCAATCTTTCCACATATACAAATAGATACTAACACAGAAGTTCAGGAACAAGACGGTTCTTCATTATTATGAATAGCATGTACATAAATAAAGAGTGGAGAGATCACCTGAATCCTTCCACGATCTTCGAGCAGACCGTCGTCCGGATTCGTCCCGCCCTTGCCTCGCTAAGAAACTCTCAAGACTTGTGCACTCGAGATGGCATATAAATGGATGAACATCTCCAGGAAACAAGGGTTTCCTGTATAAATCTGGGAAAGTGCAGGAGGCACGGGGAATCAGACTTGAATTGGGATTCCAACAGAGTATAATTTCTATAAAATTTCTCTCTCCCTTAGGCCATACACATGAGGGGCTTTTATACTCCCTCAAAGTAGTTTCAGTCAGTTGGAAACAGTTGGCCACGTACTGGGGTGGTTGAACTACTGGAGTAACCATCAACCCAGTCCGAAAATAGGGAATTTATATATTTTTTAATGGTTTTAATGGCATACACGGAAAAGTACATGTGGATGCGCATATACACGCGGAAAAGTCTGGGCATACCCGCGTATGGGAATTTTAACACTTTTTTTTAGTGAATTTGTTCAATTCTGTAGGAATGGGTGCCCAAAGCCATAAAGACAATCATGAATCACCTGAGGGTGAAAAATGATGCTATAAAAACCATTTCTTTGCTTCTCCTCCTAGACTTTGGGAAAACATTCTAATTTTGATGCTTTCCTCCTCTATTTGTTGGTATTCAAATGCATCATTCATCTTGTCTACATGTTGTTGGGCAGAGGTAGGTTCAGCTCCCATAAAGTGAGGGATTTTTTGTTGGTAGTCCTGTGGCATAGGTAGTAAAGGTTGGGGTAACACTAAAGGGGCAAACCATGCTGCCATGATTTGAGTAAGGGAACCCAAGGAAAAGTTCCAAGAGGAGGGTTTGTGAGAGGAGGTGGAGGATGAAGTGGAGTGGTTTGCACAATGGATGTATGAATGGGGGTGGCAGAAGTACTTGGCCCAGCAAACTGATTTTGAGCAGACTTGGAATGAAAGGAGCTAGAGTTTTGGAGAAGCTAAAAATCAAGAGTGGAAGTAGAGGCTTCTCTATTAATACCTTGTTGTAAGTTTATATGCTCAATTTTTGTCTAGTCTATCCAACTTTGAGGCTTAGTCCTAAATAGATTTTTTCAATGGTGTAGGTCAAATTGGGTATCTTGCAAGGTTGTGAGGTTTTTAGGGATATAGCTTGCTTTGTGGATAGGTCTGCTAACAGTTGGACTTTTCGAAGTAGGAGACTTCCTAAGGATACTTTCAGGACCATCAACTATTGCAGCAGGATTTGGGTCAACATAGGATCTAGTATAGATTATTCTAGGATCCGAGATTTAGACCCAAGAATCAGAAAGGTTGAGAGTTTATGACAGTCTTAAAGAACAAACCAATCTGCAACAATAAAAACTTAATCCAAAAAAAAATTCTTAACTGGGTTTTTGTGTTGTTATGGTGATGAAATAAGTTTCCCAGTGGATTCTATGGAAAACCAGTGGAGTCAGAAGGCATACTGAAAACCAGTGGAGTCAACAGGTGGAGGATTTTTACTTGTTTTATGGTTGGCTGTTGTCCACCATCAGCAACTAGGAACCATTCTTGGCTAACACTCGATTCATCTAAGTTTTTAAAATGGGTTCCTCTGAGTTTTTGAAGTTATCTATTACTTAGTAATCCCCAGTATGGTCGCCACTATGTTGGCTCACTGTGATTTGCAGGATTGGCAAGAACAAACACTGCAGGAGCCACATTAGAACCACTTTGGAATCCTAGTATCTAGCCTTCCTGGATCCAGGGAGGGATCTCTCTATATAAGTGTTTTCAAAATATATCTCTTTATGCTTGTGTTTATGATATTAGGCTAGTTATGAAATTATAAGGACTTGTTTGCTTTGGTTGATTGGATGGTTAATTGAGAGATCAAAGGTGGGATTAATTGAAAGAATGTTTCAGCTGAAAATATAGGCTATGAGAAAACATTAATCCATTGGGCTATGGATTCATAAAAGGATTTAATTTGTCATCAACTCGGCAAGGGTTTTCATAGGGCAAGCTAACTATATCAAGCAGATCTCTTAGATTAGATTGTGATATGAAACAATAACAAGTTCTGAAGGCAGCAAAGCTATAGTCAGTTAAGAATATTCTAGCTCTACTTGGACAAGAAAAGCCTTTTAGGTAACTATTTGAAGCAAACCAAAGGACAGGGCGTACCATATACTTCTTTGGCCAAAATTTTAATAAGCAAAGCTTTAAGACAACAATCCGGCAATTCAAGAATTACTTTCATACAAAGAAAACATATAAGATAACAGTGAGAGTAGCTAAAGAGCAAACAAAATCCTATCTTCTTTAACTCAACACTCAAAATACCTTCAAAGCAACATGTTGAAGCAGACGAGAGGACAAGGCATACCATAGACTTCCCTGGTTTAGACTCTACTAAGAATACTTCAAGTAAAGGTCTTAAAAACAACGTCTCAAGCTACACTAAAGGAAAGGGCTTACCATAGACTTCTTTGGCTTGACTCTATTGAATTATTTCCAAGACAACAAGCTAAGTGGAACTAGAGAGCAATTAAGAATTCTCCAATAATACCTTGCAGAAGAAAACATAAAGATAAAGCATACAAATAGAAATAGGGTGCTAAGACAACATATTCTACTCTAAAAATTTTGTTCTTCTATTAGAGAATATGGATAGAATATAAAACATGAGAAAAACAATGACAAATAAGAAAAACTTCACCATTAAGATAGCTCAAGGATCCTTTGAACGTGCTTGTATAATTGATGTTCAAACTAGTTACATACTCCATGCACAATAGCTCCTTGCAACTCAGAGCTTCCTCAAATCCAGCTTAGCATTCCTCAACTAGCTTAGCAACTCATCAATCCTCAAATTTAACTAAGCAACCAAAACTAAAAATGAGATCAAATGCAGTGTTTATCTACAAATGAGGAGGTGCTGCTAAGCTAGGGTTTATATGTCATTTATTATAGAGTTAATGGGTTTTTGACCTTTGAGACCATCAAGGCCTAGGGAAAAAATATCTGAAGGTATTTCTCTGAAATAATAACTCCTAACTTAACTTCTGAGTTAATTTATGTGAAATGTTTGACTTTAAGGCTTTTTCAATAACTTTACAATAACTTCTAGTAGATGAAAAATATCTCTGACTGTGTGTAATACTTGTTTGATGCTTTATTGAATAAAAATATGTTGTAGGTGGCAAAATATCTTCTGAAGAAGTAACTATTGTGAGTTGGGTCATTCGAATATTCTTTATGGGTTTAATCTGCCTCAGTTTATCATTAAACATTGTTTTAAGGCCTTTAAACTTTGATTTATTCTTTATCTATCTGTTTCACTATATTTTTCTTTATTCTGCTTTATCTTTGTTTGTTCATTTAATTCTTTGATTTAACCTTTTGATCTTCTGTCTTTGTTGTTTTCCTTCATTATCTTTAAGCTCTGTTTTACTTGGCTAACCCTTTATTATTTGTCTTTTATACATGATTAGCCTTCTAATCTTTATTTTCTTTATCACAGTCCTTTGATTGTCTTTCTTTTCACTGTGCTCTCTATTTTTGTATGTATTCTGTGCAGGGATGCATTCTTCATGGATGGAGGGTTAAATAACCATCGATAACCATGTTTTATCAATGATTTAATCTTGAAATAGGGCCTTTGGTCTCTTTTAATGGAACAAATCTTCTGGATCGTCACCCAAAGCATTCATTCAATTGATTTTGGACCTTCAGAATGCATTTCATGCATCTCCGCCATTAAACCTGCACATCAAAACAAATAATTAGCTTTTAAAACATGCGGGGAGGTTTACTGCGTTTTACAGGGGTTTCTTCGGGCTTTTGGGCATTTACAGGGGAAAAAATGGTGAATGGGGCATGGTTACGTAGGCGGAACCAGCAAGAAGTTTGAACGGAGGGCGGAAGCATTGAATTCAGGCGGGAGGAGAGAAAGTGGTTCTTGGAAACCAAGAGCATTTTTCGCGCGATTGAGGGGGCGGTAACAGTTTTGGCGGAGCGGATGCAATTCCACTCAGTGCCTACCGCGTGGCGGGGGAATACTGCTTATTTCGCGTTGTCGGGGTTTGTTTAACCCTCGCGCAATTAAATTTGTGATATGTTGTGGGGGGGCGTCGGATCTCAAATACGGAGATCGACGATGGTCGCAAGAGCTGGAGTGGCGGGCAAGTAGAGTGGTGGGGTCCGGGGACAGGTGGCGAAGTATTGTTGGAGCGTGGGTTTTGATGGAAAGCGGGGCGCAGGGTCTTTATAAGCCGAGTGGATGTGCTCTTTTATGGGTAAAATTAAGGTTTATAAAGGGTTTTGGATAATGTGCAGAGGGGGGTTTAGTAATTAGAAGCGGGGGCTACGTAAGAGGCGGGGTTAGGGTCATGTGAGCGTGAGGGGGTGAGGGTTTAAGGTGAGGGGGATTTTTAAAAGGGTCGGGTTTAAAAAAAAGTTGGGTTTATATAAGAATAAAACAGAGTTTTATTTATAAAAGGTGGGGTCCCAATAATGTTAATTTTTTAAATTAAAACAATGTAAAAGAGGGTCTTTTACACTGTTTTTAAAAATAGAGGAAAAGTATGAAGAAAAGGAGGTTTATGAAGGATTTTGAAATGGAAAGATGGGTTTTCTAGAGGGAAGAATGAGTGAATGAGAGTGTCGATAGGGAGGGAGAGTTAATAATGAGATAAACAAGCCCTTGGTGAGTCTTTCTAGAGCAGCAAAGTGTCTTTGAAAGGGGTAGGGATGAAACATAGTGAAAATGGTTTATTCAGGAAAATGAAGTCAATGAGATTTATAAAGATGGCTGAAAGAAAATAATGTTATATTTAGTTGTTTGTAGAACATCCATAGTCACCTAGTGAAATCTGTAGAATACAGGAGGATAATAGGCATTTGAAGTGGAGGAGAAGGAACTTGAGAAGCAAACCTCTCGAGACACGTAGACATGGCCCCAAGGCCAGGCATGAATGAGGAATGATGATGACTATCATCCCAAGGAGGGTCCTCAAGAGACATAGTTTCCACGATGGCCTCATTAGAGGGAAATATCTCTCTCAAGGGATTAGGAAAATCCGAATCGCCGAGCCAAGGGGATTGCGGATAAGTGTCAAGAGACATGCCCAAAGGAGCATGATGAGGAAGCGGAGGATCTGAAGCCAAAATAAGTTCACAATAATCAATCTCGATTGGACTTAACAGCATTGAATCTCCAAATGAATCAATCTGCTCAGGTGAAGGGAGGATCCACAGATCAGACGACCTGGAGATCATATTAACTTGAACAGTGTTAGGTGGAGGAAGAGGAAAAATACCCATGAGGGCAAGATCTTTGAAGAAACTCGGCCCTACGCTCTCATAAGGCGTAGGAATTTTATCGACGTATGGAACACTACTCTCGGAAGATGAAGAAGTAAAAAAATACAACTAATTGACGATAACGATCTTTCCTTCGTGTGGAAATCACAAAACACGAAAGAGAGTGGACAGAACGCACAACATGGCCTGAGTCCAACTGCGACTGAGGACAATATTGTAATTAAGCTTGGAATTAACTACTTCAACCTCGATGTTAACTGTTTTCCCTTCTATATTAATCGGTAAACTAGCGAGAACACCAGGAGGTTTAGATTCCCTTCCATCAAATGCTTCTAGAGCATTTGGAGATGAATTGATCGCTGGAGAACCGATAGCTTTCCAGCAGGCAGATGACATGATGCACGTAGACGCACCCTCATCCACAACTGCTCGATGGATATTCAGTCCATTAATCCCAACTTGGATAATGAGCGCAAGCTGGTGAGGGAGACGTGGGACGAAATTCTCCAAGTCGAAAGTGATAAAGCTCGAATCAGCAGGATCAACCCCACCGATGGCAGATAACAAAGCCTTCCGTTGAGACAGACAACTTTGAATTACTTCTAATCCAGACATCACAGACGACGCCTAAGCCAAATCCTCAACAATACTGTAATTTTGAGCAGCACGGGCATTAGGATTTTAATAATACTTACGGAGTACACCTTTGGAAGGTGGTTGTACAATGGGCTCAATATTGGGCCTTTCAATATGAAGAGGGCCAGAAGCAGGTGGAGGAGGAGGACCAGCAGCAATCTCTTTCCCCATTGCCTAACGCGGTTCGGTATAATCTTTCGACTGGGTAGAAATAGAAACGGATGCACGACCGTTCATCATGAAAACCTGAGAGCCAAATGGGGAAGAGGACAGAGGTTTCTCTACCAATTGATTTTTCTGTGATGGGAACGGTTCTTTGAGAACAACCTGAGTTCCTTGGGTGCCTTTGATAAATTGACTTACTTCGGCCCCTCTAGGACAGTCCTTGGTGTAGTGCTCTTCGTCACAAATCAATCAAGGATACTTCGGTTTACATTAGGAACCATCATCAGCACAATATTTTTGAGAATCGTATTTCGAGGTATCGACTTTGGCCTTACCTTTACCCTTATTTTTACCCTTGGAATTTTTATCCGCTATATTGGCCTGAACGACATTCACTTCCGTGGTTTTACCAGAATTTGGGATCAGCTAAGAAGCAGTATCATTGGGAGGAGTGGATTTTTGCTTCCCAGGATTCAGAGGAGACTTTCGAGAAGTTTGAGACACATAACTGATGATACCGTCGACGGCTAGAATTTCCGGTGCTTTGGAAGTTCAAGGTCTAGGAGCATCAGAAAATATTTTGTACAATGTTTCGGACTAAGAGTACACGAGATCAAGGTACTGGGCACAAGCAATGGCATTTTCCTCAGTGACGAATGCCCTCATAAAAATGTCCTTAGCAATCGAAGCAACGAAGGAGGTAGTAAACCAATCATTCATGAATATGATCTAAGATATCAGTAGCTCGATCTTGCTTCAAGGATGTGAGGAGGTGCGTCTCAGTTTCATACCGAACCAGTAACTAAAAATGTGTGAGAAACTCCATGGCTAAAGAGTTGAAATCTTGGAAGACACCACAAGATAATTCGATGTACCACTTGGCAGTGGCACCAGTAAGAGTCCGTTGGAAAAGACAGAGTCGGATATAATCGTCAACCCAAGAGTTAGAGGAACACCAAAGGTGGTATGTCATAACATGTGCTTGGGGGTCTTCTCCGAACTTACCCTCAAATTTGGGACAATCACCAGGAATTTTGGTTGGAACTAGATGCCAATACGGGTTATGAAGGATCAGATCATTCATCAACTTTGACACATCAGGCAGTTCCAACGTAGCGAGAAAACGCAATTGAGGATTAAAAGGCATTGCAGGTCGTTGATAAAGACCAGTATTAGCATTCCACCCAGGTTGAGAGAAATGTTTCCCCCATATGTTTTGTCCAGGAGGATTCTGTCCATAGGGGTTATAAGCCTGATAGTTCTGCCCATACATGGGTTGAGGACTGGCATATTGATTATGAGCATACTAATGAGGTCCTTGCTAAGCAACATATGGATTTTGTTGTGGAATGTAAACATTGCCTTGAGGCGGATTATACACCATCTGGGATTGACCTTGAGGATAATAAGTAAAACCTTGGGGTGCACTATATACTGTCTGAGATTGACCTTGAGGAGGGTAAGTAGCGCCTTGAGGTTGGTCGTAAAAAATTATCACTTGGTCAATTTTACGGAGGAAATGATAGCACATTATGAGGATACAAAGAGCAACACCTTCTTTAGCCAATTGATAAATTTCAAACAAAAGGGTTCAGTGGTGGAGCACATTGAGGACTTCCAAAAATTAAATATAAGGGTAGCTGATATTCCATAGGAACACAGGATTGATGTCTTCATATGGAATTTAAAGGATAACATCCAACATGAGGTTCGCCTTTGGGAACCTGATTCATTGGACTTCGCATTCAAGTTGGCAAGAAAAATTAAATGTAAAATTATGGCAACAAGGAAGCCTATCACTCACATCTATAAAGATGGAAGTGTTGCTACTCCTAGACTTCCACAGCCTACAAGGTTGACACCACAATAATTGGAAGAAAAAAGAGCAAAAGGGCTTTGCTACATTTGTGATAGAAAATACACTAAAGGTCATAAGTGTGCTAATAAGATATTATTTTACATAGATTGTGAAGAGGAGGAAGAAAATGAACAAGAAACTTCAAAAGAAGAGGATATACACCAGGAAAAAACCCTAAAGAAAGAAGAAATGAGTCTGACCATATCCAGTAATGCATTGGCAGGAATTACCACTCCTCAAACTCCCAAGATAGAAGGACATATCAAAAAGAAAAAGGTAATAGTGTTGATTGATTCGAGTAGTACCCATAATTTTATTCATTGTAAGGTAGCCAAGGAATTGAATTGCTTCCTATACCTAGAACCAGAGTGTCAAGTGATTGTTGCAAATGGAGGAACTATAAATTTCTCTCAGAAATGCCATAATATGAAGCTAACCGTGGGGGAATATGTATTTCTTGAAAAAAAATCGAAAGGAAAGGAAGTTGAATGCGGGGTATCGCAGGGAATCCAGGAAAGATAATAAGCTCTAATGTCATGACAAATCTTCTGAATAAAGAACAACGAGGCGTAATTGCACAATTATGTTCACTAGAAGTTCCAACATCAAAATCATCGATTTCGAGATATCCAAAAATTCTTGGACAATCATTCCAAGGTGTTTGAAACTCACAAAGGATGCCCACCTATTTGTTATCATGAACATGATATTAATTTGATTCTAGGAAGTGTTCCTCCAAACATCAGACCTTACAGATATCATTATTTCCAAAAGAGCGAAATTGAACTTATGGTTGCAGAAATGTTAGAGGCTGGTATAATTCAACCTAGTCAAAGTTATTTCTCTGTTCCATTAGTATTGGTGCACAAGAAGGATGGATCATGGTGCATGTGTCCAGATTATAGGGAGCTTAATAAGCTCACTATTAAAGATAAATTTCTCATTCCTATGATTGATTAATTATTGGATGAATTACATGGAGCGATTTATTTGACCAAGTCGAATCTTCGTTCAGGATATCATCAAATTATAATGAAGATTGAAGATATTCTGAAAACAAAATTTTGAAATCATGAGGGTCATTATGAATTTTTGGTCATGCCTTTTGGCCTTACCTATGCATCTTATACATTTCAAGGGTTGAAAAATTCCATTTTCAAACCCTTCCTTAGAAAATTTGTGTTAGTATTTTTTTATGATATACTAATATACAGGAGGTCTTGGAAGGAGCATGTTCAATATGTTGATAGGGTGCTCAAACTATTGGAGGAGAAACAATTATATGAAAAAACCTCCAAATTCTTCTTTGGCATACAAGACGTGGAACATTTGGGTCATGTTGTATCTCAGGAGGGTGTTAAGGTAGACCCTAAGAAAATTAAATCCATTAATGAATGGAAAGTCCCCACAACCATAAAGAAGTTGCGAGGATTTCTTGGGTTAACAGGGTATTATCGTAAGTTTTTTAAGAATTATGGGAGAATAGCAGCACCTCTAACAACATTATTGAATAAAGATGCATTTTCATGGGCTCCTGAAGCAACAAAGGCCTTTGAACATCTTAAAGAGGCAATGTGCCTAGCACCGGTCTTAGCTACGCCAGACTTCACAAAAACATTTATTGTGGAATGTGATGCCTCGTAAAATGGAATTGGTGTTGTTTTAATGCAAGAAGGAAGACCCATTGCTTTTGAAAGTCGTCCAATCAATGGAAAGTATTTACAGGAATCTATTTATGAGAAGAAAATGTTGGAAATACTACATGCACTAAAGAAATGGCGACCTTACCTAATGGGAAGACACTTCAAGGTAAAAACTGATCATTATAGTCTTAAATATTTTTTGGAATAAAGACAATGTTCAAAAGAGCAGCAAAAATTGGTCACAAAAAAATTGGGTTATGACTTTGAAATCATCTACAAAAAATGGAAGTTAAATGTTGTTTCAAATGCACTTTCAAGAAAGGATGAAGAGTTGGAATCATTTCTTTATTCCATTTATATTATCCAACCAAATGGGATAACTAAAGCAAGGGATTAATAGAAGAATGGTGAAGAAGTGTGGACACTCATTCAAAATTTGAAGCAAGATCCTAGTACATCTGATACATTTAGTTGGAAAAATGATTCCTTATGGTACAAAGATCATTTATATCTTTTTAAGAATTCCCAACCAAAGCAAAGGATTCTTTTGGAATTCCACACCTCTCCCTTACGAGGACACTCGAGATTTTTAAAAACTTACCATAGGGTGAAGAAAGAATTTGATATTCAAAAATTTGTGGTGGAATGTTTGGTTTGCCAACAAAATAAAGTTGAGACAATTAAGAACCCTGGTCTTCTACAACCTTTATCCATTCCAAGTCAATTTTGGGAGGCGATTTTAATGGATTTTATCACAGGTTTACCCAAGTCTGAAGGAAAGAGTTTCATCATGGTGGTAATTTTTAGCTCCCCGTAATTTCAGCAGATTGGTGAGACTAAAGCTGCGAAGAGTACATTTGAACCACTTTGGGATTCTAGGATCTAGCCCACCTGAATCCAGAGAGGGATCTCTCTATAAGTGCAAATATTGATTTATCTTTAAGGTCTTTAGGTGTGATATTAGGCTAGTTATTAAGAACAAGGGCTTTTATTTGGTTTTAGATGGTTGAGCATGATTTTTAGTTGAGTGGAAAGTCCTAAACTGAAAGAGTTCCAAAGGGGTGAAGGTATAAGCAATCAGAACAAGACTTGGCTGATAGGATAGATATGACGCTGGTTTTTAGTCCATTGGGCTATGGAGTCATAAAAAGGGTTTAATTGTGTAACAATTTCAAGAGTGGTCCAAGGGGCAAGTCATCTATATCACAAGTTATTTTAGATTAAATCATGGAATGGAACATAAAGGTGTTGAAAGGGTGGAAAAAGACAATAATTTCAACTAGGATTTATCAGTCTTTCCAAACAAGAAAAGCCTTTTTAAGTAACTATTTTAAACCAACCAAAGGACAGGGCTAACCGTAGAATTCTTTGGACAAGCTTGTATTAAAACTAACTTATCAGACAAAAAATCCAATAATCCACATAATTACTTTCAGAAGGGATGAAAACAAATAAGAAAACAAAGTGCAACCTAAGATTACATAAGATACTTTTAAATCTAAATTGTTTTCAGCATACTCTTAGGGAAACTTTTAGAATTACCTTTGGAGAAAGAAACTAGAAGACAGGGCAAACCATAAACTTTTCTAGTCAAACTCTACTAAGCATATAATGAAAATATCATTCAAAAACTTCCTTTCAAGCTTTGCACATCAAGACAAGGACAAACCAACATTCCTTGATAATGTTTACACTTAAGTCATTCTTAAACACACAATTTGGAGGAAAACATTGAGATAAAGCTATCAATCAGAGAAGGCTACTGTAAGCAATAAATCCTAACTCTATGCTTGTTGTTCTTTATCAGAGAATAAGTGGACAAAATGGCATACATGAAAGGAAAACAATAACACAGAAAGAAGCACTTCACCAGTGATATAGACCAAGATCCCAAGAATCAACTTGCATATTGATGTCAATCCAGTTACGTTCTTCAAGTCCAATGTTTCAGTACAACAATCATCTTCTCTTCTCAGCCTAACTTATTTGATCACAAACATAGCTTCAAGAGCCTCTGAACAATATTTACATGTAGAAAGTTTCGAGCACAAGTATTATACCAAAGTTCAGCAACCAACCCTTTACAACTTTCTCCTCAAGAAGATTTTATAGGAAAATGAAGAGGTGGAAGAGTTTCTAGGGTTCAAGTATCGTACATTCTACAGTCAATGCAATCCTCTGCCTTGAAAACCATGCAAGGCATAAGGCAGGAATATATTTGATCTATATCTTTGTTTCATAACTCTGTTTTGCTTTCGAGGCTTAGTGGATTAAAATATTTGACTTTAAGGCTATTTCTTATCCTTGTAATAACTCTGCTAACAGTTTGTAATAAGTTCTTTGATCTGAAATAACTATTCAGTTTCCTTCAGGCAAATATCTTCTGTTCTGGTAATAATAATGCCTCTTTTGAATGCTTTGAGGCTGTAGGTGGCTTTTGGTAGCTAGAGAGGATTCAATTAGCCTCTGATGTGGTAGTGGACGCTTTCTCAAACTGATTGTTAAGTCCCTATATTAATAGTGTAGCCCCTTATTATGTTAGTGTAGTCCCCATTATTGTTATTATTGTACCCCTGTAACCCCCATATTGTTATTATTGTGCCCTTAAATTATTATTGTTAGGTCGGCTAGGATTACATTGTGGCCCACTAGGATTACATTATGGCCCCATGGACTCCTATATATAGAAAGGAGGTTTTGTAAATTGTATCATCCAAGAACTGTTCATTTATGTAATGTATTGGAGGTTTCCCCCTCGAAGTGGCTTATTTCTAAGGCGTTGATATCTCTTTTCTTCTATTTTTGGAGCTGGTTACACAACATTTGGTATCAGAGCTTTGGATTCTAGGGTTTCGCTGCTCCAAACAGGTCATCGTGGTATTTTCGCTATAATTTTTTTTCTACGAAGTTTCAGAAGCTGAAATTTTTAGGGTGCGAAGCCGAAATCCTGAGGAAGCTTGTCTAAAAATTTCAGAGCTTGGTTCGCAATATTTTCGGAGATATCATCTGTGGAAGTTAGGTATTTTTTCAAGCTCCTAAACAGGTCATCGTGGCATTTTCGCTATAAAATTTTTTCTACGAAGGTTCAGAATCTGAAATTTGTATGGTGCGAAGCTGAAATCCTGAGGAAATTCGTCAAAAAATTTCAGAGCTTGGTTCGCAATATTTTTGGAGATATGATCTGTGGAAGGTAGTGCTTTTTCAGGCTCCTGAATTGCATCTCAAAGAGGTGATCATGGGAAAAGTTCAATAACTCTCTCTCTGGGCATTGGATTGGAGTGCCGTAAAAAGTGGCATTAAGTGCACAGACTGTAGTTTATTGGCTATCAATTTCAGAGACAAAGGATGAAACAGTGACACGTGGCAAGTCGTACAAGTTCGCTCTACTGAACCAGTCCATAATTAGGTCATTGTGGGAGATTGGACACAACTTTGTCTTGGAGAATCCAAATCAGGTCATACCTGTGGCATTAAAAAGAAAATTCAGAGGGCTACCACAGTGCTGAATTTCAAATATTGAAGATCTGCAATCACAGAGATAATACAATTTCAATATCGAGCTCCTCAAAGCAAGAAAAAGGTGTGTATTTTTTTCAAATTGCACAAGTCTTGTTTGAATAATCAAGTTAAGTGATTCCAAGGGCCTATTGAGCATATATTTCAATGTTGAATTCTGAAATGCCTCATAAAAATATTTCAACACCCATTAAGCCTTCAGAAATCTATACTATGATGCATGAAGTGGAAGAATTGCAGTATGAGATATCAAAATTACGGTACCAAGTGCAACAAATTTCGATCTTACGAAGAGCAACCGAAGATGACATAGATGGTTTAAAAGAGAAAATGAAGGATAAGTTGGATGGTTTTAAGGATAAAATAATAGCTAATATGGATGATAAATTAGTGGAAGATGACATCGAGCATCAACAACAAGTTCTCCAACTCTCAAAGGATAACCTAACTTTGGTGCAGAATCTAATGAAACAACAGGAAGATCAACATGACATCAAAAGAAGTTATGAAGCAGTCATAGAAATAAGAACTCAACAAGTACGATCAATTTCAGAGTATCTCAAATAAGTGGAAGAACTTTCCGTAGAAGATTCCACATGGAGATGAGGAATTTTATACAGAAGCATCAAGAAATAACTGGAGCGTTGAGGGACAAATACTCGTTCGAAGGAGAAATGTTAAGTCCCCATAATAGTGTAGCCCCCCATTATGTTAGTGTAGTCCCCATTATTGTTATTATTGTACCCCGTAACCCCCATATTGTTATTGTGCCCTTAAATTATTATTGTTAGGTCGGTTAGATTACATTTCTGTGGCCCACTAGGATTACATTGTGGCCCCATGGACTACTATACATAGAAAGGAGGTTTTGTAAATTGTATCATCCAAGAATTGTTCATTTATGTAATGTATTGGAGGTTGCCCCCTCGAAGAGGCTCATTTCTAAGGCGTTGATATCTCTTTTCTTCTCTTTTTGGAGCTGGTTACACAACACTGATAGATATAATTGTCCTTCTTTAATCACTATTAATTTCCTTTAATTCTGTGTGTTAGGCTTAATTAGGCCTAATTTATGTCTTCTGTTCTTCAAAATTTGTTTAATTGAATGGATTAGGCTTTTGATAGTCGATTTATTGTTGTAACCCCTCAAAAATGTGTTTTAACAATCTTCAAACATTTTTTCTGCTTTGATCTCATGATGTCTAACTGATACTCTTTGTTTGATTAAGCTTTGTTGTGTCTTGTTGATGTGCAGGCATTACAAAGGTTTTATAATGGCGTCAGTGCTCATGAGGCACTGATAAAACATAATTAGGAACCCTGCAGAATGATCTCTTTCATGAATAAAGGCATGGGGGATCATCATCCCCAGTCTTTGATTTTCTTTTAAAACAGTTGAGAAACCATTAAAACCTGCACAAACAAACGAAATTATAAAAAATCCTGCAGGATAAGGTTTAAACTTCTTCAGAGGTTTTGGTTAGATCGTGGTCGTTGGAAGAAAGCATCCAACGGCGAGGATTACTTTACTGAGGTTAAAAGGAGAGGCGGTTGGAATAATGGTGGGGAAATTAAGTCCGGGTCATTGATCTGCAGAGATCAACGGTCGAGATTGATTGGAAAAATATAATGTAGAGGAGGCCACATTATAGCGAAAAGGGAGAAAATACAAAGGAAAAGGGTGAAAACCTTAATCGGCAGCGAAAAAGGCATAAATGAAATTTGGGGTTTCTTGAAGGATTCTGGGTCGTCAGATTAGATTGGCCACAGAGATCAATAGTGGAGATTCACTTATGAAGTCCCTTGGAGGATGGGTGGAGGGCGATGAACTAAAGGCGAGATTGAACGTGAGCTGTTAGATCTCAGAGATCAATGGCGGAGATCTATTATGAGAAAATGAAATGGGAATGGGAATGATGGTTTCAGCTGAAGAAACCGCCAGTTTCGCACGATGAAAAGGAGGGAAGGCGGTATTTCCTTTTTAAACGCGATATGTGTTTCTAGCCAACACGTGGCCTTTTAAAACCACCCTCATCGCATATTTTAAAACATTAACCTCCGGGCTCAAAATTACGAGAAACCGCGCGTTGGTCGTCAGATATGGGGCCTTAGATCGGACGTTCATGAGGAAAGCGCAATGGAGAATATATGCACGGGCGAGGTGGGGCAGGGTCAAGGCGGGTTTAATCTTGACCGTCGGATCAGGGAATGAATGGCTAGTATTGGTTAATGGGGGCGATAGGTCCCAAATGAGTTGGGCCACTGGGTTAAATATGGACCGTTAGATCTTCAATATGGACAACCCAAATTCAATCTTGGGCTAATGAAATGACATATGAGGCAGGGGCTGGGCGGAGAAAGGGTGATTGTAGAGTGTTGATCTGCAGAGATCAACGGTGAGTATTTCCCCGAAAAACTTTATAAAGCGGGGTTTCATGAATTTTATCAAAGGGTGTCAAGCTTTGATCTGGACCGTCGGATGAGTGAAATGAATGGCCCAAATCCAATCGGGGGTTGCCAATCGGCGGGGGGGAGAGGAAAGGCACAAATGAAAATTTGCGATGCAATTGAACAAAGACCGTTGATCTGAGGACCAGATCGACGGCAAAGATTTACTTATGAATGTTGAAGGCGGATATGCGGACTTATGAACAGATTTATGTGGGTCGTCGGATCTAGGCCTGGCAAGGAAGATCAATGGCTGGGAATCCATCGCAATGTGGCCAATCGGAGGGGGGCAATAACTGTAAAAACGCATCCGATGAAAAAACTCCGATGCGAGATCTCGAAGACATTGATCGGTTTTAGATCAACGGTTGGTATTTGCCCAACCAATGAACCGTCGGGACTTAATAAAAAGTCGGTTTTTTAAGAAATACGAAGGGAAAAAGGCCTTGGAAAGGCTTTTAGCCTTTTAGCACCCGATTGTGGGGCTTTTGGGTTATATGAAAAGATGAAGGGATCGGGGGTTATAAAAAAGGAGCCAATTGGAATTGGAGATTTTAATGTAACAAAAGAAATGTGTTTCACATGAATGCCCCTATTGCGATAAGCGCCCAGGGCCTTAACACTTGGTTCTGGCGCTAGGTCGTATGGTGGGGAAGTGGTTTAGGGCTTAGCCAAAAGGGGCTTAGGCCTATAAAGTGAAAGTAGGTTTTTTATGATTTTTTAAGGATTTTCAAAGGATTTGGGGGGTTTCGATAAGGTTTAAAAAGGAGTTTTAAACCTAATCAAAGGGGTTTTTATGAAAGGAAGAAGGGAAAAGAGGAAAAATAGAGGAATTTTATGAGGTAAAAGAGGATAAAAATGAAGGTGAATAATGAGATTTTAGCAGTCTTTTTCTTCAGGAAAATAGCAGATTTTTCAGAGTTTAGGAAGGAAACAGCAGTGAAGATTAATCAAAGGATAAGATATATTCACAAGACTTCAAGAACCAACAATTTGGCAATAAAATTGTTTCTTGGAGGCTTTCAAAAATGATTTAGCCACCATTTGATATGACAAATTTTAAAGGTGGCTAACAGTAGTTGATAGACTTACCAAGTATTCACACTTTTGTGCATTATCTCATCCATTTAAAGAAAGTTCAGTTGCTACTGCATTTATGGAAACAATTCAAAAGATACATGGAAACCCAAACAGTATTGTAAGCGACAGAGATCCCATTTTTACTGGAAATTTTTGGACAAAATTATTTTCTTGTTTGGGTACTCAACTAGATCATAGCTCATCTTATCATCCTCAATCCGATGGGCAAACTGAGATCATGAACAAATGTTTGGAAGGATATCTTCGTTGTTTTGTATCTGATAAATAAACAAAATGGGTCAAGTGGTTACCTATGGCTGAATGGTGGTATAACACTTCCTTCCATACTGCAGCAAAAATGACCCCATTTATGCCACTTTATGGATATCATCTATCGTCCATCACATCATATTTAAGATAAAATTTTAAGATTCAAGAAGTGGAGGATAATAAATTATACATATTACTTTGGCGATAGTACTTTAAGGACCATAGTACTTTGGCGATAGTACTTTATCATATTTAAGATAAAGTTATCCGAAGTAGTCACCGAAACAAGAACTCGATAGCTATTAAATTGATCAATTTCAGGGTATCTCGTCAAGTGGAAGAACTTACCCACTGAAGATTCCACATGGGAGGATGAGAATTTTATACAAAAGCATCAAGAGCTACTCAAGTGTTGAGGAAAACACTTTTTTGAAGGATAGGGGCATGTTATTCCCCTATATTACTAGTGTAGTCCCTTATTGTTGTTAGTGTAGCCCCCTTATTGTTATTGTTATACCCCTGTAGCTCCCATATTGTTATTAAAGCCACTATTGTCATTGTTGTGCCCTTGCATTATTATTGTTAGGTCGGCTAGGATTATATTGTGACCCCATGGACTCCTATATATAGAAAGGAGGTTTTGTCATTTCTATCATCCAAGAATTGGTCATTTATATAATGTAAAGGGGATTGCCCCCTCGAAGTGGCTGATTTCTAAGGCATTGATCTCTCTTTTCTTCTATTTTTGGAGTTGGTTTCATAACATTGGTAATAATAAAGGTTATATATGGTTGATTCATAGAGTAATTTATTTCATACGGTCATGTATATGCTCAGGGGGAGAATGATCAGTCTATACTATTCATATTCAACAGGTCAAATCTACAATGCCAATCTCTACAAAGTGAGAAATAAGTCTTCATTCAACATTGGACATCCCTTTTCCCTTGATGTCAAATGCGGGAGAGAAGCTTGGTGTTTGGAACATTATATATCATATGTTTTTGTAGGTATCTACAGGTCATGATAATTATTGGCCTGTGACATCACATAACATGGAGAAGTGGTCCCTATAAGGAAAACACAGGGTAGAGGCAGAGAAGAAATTACTATTAGTGAATACAAAGGCAACAGAGAAACATTTAAGACATAAAAATAACAAGGGCAGAGTCCTGAACGAGATTAGGTCAACTCATGCATGCGTTCAGGTAGAGTCGTGAATGCTAAAGCAGGTCAAGTCATGAATGTGGGGCAAGTATTCCATGAAAAAATAAGAAATGACCGGGCGCACCTATTAGGGTCCCATGATTTGGCTGATTGGCAAGCCAAATGACAGTGTAACATCAAACCAATCTTTGGAGCCCAAGGACCTAGCCTTCCTAGACTTAGAGAGGGTTCTCTCTACTTGTGTAAGGGATATCTGTGTGTTTGCTTATTGTGTTCTTGATTTTAGGCTAGTTATGAAGTAGGTTTTTGGTTTTGGTTTTTAGGTTGTGAGGGATGAACTAATCAAAGATTAAGATAGGTAAAAAAGATGTCAGATCAACTGGGCTATGGGGTCGAAAAGGTAAAGAAAGCTTTCAGGTGGTGATACAAGGTTGTTGAAGGACCGATTTGATTCGAGGTAAAATGGATCTTTGGGTAAAATGGAGTGAGATGGACATTAAATTTGTGAAGAACAAAGGATTTCAAACATAACTAGTTTAATAGCTAACATAAACATGGTAGGGCTAACCGTTAATCATGCGAAATGTAACTATAAACTGATCAATGCATAGAAATAAACATTCAAGCCATACATAGAGATATATGACTCTCTAACTTTAGAAAATGGCTATCAGAATTTGGGGAAATACATTTAAAACAAACAAACAACTCAAATAACTATGAAGGAATGCCTAAAAATAGTATTTGAAGCTATTGGGCACTTTGAAGCAAGATTGCATAGTTTTAGGCAAAGGGCAAGATTAGTACAAGACCTCCTTGGTTCAAACCAATGACAATCTAATCAATCAAAGAGAGGATTCAGAGGTGGAGCTATGACTAGCCATGAGTAAGCAGGGCATACCGTGAATCATACTTAGCATGCATAAAACCATAAATGAAACAAGCAAACAATATTCTTAAGTTATTAAAGAGCAATCAAGGATTCTTTAATGTGACTAGGAATGAAGAAAACATGGAAGCTATAAAGAAACAGGAAATTTGAGGTGCCTCGAAGGGCATGTCTCAAATATGTTCTCTACTGTTTTATAGCAAGCAAGAACATGGAATTATGAATGAAAACTAAGAAACAAAACAAAGAGAGAGACACTATACCATTCTATCAAGTCATGGAATCCAACAACAATCCTCTTTCATCATCCAAAAACATCCAAGAAACTATCCAAAAGCATGAGACAAGTATTTCTTCTAAGCTTGTATGACCATATATTGCTTCTATTCATCAAGTTCAGCCTTGTTTACAATGAAAGCCTTTGGAATATATAGGCCAACATGAGGGAAAACCTCCTAGTTCAACTTGCAATCTCATTGGCCTATCCAAAATATCTGATTTTGTCCTTGAGGCTTTGCAAAGCCCAAGGCACAAAATATCTAATAAAATATCTCAAAAATGCTAAAAAACGAAAATAAATTGACTTTTCCTAACTAACCATGCACAAAAATAGCTAAACACACATGAGGAAAATTCACTTTTGAAAAGTGCATTTTTTACAAAAATACTTAAGAAATACATCAGCAGAAAGTCCCCTGACTTGCCGGCAACCTTTGGAGGCCTTCCCAATATCAAAACGAGGCCCATGATAGCTAGTTGGAAAGCTCTGAATTTCTATTTTCTGAAAATTTTTATTTTGCTCCAAACTGACCACTAGAATTCCTCCAAAAACAAACCTGTGTGTAAAACCCCAAAAAATAGGCTTTGCTGATAAACGGGGCAGAGTGTAGAAAAAGTGAGTGTTTTTTGCCATTTTGGAGGAGAAAATGATCTTTAATTGATCTGAAAATCGCTAAGTATATGCCCCTGAAATTATGGCATCCAATGATACCATTTTCATCCTTTGAGGATTCCCCAAACTGAAATGGTGATGCCCATGAGTTTTAACCAAAAACCCAAAAATGACAAAAAACCAAAATTTGTCGAATTTCACCCAATTTTAGCGAGCATGACCCTCAAGGGTTTTCAGAAACATGCTGTGAAGCAGAGGCCAAAATTTGGAGCTTTGAGGTATCTTTCCTCAATTTTGGTGTCGGGCGCTTCCTTTTAGCCTCCTTGAGTTTTTCCTGAGTGGCCTTCAATTTCCGCCAGGCAAACTGATTGAGTTTCTTATAATGCCCGGTCATTCTCCGTTGAAGGTCCAAGTCTCTATTTTCCTTCTCAAACTTCTTTTCCAAGTGATCATTAACCCTCTCATGCCATGCTTCTCCATTGTTCTCTATCTCTTGTGCGAACAATTTAGTGAGAGGGGTAGATTGGAGAAGGGCAGCTTCTTCTTCCTTTTGCTTCTCAAGAGCTCTTTTGAGCCCCATGGTTCTTGGCCTCTTTCTCCTGGGCTGATCTTCATCTTCGCTCTCATCAAACTCACCCATGAGTTCTTCCAATCTCACTTGTGCTTTGGAGGCCTCTTTTTTGTATTTGATGGCTCGTGTCTCATATACTACCATATGGACACTCATCTGTTTGTTTTGAATTTGCAAAAAGTGATTGAAGTTTCTAGCCCTCTCAAGATCAGTTCTCAAAGCATTAATTTGGTTTTCTCAATTGATCAAGAGATTTTCTAGGATCAGGGCTTCATTGTCGCTATCATCACTTTGGATTTGAATGATGTCGAATTCCCTTTCCTTTTCATGACTGCTTTCTTCTTTCTCCTTTCCTTTGCTTTGGGTGGCTCTTTTAACCTTCCTCCTCTTGGGAAATTCGACAATGGGCTTCTTGGGAAATTTCCCCTTGCTTCGGAGGGCCCGAGTGACATTTGGAGTTACAGCTTTAGGCACCCTTTTCCTTGATTTCCGGGGCTTAGCCACTTTTGGAGAAGAGAGCATGGCCCCTTGCCTAGGAGAGGCAGCTAGCACATGCTCCATTGGCTATTTACCCTTGCTACTTTGCTCATCATTCTTGCCACTGTCTTGGATTTCTTCATGGATTCCTTGACTATCCTTTTGCATTTCTTTTTTAGGGTTTTCCTCCTCACTGTGTTGCATCTCTTCATCATGCTGTTGTTATTTTTTATGAGGTTGTTGTTCTTTTTCATGAAGTTGTTGTTCATCATCATGAGGTTGTTTTTCATCATCATGTGGCTGCCTCTATTCATCATGATGCACCTGTTCATCATCATCTTTCTTTTCATCATGCCCAGGAGTCCGCTATTCATCATCATGTTCCTCTTCATCATGCCCAGGAGTCTGTTGTTCATCATCATGTTCCTCTTCATCATGCCCTTCTTCCCCTTGCTGTTCTGCCTCACTTTGTTATTCTTCCCCTTACTGCCATGTTTCATCCTGATGTTGCTCATCATCACCTTCCTCTTCTTGCTCATCATCTGCTTCCTCATCATGTTCATTTTCTTGTTCAATGGGAAATTTGAGCTTCTTTGGAATGGGCTTGCTTGAAGAAGGCGAAGGATGGTGAGTGTAAGGTGAAGGAGATGTATGAAATCAAGGGACAGTGGCGAAATCCAGATGTGTAATGAAAGTATCCCAAGAGACTTCCTTCTTCTCAAGCTGATGAAGAATGATAACCTTGATGATGGAATGATGGAAGAGGCAGGTTATCTGCTAAGAAGGAGGTTTTTTCTGAATCGTGGATGCCATTTTCTCAATACTTCTATGTAGGAAGAAAGGGATATTTAACAATTTGGCCCTCGTGAAAAGCATGAGCAATCGGACATGATAGGCATAGACTCGGGAGAATCTTCCCTCGCAAGTGAATTTTTTCATGATTATATTCATGAGGGGGGCGTAACTAGTCAATAGATATGAGAAGGGAAAAATGGATGGACATGAATCTCTATGCTCAGGCTTCAGAAAAGGCTTGTATTGTTCTGAGTCTAGGTGGCTTTGTTTAAACCACTTCTCCCCGACATAAGGGATTTTGGTGGCCTTGGAAATGGACCTTGGAGAGAATTTGAAATCTAGGCCTTCCAGCTGAAAATGCTTCTCTTGAAATCTCAAAGCACAAAGATGTGTCAAAGGGGAATAGTTTTTCACCTCCTGCACTCTTTGACAAAACTCTAAACACCCAACCTAATGAAAGTTAAACAAGACTGATGGATGGGAATTTACCTCTTTAGTGGAAACAGGCTCAAACCTCCTGTGAAGGCCACTCCTACTGTCTTGCCTAGGAGGCATTTTGTTTTGAATGTTCTTTGAAAAACCAAGCTGTCTCAAATGGCCTTTGGAATTTTTCTCAAGCATGCACCTTGTCCTCTTTGTCAATCACTGCTTGACCAAGACAAACTGCTTCAAATGTTTTGTGAAATGGTTCCCCAACACCAACTTTGTGCTCTTTCTAAATCACTGTTTTGTCCTCTTTTATGCCAAACAACAAGTTTGTGTCAAATGAAAAGCAAACAGTCAATTGATTACTGTGCTTGGGAAAGGTAATTTTAAAAGAGGTATTTGTGGCTTTCTTGTTAGAACAAGGGTCTCCTTGTGTTTAGAAAAAAACAAAATCACCCTTCCCCAAACAATGCTTTTCTGCTATTCACTGTATCTTTACAAGGTAAGACAGAACAACCTCAGCTGATTTTGAAAAATCTTTCAACATACTTTGTTTTATGAAACAGTGGAGGCTACACAAGGTTTCACTATTTCACCATTCAAGAGAAGACACTTTTGAAGTGACAAGGCATTCAGACATGACCACTGTTTTCACTTTATAAAATTTGTGTTCACCTTAGGATCACTGTCTCACTTTAAAAACACTGTTTTTACCTTAGGATCATTGTTTCCCTTTACAAACACTGTTTTCACCTTAGATTTGCAGACAGAGGTTAATTTCATTTTATCACTGTTAGGACACCTTCAGCAATTTGAAAACCTTTACCACTGTGTTTTTTGTCTTGTCATTAGCATATGGTTCATCACTTTGTTTGAAGGCAGTTTTAGGCCTTTTGAAACTAATATAAACACACCCTAGCCTCCTACTGTAAAAATATTTGTCAATACAGTAACAAATCACCTTGATTTCCTACCAATAACTCCACTTTTTAACCATTGTTTTAGTCTTGAAAACCATGGCATCAATCACCCCTTTAGAAATTCGAATGCTCCAAGGGGAAAATAAAAATACCTTGAGTATGGCTTGAGGCCCTTACTTGATGAGTTGAGCAGGTTTCAAGGCCTTTTGAAGGCGTTTTGGTCGTTCAAACAGGCACAACACATTCAAATGGAAGAGCGTCACGCAATGAAAAGGTGTCGGGTCGACCTGCGGGTAGTGGTGACCGGCGCTACAGGCGCGCCGCACTACCGTTGTAAGCCTTTGTATTTCTTCGTCTGAACACGCCGCGCGCTTTTCCAAGCACGCCGCGCAAGCTTTAAGCTTCAAAAACTCTGAAATTTGCTTGAATCTCCTTGTTTCGGTCAGTGAGTAGCCAGGGGGATGTTTCTCAGTCACTTTGAATTTTGCATATAAGAGCTTTGCAACGGTTCTTTATCCTCTTAAAGTCGAAAAATCTTTGAATTTCACTTGTGAGGGTTTGAACGCCTTTTTAAAAAAAATGTCTTTGTTATAACGAAAATCAAATGACTTTGAAAACGCCAAAGGGGACCATATTCAATTAATGTTGGTAATAAAGTGTTGTAAATGCTATTTGGACAGTTTTTGATAGATATGACCCTTCCCAATGTGAAGAAGTCATCTCAAGGCTAAACTCATTTTCACCATTTTCCTATTAAGGGAGGACACTTCTTTCCTCTGTTCATATCTGCTTTTTAGAGGAAAACCTTGCTCAAAGCCATATAATGACTGTAGATGCACCCTTTGAATGACATTTTTCTTTGATTGTGGGTGAAACTTAGTTGCTTTTTCCTGGGTTTTACCATCATCTGTTTATCAAAAGGAGCTCCTTTAAAAACCCTTCCTATAATAAAATGCAACAGCTAGGTATTTTACCTGTTTTCATAAGGAACAAGCCTTTGTTTGTGACAGTGGCATGCTTCAATTTCTTTGAGTGTTATTTCTGAATTCAAAACACTTGCCATATCCTTTCTTCACATTGATGAACCTAGGTGTCTATTTTCAAAGCCTCCTTCATAAGCCAGGCTTAGGTTACCTTCTTGTCCATCTGATGAGTTTTTTGAAAAAGATCTTCATGAACAGGAAAAGCACACCTTTGAATATCAACATCACTCTTTGGCCTATTTTTAACCCAGCTCTCAACTTATAAACCTTGAATGGATTTCCACTAATTTCAACTCTGCTTTTTAAAGGAAAACAATGGCTAGATTTCATGCCTATTGATCAAGGAGAAAATCTCTGGAAACTCTTGATGAAATCACATACTTCAGCAGGATTTGTTCATTTTGGCTTCAGATTGCCTTTGAAGGAAATCTCTGATAGAAAGAAAATTCAAACCCCTCGAATTATCATAGTACCACTTCTTTCCCTCTGTTTTTAACACCATTTTTCTATTCATGAGCCTTCAGTTGCTTTCCCACTGCACTTAAAACCCTGCCCATGTTCCTGGCCCTCTGCTTATTAGGTGAAGGAGGCCTTTATCACATTGTCAAACCCTCTGCTTGTAAAATGGAGGAGGTTTTCTCAGTCTTTCAACCCTCTGCTCATGTATGGAGCAGGTTTTCTCAGTCTTTCAACCCTCCGCTCATGTATGGAGGAGGTTTTCTCAGTGATTCCATTTCATCTGCTTTCAAACAGTGTTATCTTCCCTTTCATTGCCTATTCATGCTTAAGCAGATAAAAGTGACAAATTGACAATATGCCATGAAGGGAATTTCTCTGAGACATATAATCCTGTTGTTAAAATACCTTTATGCATCTTTTAGACAATCAGAGGCAGCCTGGCCAGTATCTGCAGAGCATTTCTTGTCATTTATAATTCACTAACCTTTGACTATGTTTGCAGGAGCTTAATGAAATAAATCTTTGTCCAGTACTTGCATCCCAGGCTCAAAACCACATGAGAAGTAGCTGCCTTCTCATGTTTAATTTAATAATGTCTTCTTTGACAAAGACATTGAAACACTGTACATCTACCTAATATCAGCTTGACCTGTGGCATATGTATTGCTGAGACCTTACGGCTTGTTAGTGGCACGACTTAAGGGTGTAATCAAGCTTTATTTGTAGAATTGAAAGGTCTTCTAGGACTGGTTGATATTAGATAGAGGTTCTTTTGGCTTTAGGATAGTTTGCCAAGGGAAAATTGCCTAAAGCACCACTACCTAACTTAGGGGAGACTTTTTGGATGGATTTGGAGTATTCTCTTTGGAGCTGATGGATAAGCTTGTATGGCTGGGGCTAGATAGGGCTTGAAAATGAGGTTTTATCTCGTCATGGGCTGATTGAAAAGGTAGGAAGGAAAAATTGTTTATGGGTGTTTTCTAGCTGGAAAATTTGACAAATTTGAGATCAGCTGCTAGAAAACTTGGCTTTAAAAACTAGTCATAATCAACAGGTGAAAAATACTGATGACTAACAGTGGCTCCATTTGGGGAGGGTAGCTCCTTTTCAGGAGGTGTTCAGAATTTCAGATCTCGATTCTTTGAAGACCAGTGCCTCTATCCATTTGCGCAAATTTCTTTCTTCCTTGATGTTATTTCTGAAAATTTACAGCATGATTAGCATCAACGACATTTCTACCTACCCCACTATATTTCCTAACATTTTTTATTCTTTTGGGTGCATTTGGATTGGGAACCCTTTGACATAGTATTTTTTAAAAATGACACTATCTAGTTCTACACTTATATCCGTCGGAATTTTAGATTAAGCTGATGAACTCATTCATTTCTCTACCTATGATAGATCGACTGTCAAGGTTAAGCTGTTTGACAGGATTTTATTCTCTAATCTAAAACATGAAATTGTAAAAATGATCAAATCAGGATTAGACAGTCTAATTTTTCATGTACTTGTGGCATGAAAGACAAGCTACACACGAATATTATTTTGCATAAAATGAAATATAGAAAAACAAGGCTAGGATACACAATTTGTTTTTCATCCCTGCTTTCCTCTTTGGTTCTATTTTGAGCATGTGGAACCAGTATCTTTTCCTAATCTACTCTCTTTGATAAGTCAGGCTTACACAATGTTGACTATCTTTTCCTCTCACTATCGTATCAGCAAATAAATTTAAAACATGTCCAGTTTTGATTAGGCTAGATAATTGAACAAGACATTTGAGCACTAGTAGCGGCATTTAGACTTGTGCGCTTTCAAAATAACTATTTTTTCCAACATGGGGCTTTCTTTCTATTTTTCAAACCACCCTCTTTTTCTATTTTTTATTTATTTTTCAAACAATGGTATATACAATGATTGAAAATGTTTTTAAAATTAGAGATCTTGACAAAAATAATGCTTTAATGTCTTTCCATTCACAGGACCTCCAAAAGTTTCAGTCCCATCAAGTTCTTGCAGGAAAAAGGTTTCCGCTAACTGAGCTGATGATGAAAGGCCCCTTCCATAAGTTTTCAAACTTGACATGTTTACCTTTGTCTTCTCTTCTAGAATCTCATTTTAACACTTTGTCCCCAATCTGAAAATAATTTTCCTTGGTCCTTCTTTCAAAAATATGTTTTATTTTGTCTTGCACTAACTGAGCCTTTTGGTAAAATTCTTCTCTTGTTTGTTGTAAATGGATAGTCTGATTTACCCTCCTTTGCATGTCATTTTCTTCTACTTTAACTTCTTGCAATAACTTCATTAATGGAACCCCTAAGGATGTTGGGAAAATGGCATCTATGCCATACACTAGTTGGTAGGAAGACATGCCGATTGATTTTTTGGTGGTCAGTCTATCAGCCCATAGTGCGTGTACTAGTTTTCCATGCCATGCCTTTTGATTTTGTTCCAGAAGTTTCTTGATGATGTTGACTAGGCTTTTGTTAGAGGACTCGGCTAAACCATTACCTTGAGGGTAATAAGCTATGGAATGTCCTAATGAAATGTGATATTTGTAACAGAAGTCAACCATTCTTTTGGAGGAAAAGGCAGCAGCGTTATCTGTAATGATCTTTCTAGGACAGCCAAATCTAGATAGGATATTGGTTTCTAGGAACTTGATGATGACTGAATCGGTGGCGTTCCTGGAAGGTATGGCTTCTATCCATTTGGTAAAGTAATCAGTGGCTGTAAGGATCCATTTATGTTGAGTGGATGAGGAAGGGTGAATTTCCCCAATAAAATCTAGACCCCATTGCTGGAAGGGTCCTTCGACTATGATGGGGTGTAAGGGCAAAGGTAAAAGCTTTTTCTTGCCATCAAAAATTTGACACTTATGGCATGTCATAACTAGCTTGTGAGTGTCAGGAAATAAGGTAGGCCAATAATAACTGGCTCTAAGGATTTTGTTCGCCGTGGTTTTCCAATAGATATGACCTCCACATTCTCCTTCATGCACTTCGTGCATAATTTTCTCTGCATCAGACTCCAACAAACATTTAAGCAACATACCAGTGGGATTTTTCCAATACATAACTCCATCTATAATGCAAAAATTTAAAGACTTTTGTTTAAGAAATCTTGTTTTTGTCTTTGATAAAGTTGGAGGAGCATTTAGATAAAATAATACATAAATAATATTTGCATACCAAGGTGAATTTAAAAACACTTGTTCAACATGAGGGGTTGTGCATTCTTCCTGTTCTTCTAAGGTATCAACAAAATTTATATCTAATGCTTGGAAGTTAGTTTCAGACATTAGTCTTGCAAGTCCTTGTCCTTTAACCAGTTTGGTGGGTCGGATTTCTAAGTCATATTCTAAGATGATAGCGATCCATTTCCCCCTATTAACATCGGGATCTTGGTTTAATATATCTTTGACGACGGTATTAGGAACAAAAGCAATGATATGGGAATGCAAGATGTAAACTCCGAAATTTTTCAGTGCTTTTACCAATGCGAATGCTTGTTTTTCCATGATGTTATATTTCAAGGGAGCATCTCTTAGGGATTTGCTAAAAAAGACGATGGGCTGTTCTTGCCCTACTACGTTCTTTTACAACAACACAGTAGATATTGTGTGTTCTGAGGCAAATGAAAAAATGTAAAAAACTTTGGTAAAGTCAGGACTTATCAGTACCGGTGTTTTAGTTAGGGATTTTTTAACTAATTCAAAAGATTTTTTGGCTTCGGTAGTCCATTTCACCCTGACCTCTTTTTTCAACATGTTTGTGATATCTCTTAGAAGTTCGGCAAGATTTGGGATGAATCTTCTTAAGAAATTAATCTTTCCGATAAAGGATTGCAGCTCTTTTATGTTTCTGGGGTGACTTATTTGTAATATACCTTCAATTCTCTGGGGGTCTCTTTTTATTCCCTCTTCTAAAATGATGTGACCTAGGATTTTTCCTTCTTCAAGACCGAAAATTGTTTTCTTGGGGTTTAGGGATAAACCATATTTTCTACATTTGTTAAAAACCTTTCTTAAGTAAATCAGGTGCTCTTCATCTGATTTGGAATATAATGTGATATCGTCGAGATATATGACTATGAAATAACCTATGTATTCTGAGAAGGCTATGTTCATGGCTCTTTGAAATGTGGCGCCAGTATTCATCAACCCAAAAGGAATTTTAACATACATGAAAGTGCCCCAAGGCGTGGTGAAAGTTGTTTTGTGTTGATCAGTGGGGTAAACCAGTACTTGGTTGTAACCAAAAAAACCATCAAGTAATGAGATCCTTTTAGCACCTACTACCTCTTGAATTATGTGGTCCATTTTGGGCAATGGATAGTTTTCCTTTAAACATGCTCTATTTAGGTTTCGGAAATCGATACAAAGTTTGATTTCACTAGTTTTTTTCCCAACTGATACTAGATTTGAAACCCACTCAGATTACCTGAGGGACACTATTATCCCAGCATCATACATCTTTTTTATTTCCTTTTCAAACAACGGTACTAATACTAGGTTTATTCTTCTTAACTTCTGTTTGAAAGGCTTCTGGTTTTCTTTGAGGGGAATCTTATGTTGAATGATGCTTGTGTTGTATGATTTCAAATCTTGGTATCCCCATGCGAACACATCTTTAAATTCTTTAAACAACTTGATGTATTCCTGTTTTATGTGAGGAGGGAGGGTTTTGGATAGTTTTATTTTTCTGGGTTCTTCCGTGCTTCCTATGTTATATTCTTCTATGTCGACCTTGGTAGATTCCATTTTTGGCTTTTTGGCCACATCGTTAAAATCAAACAATTCTTCTAAAGGTGCAAGCCCTCTGGGTATGGTGTCATTTTCACAGTGTAAGACTTCAAGTTCTCTTTGATCTATGTCCTCTCCTATCTCAGTTTCATATGAATGATTTACCAAGTTTACATCTGTACAAGAAGGTAAATTTGGCTCTTGATCTTGATTTTGACCGGGATTCCTTTCTCCATTTTCTAAGTCTGTTTTGGTCACTTCGAATTCATTCCTAGATTGTAAAAAATCATCAATTTGATCGTCATCTTTGAATATTTTCCAATGTTCAATATTGTCTGGTACTGTAGGGCGATGTTTGACCTGACTACTGTATTGCTCATTTAGACATGGTATTTGGCTATTTCTTGCAGCAAAGGTGAGCTCATTGGCTAGGCTATTTTGAACCCTAGGAATATAAGTGAGTTCATATTTATTGAAGGTTTTGAGGATGTCCAAAGATGCATTCCTGTATTCTCTTAGTCTTGGGTTTTTTGCCGAACATTCACCTTTGACTTGCCTAATTACAAGTTTTGAATCTCCTTGGGCTGATTTTTTCTTAGCGCCTAAGTCCTTAAGTATATGTAGACCAAGGAGAAGGGCTTCATATTCCGCAATGTTATTAGTACATTGGAATTCTAATCTGAAAGAATGACCTTCAGTATTATTTTGTATCCAAATGCCGGCCCCCGAACCAGTTTTGCCACAAGAACCGTCAAAGCTTATACTCTAAAGAGCTTCTTTTTCATACATGATACTAAGCTGTTTTTCAGGTTTCTTGGAGCTCTGGTCATTAGTTTCTTCATTTAGTAATGGGAAATGTGGTTTTGATGGTTTGAAATCGTCTTCATTTTCTTTTATCTACTCATTTATATCACTTTCATTGTATAAGATAAAAGAATCTAAATTGGAATGAATGGAATAAATGGGAGTGTTGTTTGGCTTATCCCGGTTGCTAACCATGTATTTCATGTGAGTTTCTCGTCATAATCTCCTAGTCTGGTTGAAAACTGGGATGGTAGCAAATGACATATCCATTTGAAAGTTACCTTGTATTTTGGCAACCCATGCCCTTGATAGTATCATTCCATACTTAGGAGGAATATCGGCCACTACTACGTCTATGACTAGGTTTTTTGCCGGTAGTTGTGTTAAAGCAAAACACAGGTTCTTTATTAGACCTAAGCATTTGACCTGACTTGAATCAAAGGAGTACAGGTCTTTGTAAGGTTGAGTTACCTCTAGACCTAGGTTTTCCATGATTGCTTTAGGCATGAGGTTATGGGAGGCACCAGAATCTAACATGGCATTATGTAATATCTTGTCCTGCATGTTCAAACTTACATAGAAAGGAGATACAGTTCCTTCTTGGTATTCACCTTCTATTTTGGGGCCGAACAAGAGCTCGGGTTTTTCATCAGTTAGATTTAAAGTATCTGCCTCATTTCCTATATCAAAAACTTTGAATATTTGGGATCTATACCTATCTATAGTTATTAGTTCAGTAAGGGGTATGGTTATTTTTATTTTGGAAATTTCCCCTTCAAAACTAAAAGGAGTTTGTAGTTTGGACATATTTGTTTCAGCGTTTTCGGACATGATTTTCTCTGTGTTCTTAATTTGCTGACTTTGGTTCGGGACTTTGTTCAAAACAGCCATCTCGGGAATCTTTGTGGAAGTACTAGGAGCATCTGAGCCAAGACTTGTTTGAATAGCTTTATCTTTGTTTTGGTCAATTTTTTTTACCATGATTTTGTTGCTATCCACTGTTTTTTTAAGGATGGTATTAGGGGTTTTAGCATTGTCTGGGCTACCTTTCTTGGAGGTGTCTTGGTTTTTTCTGCTTCTAAGGTCATACTACCTATGCGCTTCTATTAAGGCATTCTGAAAATCTATGACAGGATCTTCGGGATCTTCATAGTTGGTTTCATCTTGATTCGGAGAGAAGAATGCTTGTTCTTCTTTTGTGAGGTAAACCTCACTCTCGTTATCAAAACCTAATAGGTTCAAATGACTTTCATCAATGGGTTCTGTATCCCTCTCATCCTCATCAACATAATTTTCATTGAAGGATGGCCTGATTTGTTGGTCATTTTCCCTTGGTTTATTTTGAGACTGGTATCTTTTAAAGTTTTGGTTCTGGTTCCTGTTTTGAGGGTTTGGCTGGTTGTCCTTAAGAGGTGATTTTTCACTCATTTTTTCCCACATCTTTGTCATGGATTTGACTAGGCCATCTATTCTAGGATCTGAGGAAGATACCGAAGGGGGGATTTCTTCATGGTATGTGACTCCTTTTTCTGCTCTTATCCTAGCTCTCTTTTCAACTAAGTTGGCTTCTGCATTTATAGCCACTCTTTGCATTTCCTCTAAGGTAGGAGGGTCCTTGTCTCTTAGTTGATAAGTCATGTCTGGGTCAAAGCCTTCGGGGAACTTTTCCAAGGTTGAGCCAAGTGGAGGTTTGAAGTGAGGCGGGAGGGCATTATACACACTGTTGAACCTAGTGTAGTATCCTTGGACACTTTCCCCATTTTCTCGTTTTAGATTGTTATACTTTGACAGGATTTGAATGGGGTTATTTCGGATTTCCCACTTGTTTATGAAGTTTTTTTAGAGTTCTGGGAGATCGTGGATGCTATTTGGAGCTAATATCTTAAACCATTTTTTGGGTTCTCCACCCAGGCTTTGGGCGAACATCCTCATTCTGATGGTCTCGTCTTCTATTTCCATGTATTCAAAGGCATCTCTAATCCTATCTACATGTTGTTGAGCTGTGGTAGTCTCAACTCCGGTAAAGTGCGGGATTTTGGATTGATAGTCATTTTGTAAGGGGGGCAAAGGGTGTGGCGGCACCAAGGGTGCATACCAGGCTACCATGGCGGGAGCTAATGGATGATGTACCAAATGAGGGCTTGTAGGATGAGCTGAGGTGTTTTGAACAATAGTGGTTTGGATGGGTGTGGTGGATGTACTTGGACTAGTGATCTGATTTTGAGCAGATCTGGGATGGTAGGAGCCAAAGTGATGGAGAAGCTGAAAGTCGGGAGGTGTAGTAGGCGAGGCTTCTCTACTAGGACTCTGTGGCAGGTCTAGGGGCTCAAGATCGTCAAAGTTTACCTTACTTTGTGACTTGCTCCTAAAAATGGTTTTTGCTGATTTTAAGTCAAATGGGGAATCATGCAAGGCTGTGAGATGTTCAAGTATTGATCTTGCTTTATGGATGGACCTATCGGAAGCTAAATTTCCAGTTTTGGAAGCTTGCCACAGAATCTTCTCTGGGTCATCTACTATGATAGGGGGATTTGGGTCTATATGAGATCTGGTGTTGATTCTTCATGAAGCCATATTTCGAATCTAGATTTTAGAGAGGATGGTATTTGTGATTGTTTCGGATGGATGGCCTCTCTAGGGGTTTACTAATGTGAAGGATGGTCAAAACAAAAAGATGGACTAGTGGAGTCACCAGGTGGATTTCTGTGAGAACTATGGTCCACCACCAACACTATCAAATATGCTTTCGGGAAAAAATTTTCTAGCAAACTTTGAGATGAAGACTTGCAACGAAGAGTGATTCACTTGGTTTGAACAGTTTTCTAGGTTGTCTGGACAAGCTAATGGTTCTATTTGCAAGATTATTTCTGTTTATCTCCTATGTTTAGGTGAAGTCTTCTGAATCGCTAAGTTATACTTAGTTTGTCACTGATTACAGAGTTTGCACCACAAGTTTTAAGTTTTTGGAAAGGATGGGTCAACAGAAAGGTATGGTTTATGAATTTTTTGGTTTTTATGGAGTTTTTTAAGGCCTACTGGAGGCTAGTGGAGTTTCCAGGTGGAACTTGGTTGTTTTTGTAAAGATGTAGCTATGGTCCACCACCAATAACTAGGGAAAAGCCAATCTAGAGATTATTTTGGGGTTTTCTGAGTTCCTATATGTAGCCCTGAGGTCTGGAAGAGTTTCCTATAGCTGAATCATCATTTTTCTAAGATGGTGAAGGAGCTAGTTTCTACTCTTCAGACAATACCTAAGTTTTCTAAGTTTGACTGAGATTTTGAGAGATCCTAAGGGATACCGAGGATGTTTTGACTCAAGGTCCCACTGTGATCACCATTATGTTAGGGTCCCGTGATTTGGCTGATTGGCAAGCCAAATGACAGTGTAACATCAAACCAATCTTTGGAGCCCAAGGACCTAACCTTCCTGGACTCAGAGAGGGCTCTCTCTATTTGTGTAAGGGATATCTGTGTGTTTGCTTATTGTGCTCTTGATTTTAGGCTAGTAATGAAGTAGGTTTTTGGTTTTGGTTTTTAGGTTGTGAGGAATGAACTGATCAAAGATTAAGATAGGTAAAAAAGATGTCAGATCAACTGGGCTATTGGGTCGAAAAGGCCAAGAAAGCTTTTAGGTGGTGATACAAGGTTGTTGAAGGGCCGATTTGATTCAAGGTAAAATGGATCTTTGGGTAAAATGGAGTGAGATGGACATTAAATTTTTGAAGAACAAAGGATTTCAAACATAACTAGTTTAATAGCTGACATAAACATGGTAGGGCTAACTGTTAATCATGCGAAATGTAACTGTAAACTGATCAATGCATAGAAATAAACATTCAAGCCATGCATAGAGATATATGACTCTCTAACTTTATAAAATGGCTATCAGACTTTGGGGAAATACATTAAGACAAACAAACAACTCAAATCACTATGAAGAAACGCCTAAACATAGTATTCGAAGCTATTGGGCACTTTGAAGCAAGATTGCATATTTTTAGGCAAAGGGAAAGATCAGTACAAGACCTCCTTGGTTCAAAAAAATGACAATCTAATCAATCAGAGAGAGGTTTCAGAGGTGGAGCTATGACTAGCCATGAGTAAGCAGGGCATACCATGAATCATACTTAGCATGCATAAAACCATAAATGAAACAAGAAAACAATATTCTTAAGTTATTAAAGAGCAATCAAGGATTCTTTAATGTGACTAGGAATGAAGAAAACATGGAAGCTATAAAGAAACAGGAAATTTGAAGTGCCTCCAAGAGCATGTCTCACATTTGTTCTCTACTGTCTTATAGCAAGCAAGAACATGGAATTATGAATGAAAACTAAGAAACAAAACAGAGAGAGAGACACTATAGCATTCTACCAAGTCATGGAATCCAACAACAATCCTCTTTTATCATCCAAAAACATCCAAGAAGACAAGTATTTATTCCAAGCTTATATGACCATATATTTCTTCTATTCATCAAGTTTAGCCTTGTTTACAACGAAATCCTTTGGAATATATAGGCCAACATGAGGGAAAACCTCCTAGTTCAACTTGCAATCTCATTGGCCTATCCAAAATATCTGATTTTGTCCTTGAGGCTTTGCAAAGCCCAAGGCACAAAATATCTAATAAAATATCTCAAAAATGCTAAAAAAGGAAAATAAATTGACTTTTCCTAACTAACCATGCACAAAAATAGCTAAACGCACATGAGGAAAAGCCACGTTTGAAAAGTGCATTTTTTACAAAAATACTTAAGAAATACATCAGCAGAAAGCCCCCTGACTTTCTGGCAACCTTTGGAGGCCTTCCCGATGTCAAAACGAGGCTCGTGATGGCTTGTTGAAAAGCTCTGAATGTCTATTTTCTGAAAAATTTTAGTTTGCTCCAAACTGACCAACAGAAGTCCTCCAAAAATAGACCTGTCTGTAAAAACCCAAAAAATAGGCCTTGCTGATAAATGGGGCAGAGTGTAGAAAAAGCGAGTGTTTTTCGCCATTTTGGAGGAGCAAATGATCTTCAATTGAACTAAAAATCACTGAGTATATGTCCCTAAAATTATGGCATCCAATGATACCATTTTTATCCTTTGAGGATGCCCCAAACTGAAATGGCGATGCCCATTAGTTTTAGCCAAAAACCCAAAAATGACAAAAAACAAAAATTTATCGAATTTCGCCCAATTTTGGCGAGCATGACCCTCAAGGGTTTTCAGAAACATGTTGTGAAGCAGAGGCCAAAATTTGGAGCTTTGAGATGTCTTTCCTCAATTTTGGTGCCGAGCGCTTCCTTTTAGCCTCCTTGAGTTTTTCCTGAGTGGCCTTCAATCTCCGCCGGGCAAACTGATTGAGTTTCTTATAATGCCCGATCATCCTTCGTTGAAGGTCCAAGTCTCTATTTTCCTTCTCCAACTTCTTTTCCAAGTGATCATTAACCCTCTCAAGCCATGCTTCTCGATTGTTCTCTATCTCTTGTGCGAACAATGTAGTGAGAGGGGTAGGTTGGAGAAGGACAGCTTCTTCTTCCTTTTGCTTTTCAAGAGCTCTTTTGAGCCCCATGGTTCTTGGCCTATTTCTCTTGGGCTGATCTTCATTTTTGCTCTCATCGAACTCATCCATGAGTTCTTCCAATCTCACTTGTGCTTTGGAGGCCTCTTTTTTGTATTTGATGGCCCGTGTCTCATATACCGCCATATGGACACTCATCTATTTGTTTTTAATTTGAAAAAAGTGATTGAAGTTTCTAGCCCTCTCAAGATCAGTCCTCAAAGCATTAATTTGGTTTTCTCTATTGATTAAGAGATTTTCTAGGATCCGGGCTTCATTGTCGCTATCATCACTTTGGATTTGAATCATGTTGAATTCCCTTTCCTTTTCATGACATGCTTTCTTCTTTCTCCTTTCCTTTGCTTTGGGTGGCTCTTTTAGTCTTCCTCCTCTTGGGCAATTCGAAAATGGGCTTCTTGGGCAATTTCCCCTTGTTTCGAAGGGCCCAAGTGACATTTGGAGTTACAACTTTAGGCACCCTTTTGCTTGATGTCTAGGGCTTAGCCACTTTTGGAGAAGAGAGCATGGCCCCTTGCCTAGGAGAGGCAGTTAGCACATGCTCCATTGGCTCTTTACCCTTGCTACTTTGCTCATCATTCTTGCCACTGTCTTGGATTTCTTCATGGATGCCTTGACTATCCTTTTGCATTTCTTTTTTAGGGCTGTCCTCCTCACTGTTTTGCATCTCTTCATCATGCTACTGTTCTTTTTTATGAGGTTGTTGTTCTTTTTCATGAAGTTGTTGTTCATCATCATGAGGTTGTTGTTCATCATCATGTGGCTGCCTCTGTTCATCATGCTGCACCTGTTCATCATCATCTTCCTTTTCATCATGCCTAGGAGTCTGTTGTTCATCATCATGTTCCTCTTCATCATGCCCAGGAGTCTGTTGTTCATCATCATGTTCCTCTTCATCATGCCCTTCTTCCCCTTGTTGTTCTCCCTCACTTTGTTCTTCTTCCCCTTGCTACCCTGTTTCATCCTGATGTTGCTCATCATCACCTTCCTCTTCCTGCTCATTCTCTGCTTCCTCATCATGCTATTTTACTTGTTCAATGGGAAATTTGAGCTTCTTTGGAATGGGCTTGCTTGAAGAAGGCGAAGGATGGTGAGTGGAAGGTGAAGGAGATGTATGAAATGAAGGGACAGTGGAGAAATCTGGCTGTGTAATGAAAGTATCCCAAGAGACTTCCTTCTTCTCAAGTTGATGAAGAATGATAACCTTGATGAGGGAATGATGGAAGAGGCAAGCTATCTGCTGAGAAGGAGGTTTTTTCTCAACCGTGGATGCCATTTTCTCAATACTTCTATGTAGGAAGAAAGGGAGATTTAACAATTTGGCCCTCGTGAAATGCATGAGAAATCGGACATGATAGGCATAGACTTGGGAGAATCTTCCCTCACAAGTGAAGTATTTCATGATTATCTTCATGAGGGGTGCGTAACTAGTCAATAGATATGAGAAGGGAAAAATGGATGGACATGAATCTCTATGCTCAGGCTTCCGAAAAGGCTTGTATTTTTCTAAGTCCAGGTGGCTTTGTTTAAACCACTTCTTCCCGACATAAGGGATTTTGGTGGCCTTGGAAATGGACCTTGGAGAGAATTTGAAATCTAGGCCTGCCAGCTGAAAATGCTTCTCTTGAAATCTCAAAGCACAAAGATGTGTCAAAGGGGAATATCTTTTCACCTCCTGCACTCTTTGACAAAACTCTAAACACCCAACCTCATGAAAGTTAAACAACACTGATGGATGGGCATTTACCTCTTCAGTGGAAACAGGATCAAACCTCCTGTGAAGGCCACTCCTACTGTCTTGCCTCGGAGGCATTTTGTTTTGAGTGTTTTTTGCAAAACCAAGCTGTCTCAAATGGCCTTTGGAATTTTTTCTCAAGCATGCACACTGTCCTCTTTGTCAGTCACTGTTTGACAAAGACAAACTGCTTCAAATGTTTTGTGAAATGGTTCCCCAACACCAACTTTGTGCTCTTTCTAAATCACTGTTTTTTCCTCTTTTATGCCAAACAACAAGTTTGTGTCAAATGAAAAGCAAACAGTCAATTGATTACTGTGCTTGGGCAAGGTAATTTGAAAAGAGGTATTTGTGGATTTCTTGTTAGAACAAGGGTCTCCTTGTGTTTAGACAAAAACAAAATCACCCTTCCCCAAACAATGCTTTTCTGCTGTTCATTGTTTCTTTACAAGGTAAGACAAAACAACCTCAGTTGATTTTAAAAAATCTTTCAACATACTCTATTTTATGGAAAAGTGGAGGATGCACAAGGTTTCACTGTTTCACCATTCAAAAGAAGACACTTTTAAAGTGACAAGGCATTTAGATATGACCACTGTTTTCACTTTACAAAAACTGTGTTCACCTTAGGATCACTGTCTCACTTTACAAACACTGTTTTTACCTTAGGATCATTGTTTCCCTTTAAAAACACTATTTTCACCTTATATTTGCAGATAGAGGTTAATTTCGTTTTATCACTGTTAGGACACCTTCAGCAATTTGAAAACCTTTACCACTGTGTTTTCTGTCTTGTCATTAGCATATGGTTCATCACTTTGTTTGAAGGCAGTTTTAGGCCTTTTGAAACTAATATAAACACACCCTAGCCTCCTACTGTAACAATCTTTGTCAATACAGTAACAAATCACCTTGATTTCCTACCAAGAACTCCACTTTTTAATCATTTTTTTAGTCTTGAAAAGCATGGCATCAATCACCCCTTTAGAAATTCAAATGCACCAAGCGGAAAATAAAAATACCTTGAGGATAGCTTGAGGCCCTTTCTTGATAAGTTGAGCAGGTTTCAAGACCTTTTGAAGGCGTTTTGGTCGTTCAAACAGGCACGGCATGTTCAAATGGAAGAGCATCGTGCAATGAAAAAGGTGTCGGGTCGGCCTTCGAGTAGTGGTGACTGGCGCTACAGGCACGCCGCGCACCGCTATAGGCGCATTGCGCTACCGTTGTAAGCCTTTGTATTTATTCGTCTGAACGCGCCACGTGCTTTTCCAGGCGTGCCGCACAGGCTTTAAGCCTCAAAAACTCTGAAATTTTCTTGAATCTCCTTATTTTGGTCAGTGAGCAGCCAGGGGGATGTTGCTTGGTCACTTTGAATTTTGCATATGAGATCTTTGCAATGGTTCTTTATCCTCTTAAAGTTGAAAACTCTTTGAATTTGACTTGTGAGGGTTTGAACGCCTTTTTTAAAAAAATGTCTTTGTTATAACGAAAATCAAATGACTTTGAAAACGCCAAAGGGGACCATATTCAATTAATGTCGGTAATAAAGTGTTGTGAATGCTATTTGGATAGTTTTTTATAGATATGACCCTTCCCAATGTGAAGAAGTCATCCCAAGGCTAAACTCATTTTCACTGTTTGCCTATTAAGGGAGGACACTTCTTTCCTCTGTTCATATCTTCTTTTTAGAGGAAAACCTTGCTCAAAGCCATATAATGACTGTAGATGCACCCTTTGAATGACATTTTTCTTTGATTGTGGGTGAAACTTAGTTTCTTTTTCTTGGGTTTTACCATCATCTGTTTATCAAAAGGAGCTCCTTTAAAAACCCTTCCTATAATCAAATGCAACGGCTAGGTATTTTACCTGTTTTCATAAGGAACAAGCCTTTGTTTGTGACAATGGCATGCTTCAATTTCTTTGAGTGTTGTTTCTGAATTCAAAACACTTGCCATATCCTTTCTTCACATTGATGAACCTAGGTGTCTACTTTCAAAGTCTCCTTCATAAGCCAGGCTTAGGTTACCTTCTTGTCCATTTGATGAGTTTTTTGAAAAAGATCTTCATGAACAGGAAAAGCACACCTTCTTTGAATATCAACATCACTCTTTGGCCTATTTTTAACCCAACTCTCAACTTATAAACCTTGAATGGATTTCCACTAATTTCAACTCTGCTTTTTAAAGGAAAACAATGGCTATATTTCATGCCTGTTGATCAAGGAGAAAATCTCTGGAAACTCTTGATGAAATCACATACTTCAGCAGGATTTGTTCATTTTGGCTTCAGATTTCCTTTGAAGGAAATCTCTGATAGAAAGAAAAGTCAAACCCCTTGGATTATCATAGTACCACTACTTTCCCTCTGTTTTTAACACCATTTTTCTATTCATGAGCCTTCAGTTGCTTTCCCACTGCACTTAAAACCTTGCCCCTGTTCGTGGCCCTTTGCTTATTAGGTGAAGGAGGCCTTTATCACATTTCCAAACCCTTTGCTTGTAAAATGGAGGAGGTTTTCTCAGTCTTTCAACCCTCTGCTCATGTATGGAGGAGGTTTTCTTAGTCTTTCAAACCTCCGCTCATGTATGGAAGAGGTTTTCTCAGTGATTCCATTTCATCTGCTTTCAAACAGTGTTTTCTTCCCTTTCACTGCCTATTCATGCTTAAGCAGATAAAAGTGATAAATTGGCAATATGCCATGAAGGTCATTTCTCTGAGACATATAATCCTACTGTTAAAATACCTTTATGTATCTTTTAGACAATCAGAGGCAGCCTGGCCAGTATCTGCAGAGCATTTCTTGTCATTTATAATTCACTAACCTTTTACTATGTTTGCAGGAGCTTAATGAAATAACTCTCTGTCCAATACTTGCATCCCAGGCTCAAAACCACATGAGAAGTAGCTGCCTTCTCATGTTGAATTTAATATTGTCTTCTGGAACACTAGTATACTTCTGCTCTTTGACAAAGACATTGAAACATTGTACATCTACCTAATATCAGCTTGACCTGTGGCATATGTATTGTTGAGACCTTAAGGCTTGTTAGTGGCGCGACCTAAGGGTGTAATCAAGCTTTATTTGCAGAATAGAAAGGTCTTCTAGGACTGGTTGATATTAGATAGAGGTTCTTTTGGCTTTAGGATATTTTTCCAAGGGAAAATCGCCTAAAGCGCCACTACCTAACTTAGGGGAGACTTTTTGGACAGATTTGGAGTATTCTCTTTGGAGCTGATGGACAAGATTGTATGGTTGAGGCTAGATAGGGCTTGACAATGAGGTTTTATCTCGTCATGGGCTGATTGAAAAGGTAGGAGGGAAAAAAATTTTATGGGTGTTTTCCAGCTGGCAAATTTGACAAATTTGAGATCAGCTGCTAGAAAAATTGGCTTTAAAAACTAGTCATCATCAACAGGTGAAAAATATTGATGACTAACAGCACCCAAAGAGACAAGGTAGGAAAACCACAGCAGGGGAGCAGTGAGGACCATTGGATCTAAGCAACGATCAAAGGCAAAGATTCAAATCGCAATTGCAGATCGCAAGTTTTGCAGGATGGGCGCAAGGGTAAGTGTTAAAATGAGCGAAATGCGATTTGCGATGAGGTGGGACCCGTTCACCTGTGATGCGCATATAAGCCTTTCCTATTGCCTATTCACACTTTGTAGCATTTAGCACATCGCATATCACATTTTCGCACAATTTATAACTTACCTCTTAAGCGCCCGCAAAGCATTTTTTCTAAGTTGCGATGTTGTTAGCCCCACCATAGCAGCTCTGCCCCCCACTTATGGTCGCTTGCAATACATGTCGTATAATATGAAACCTCATACACTTACTGCATAACCAATCACCCCATGATAACTCTGCCCATGTAGTAGGCTCCACCCTCCACATCACCTCCTTTCTCCCTGCGCTTCGCACTTCGCGGATTTAAGAGTTTACTTCCGCGCTTATAAACTAAAACTTAAAGTTTGTGATCTACGGGCTGTTGTCGGGTCCCACTTCCCCTCCATGTCACTTCCCTCCTTCCTTCTCTTCACACTTCACACCATTTATATTTATCTCTACTTCTTCATGTTAAAGTTTTTGATTTGTGATACGAGTGGGCCTTCCCTCCACGTCACTTATCTCCCACCCGCGCTTCGCACTTTGCATTTTTTTGGTGTTTACCTCCTCCGCACTTATAAAAATAACTTAAAGCTTGTGACTTGCGATGCATTTTGGTCCCACCATGCCTTCCACCATTTCCATCTGATCTTCGCACATCCCATCACCGCTAAGCCCTCTGCATCTCTTCGTCACCTCCACTTCACCCTAACTCATCTGACGCTCCTTAACACATTTCGAACCCCACCCCCCGGACCTTCAAACTTTAACCATGGGCGTGGGGAGGGGGGGGGGGTGTCCAAAATAGACGGTATCCATTACAACTCACTCCTTCATGTGTCTTCCTCTCATCATTTCGCACCCCCTTCTCCGATACCACTTACCACTTAAGACCCCCTCCAAAATCCAGTTTTTGGTTTTCAAATACAGCAAGAGTTTTTGGTAGATCACACAGTTACGGTTTATTTCGTCCCTCCAAAAGCTCCCCACCAAATAATTCAGCATGCACAGCACAAATGTAAACTTTTGTAGATGTTCTATGCTTGATGCAACTTTAATTTTTATCCCAATATCAGTCAGCAATCACATAAATGACAAAGTAAAATTTTGATAGAACATACCAGTATATCGAAAGAAGAAAAGCCAAAAATATATGTGTGTTGGTGCATTACAGTGATCAACAGGATGCTTCAACCAGCAAATTATCAATATGGTCAGCCAACCAGCAATGTCACACAACCCTCTAGGACAGCCAAAACAGTCAACTCAAAATTCAACCAAAAGTCAACGTTGTCAATCAACGGTCAACACAAACAGCAACGATAGCTAAGTCAACGCAGCTAAGTAAAAATCAACATCTAGACTCGAGAATAGTGCCAAAAAATTTGGATTTGTAAAATCTAACATTTTGGAGAGTTTCAGGTCTGTTTGACCTTGTGTTGACCAAAGTCTTCGTTGGTTAGTGTTTCTGCAGAAACCCTAAATGGAAAACAGAAATGTGTTGCTGCTGAAATTTCCCCACGTGTGGAGAGAAGAGCCTCTAAGGTCATCGAACCAATCATATGAGGAGAGAGAAATGTGTGAGGATGAGATGAGTGAAATTTTCCTTCAACGTTGACCAATATATATCCATCAATGAGGGTGTGTGAAACAACTATTGGGGCACAAAACCTTAAGGCCAACCTGCACATATTTTGAATAAATTCAAAATAATGTTCTTTCATTGGATTAAGATGATATTTAGATCAATCTTGCACCTCTCTGAAGGAGGTGTCCAATAAAAATATTGGCATATTCATTTGAGCATCACAACATGGAGTTTGGACCTAGTTGTCCAAAATTAACACTCCCTCTCAACTAAGGAGAACTCCATCCACCTGTGCAATCCAAACATCGTGCGTCATCCCCTCGTAACTTGCTTTATTGGCTTCTTTATTTCAGAACAGAACTGGTTCAGTCACAAATACATCATTCCTGGATGACAGATTCATCCTAGAGGTATGAAACCTCTATAGGACTCACAAATAGTCTCATACCAACCCAAAGTTGTTTTACCTGACCCAAAGTCAGTTGGAGGTCTTAAACCTCACTATACTTGATCCCAGATCAAGTGGTTGGACCGTGCCATCCTAGATAGAGAGTACGTCAATCTCTGATGCGTCCATCAGTCGTGGCTACTAGTCTCTAGCTTTTCCCACCTCACTAGCCAAATGAGAGGTAATTCCCATGAGCCCTGAACTCAATGGGTAGGATGCATACGGTGCATAGATAATGAGAGGTGAACCAACTCAATCATTATAACGATGGGGCAGAAGCACACCAACAAGGTTCGACAAGCCTATCCATGTTGTTCCTTATAGCTTCGAGAAGCTATCCCGAAAGCCCCCCAAAGCTCCCAGAGCTCATCGTCCAACAAGATCCTCAGCATAGGGTCGTTCCATGATACCAAGATTCTCACGAAAGGTTAGGAACTTGACCTCCCCCAGGGGCTTTGTGAGAATATCCACAACCTTCTCATTAGTTCCTATATGATTGAGCCTTACGACGCCTCGTTGTACCATATCCTGGATAAAGTGGTACCTGATATCAATATGCTTGGATCGATCGTTGAACACGGGATTCTCGGATAACTAAATCCCACTCTAGTTATCACAAAGTATCACGATGGTATCTAGCACATGCTTGAACAGCTCACTGAAGAGCTTTCGCAACCAAACTGCTTCACAACAGGCCATACTCGTTGTAATGTATTCGGCCTCCATGGTGCTCAAAGCCACCGACTTCTGCTCATGATATTGAAGCAGAACCAAGTGTGAAGAAACATCTCGATGTGCTCTTACGATCCACCACACTACCATCCCAATCAGCATCCTTATATCCATGGAGTGTCACACTCCCGGTAGTGTATCTCAGCCCATGGTTTATCATGCCCCGAAGATATCTCAACAGATTCTTCGCACCAACCTAGTGAATGTGATGAGGCTCAACCATATGTTGACTCAAAGTGTTCACTGCAAAACATACATCCGGACGAGTGTTCGCTAAGAACATCAGGCTCCCTATGAGTTGACGATACTCAGTAGGATTTGCTAGCACGGGCCCAACAACACTGCCACTCAACTTATTAAAGTTGAACTCCATCGGTGTCGACACGGACTTACAATCCACCATACCAAATCTTTCCAAAAGCTTCACAATGTATTTTCCTTGAGAAAGGAAAATTTCGTAAGGTCTCTGTCAGACCTCCAGGCCTAGGAATTAATGCATCAGTCCTAGATCCTTCATCTCAACCTCAAAAGTGAGCTCCCTCTTGCACTGATGAATGAGAGGGTCAACACCTGTTAGGAAGAGGTCGCCCACATACAGCACTAGAATGAGAGGCTTTTCTCTATCAACCTTGAAGTAAAGGTTTGGATCAACATTACTATGAGTGAAGCCTAGATTCATCGGGTAGCTATCTATCCTCTCATACCAAGCTCTAGGTGCTTGCTTCAACCCATAGAGGGATTTATTCAACCTGCAGATATGGGTGTCTCGATCCTAGACTTAGAACCCCAGAGGTTGCTCCACATTCACCTCTTCCTTTATCACACCATGCAGAAATGCGGTCTTCACATCCATCTGATGAAGACTCCATCATTGCGTAGCAACAAGGGCTATGATAGATAGCATGGTGGTATATCAGGCCACAGGTGCAAACATATCATCATAGTCTATGCCTTCTTTTTGAGAGAATCCATGGGCAATGAATCTTTCCTTAAACTTTTCAGCACTCCATCAGATCCATGCTTGATCTTGTAGAGCCATTTTGAGGTGACAAATGTTTTTTCCTCTGGTCTTGAAACCACATCCCAGACATCATTCTTCATAATGGACTCATACTCTTCATGAATAGCATCCTTCCAGACTTGATGCTTTACATCTTCCTCAAAAGATCCAGGCTCAGATTGTACAATAGTACTCATGGCTGCTAGATACCCTTGGTATCTATTCGGCTTCTTGCTTTCACAGAATCTCCCCCTTGGGGCCATATGTCCCTTGGCATCCTCGAGAGTGTCCCTGAGCCATGGTGGTCTCTTCCTCATCGAAGGAGGTGGATCAATCGGGTCCCTCGATCCTTCAACATCAAGCATCATCTCGACCTTAAGTTTTTTTTTATTTCCAAGCCTTGCTTCATGATCTACCTCAGATATCAGAAGATCGACTACTTTCCTCAGGGAAGCATCTTCATCAAAGGTAACATCATGGCATATCTCCACTTCCCTTTGACCAGGCACATAGACCCTATAGGCCTTCGAAGTTTCGTTATAGCCCAAAAACATTCCCTTCTTCCCAGAAGCATCCAGCTTGCTCCTCATCTCCTTCGGCACATGAAAAAAATAGGACATCCAAAAAATCTAAAATGTGAGACGTTAGGTTTCTTACCAGAGAAAACCTCTTCGAGATTTTTTGAGTCCAGAGCAGAATGCGGGCATCGATTTTGTATGTACACAGCAGTGTTCGCAGCTTCTCCCCATAGAAACTTTGGTAGACCCTGGTGTTATGTAGGTAAATCCTCTCTACAGACAAAGACGATCCCTCTAGCCCTAGAGTGGGTCTAGAAACAAGGAATCATGCTAGAGTGTAGGTTCCTAGATATTCGAATGAAAGAGGACGCAATAAGATGGCCTATCTGTGGTCCAATGTTGTCGTCGACAATCGTAGTGGTGATGAGAACCTCTCGCTCCTGATTTGGCAAGTCACAACCCCTTCGCTTATCGCGTTTGGACACCTGCACAGAGATCAGAAAAAAATAACCACATACCACATAATAATTTCATCCAAAAAATACTAGTCAGTCAAAGAAGACTAAGCATATTGCATTTGATAAAAACAAAATACAATATGGGAACCAGACAATAGTCGCTTATATTATTAGGTAGAAAGAAGAGATACAACCATGCTCTGACATTGCGGTCTCCTCCAGCGGGGTTCAAGTGAAGCACGTCTCAAAGCTCGTCGGGGAATTCGGACGGGATGAGGGCTCTCTCGATGGAGTTCCTTCTTGATCTACCTTCTCAATAACTCATTTATTCAACTATAGTTCAATTCTCCAAGTTGAGCTAGCTTTCATAAAGTGAGATGGCTTGTTGACATAGAGGAAAAGGGGGAGATTGGGATCCCTACAAAGGTGGAAGGGAGGCCTATCCTTTAGGAGTGTTCCAAGGGAGGTGGAAACCACTAACCAAAGTAGGAAACCCATGGATGTCTAGTTCAACCACTCCCAATGACTCATCCTCGAGGTTGTTGGAGTGGAACCTCCGCCTCTATTTTTAAAAAATATTCCCAAAACATCTTAGCACGGGTATTACACTGGGACAAAGCACCAGGTGGCACGGGCCCTAATGTTAATCTTCCACATCGGCACGAGGGTAGAACTGGCTACTCGCGCCATTGAAAAAACAGGGGTTTTTGATGCTCTGTTCAGGAAATTTTCAACAAGAGGAATGCTACCTTCATGTAGAGGGATGCAATGAAGTTATTTGCAAGGCATGACACTTTTCATAAGTCACAGAAATGACCCTCCAATGTGCGGGATGGGGATTGCAGAGACAGTGACAAAATGTTGTGTAACACCTGGTCACATAGCATGGCATGGGCAGCTTCCACAATGGTCCTATTCTTTCGTTCAGCAACGCCATTCTGCTCAGGAGTATAGAAATTTTTGGTCTCCCTCTTCATGCCAGGTTATCTGCAAAATTTCTTGAACTCATTTGTCTCATATTTAGTACCATTATCAGTCCTCAAATCTTGATCTTCTTTCCTGTCAAATTTTCCACCAAGGCTTTCAAGGTATGAAACCACATGAAGGCCTCATCCCTCTTCTTCAAGAATTATATACAGGTTTTGTGAGAGAATTCATCTATAAACATCATATAATAAGAAAATCCTCCCAAGGATGTCACAGGAAGCATACCAGACAGATCAGAATGTATCAATTGCAAGACATCAGATGTCTTTGTGACACTTGAGGGGAAAGTTCCCCTTGTATGCTTTCCTTCGGCACAACCCTAACATACACCTTCATGATTCTTTGAGAACTCAGGCATCCCTGTCACCACCTTCCTTGCTTCGGGAAGGGCTTTGTAGTGAAAGTGTCCAAACCTCTGGTGCCATAGTTCCATCTGTCGGATAGTATCACATGTCATCGCTCCCCGTGGACTTCCTCCAACCTGGTAGAGTGTATCAACTCTAAACCGAATCGTGATAGCTTCCTTGAAACTCTTCTTCCAGATAGCTTTGAATGCCACATTGAAATTTTTTCTTCCATGGTTGAAATAGACACAAGGTTCTTCTTCAAATCAAGTACATAGAGTACATCCTGCAAGCGGAGGACTCGACCTTGAGACAAGTGGAGGGTCACAATCCCTGTCCCTTTCACGGGATATGTGGCATTATCTCCAAGGATAATTTCCAGATTAGTATCCTTCTCAACCATATCAGAAAGTGCTTCCTTGAACCCAATGATGTGCCTTGAGGCACCACTATCTATCAACCAGACATCCATAGTTTCGAGTGGAGATGCAGCAGAGAGGGAAGATACAAGAATGAATTCATTTATTTTATCAACAACATTTGATTCCTCATACCTGGACCTTATCGAACTTTTGAAAGGTTGACCATTTCCGCCGGAGGGAGCCTTCCTCTTCCCCTTGAACCTGTTGTTCCTTTGATTTCCATTCCTCTGGTTTTTGTTATTGTCATCATCATCGAGAGACTCCTTCTTGAAAGGGAATTCTCTAGCATAGTGACCTGGCTTGTGACAATTGTAACACTTGCCCTTCTTTCCTTGGGTCCTTGCTCTTCCTTTGTTCCTTGGACCACCAAAGTTCTTCTTCCTAGAATGAGAAGCGAAGGCAGCATTTCCTTCATTTTCATATTCCTTCATCCTTTCCTCTTCTTGTACACATCTTGATAGTACTTTGTCAAAATCAGGTATCACATTGTTATTGAGAATGGTAGTGTTGAATACATGTCATTCGGATGAGAGACCTCTAAGCATTATGAGAACCATCTCTCGATCAGCTATTGTCTCCCCAATAGCCAGCAGATTATTCCTGATCTCGGTCAGCTTCAGAAAATATGATTGAAGAGACTCATCCATGCCTTTATTTAGATTCTTCAATTGATTCTTGAATAATAGGACTTGATTCACATTGTTGGCCTTGAACATGTTGACCAACTTATCATACATCTCCTTGGATGTGCCCAACTCAGATATGTAGGCAACCAGACTCTTATGAATTGAGTCCCTTATCGTCAGCTTTGCTTTGATTTCTCCCTTCCTGTACCTTGTTTTGGCAGTAGTGATTGCAGTGGATGAAGGCTCTTGGATTTTACCCTGCACATAGTCCATGACATCTTCGTCTTCCAAATTAAGATCCAATGTCATCTTCCAAGCATGGAAGTCATCCTTCCCAGTCAATTTGTCATCTGCCTTAAAGCCATTGTAGTTTGAGGAACCCATCCTCTTCTTTGGTGATTTCTACAAACTAGGGCTTTGTCTTCACCTCAGCTCTGATACCATGTAAATTTTTGTAGATGTTCTATGCTTGATGTAACTTTACTTTTTATCTCAATATCAGTCAAAAATCACATAAACAACAAAGTAAAATGTTGATAGAACATACCAGTAGATCGACAAAATACAAGCCAAAAATATATAAGTGTGTTGGTACGTTACGGTGATCAGCAGGATGCTTCAACCAGCAAAGTCTCAATATGGTCAGCCAACCAGCAATGTCACACAACCCTCTACGACAGCCAAAACAGTCAACTCAAAATTCAACCAGAAGTCAACGTTGTCAGTCAATGGTCAACGCAAATAGCAGCAGCAGCTAGGTCAATCCATCCAAGTCAAAGTCAACATCTAGCCTTGGAAATAGTGCCAAAAAATTTGGATTTGGAAAATAGAAATTTTGGGAGAGTTTCAGGTCCATTTGACCTTGCGTTGACCAAAGTCAACATTGGTCAACAGTGTTGCAGAAACCCTAGACCAAAAATAGAAATGTGCCGCTGCTGAAATTTTCCCATGTGTAGAGAGAAGAGCCTCTAAGGTCATCGAACCAATTAGATGAGGAGAGATAAATGTGTGAGGATGAGATGAGTGAAAATTTCCTCCAACGTTGACCAATATATATCCATCAATGAGGGTGTGTGACACAACTATTGGGGCACAAAACCTTAAGGCCAACCTGCAGATATTTTGAATAAATTCAGAATAAATTTCATGCTCATCGGATTAAGATGATATTTAGATCGATCTTGCACCTCTCTAAAATTGGAGTCCAATAAAAATATTGGCATATTCATATCAGCATCACAACATGGAGTTTGGACCTATTTATCCAAAATTAACAACAACCAACCGTTCCGCAGTGGGAAGTTGAAATCATGAGAGTTAGGGAGTGTAGGATGCCAAATAGCAGATGGAATTACATGATGAAGTCCGGATCGCTCACCGGTTGTTAGCCACTTCTCGCCACTCCTCTGAAGATTCTATAATTTGGCCTCCCTGGCTAACTATTTTGTTTCTTTTTATTCTTAAGATAATGATGTTTTGCTAGAAAAATCTTGATTTTAACTAATTCTGTTATGATTTTTATGTTGCAGGAGTGATTGCTTGATGCACGCTCCAATAGTTTTTTAGGATATATTGGTTTCACCTGGGTGGGTCAATCATGACATAATATTCAATCGTAACCCCTCAAGGAGAACTCTATATATAGTGAGTTCTAAGATGAAAGAAGGGTTCTGGAATTTTGCGGAAATCTATTGTAGTTTTGTATGATTGTGCTCCCTGTGCTCTGAGACACATATTTGGGAGAGTTGTTTAAACTTAATATGATACAGAGTTGTTATTTGGATTCTGAATGGAGCAATTAGTATGTATATGTTTCCTTCTGTTATTAGTAATCTCCTCTTTATGTGTAATCCTCTTTCATGTTATGCTTCTTTCAAGGTTTTTGTGCAATGTAGCTGTCGGTGGTCTGCAATTTTATTTATGAATTTGTGTCTGTATAACGCTCATTTATTAAGCTTGCTACACTAACTTAATTCGCGCTCCATGAACCTTTGTTGTTATCCATATCTCATTCATATATGTTTCCTCTGATTTCATAAGGGACATATTATTAATCCTCTTAAGCCTATCTCTTGTGGGTTCCTTCTCTGTTCCTTCTCAATGCCTCTGCATATTTTAAAAGTTTATGCTCATTTTTTTATACTTGGCCCATTTAAAATCTATCAAGCCTCACAACCTCCTAAAACCTCTCACAAGAATAGGGAATTCACATGAATCAGGCTCAAATGATCCTCTCCATTCTTGAATCACCGAAACCATTATTCTCTTGATCCATTTCTTGTCAGAGGCATTTATAAAGTTGTTCATATTTAACCTTTGATCATAAGATGTCCTAGGCACAGTTCTTTCACAACTCAAGGCTGTCTCTAGGAGCGACAACATATTTTGGCATCGTTTCCGAGGAAACAAATGAAGAAATATTTTCTCTGGGATACAACATTATCTTCACCCTTCAATTAGGTGAGCACGAAGGGTTGAGAGTTGCACATTCCTCATCTTGGCGACTCCACTGTAAAATAGTCCTAATCAGAAGTAATCCTGGATTTCATTAGGCCTCACACCAGATTCTAATCCATCATCTACCTCCACCTCTAAATCAGATCATTGTATCGAGTTTCCTTTTGAAAAAGTATGCCCCCTTGTCACTCCCTCAACCTCTAAATGATATGCCGCAAGACTATCTAGAGCGGTTGCCTCAATTCACCAGGGAAGATAGTAATTTTGCGCAAAAACATATTGAAAACTTCTGCACTTTTGCTGAGAATGTCAATGTAGTGCACTTAGATGTGGTATTAAGCATTTTTTTCCAATCCTTGGAGGGAGAAGCTTGGAAATGGTTCAAGTCTCTAGCCAACAACACAGTCCACACCTGGGAATAAATGGAAAATTTATTCACATTGAAATGGGGAGAAAAGAGGGACCATGGATATGTCCTCAAAGAGTTCAATGCTCTCAAGAAGAGACACAATGAGGACGTAACAGAATTTATAAAGAGGTTCAATAAGCTCTATAATAACCTCCCCGCTGAAATAAAGCCTCCCCAAGTAGATGCTAAGGTGGTTTTTTCCGGAGCTTTCGAGCCTAATTTTGGGTTCACCTTAAGAGAAAGAAGATCCACATCTCTGGATCAGATCCAGACCAATGCATTGGAGGTAGAAGCAAACTTTTCTTCTACTGGTAAATTCAAAGGGAAGACATAACATGAAGCTAGAACAAAGAAGGGGGAGGAGGCTTCTACCTCAAATCAGGAGAGGGAATTGCAGGACTATAGACTTGAAGAAATGAATAAGATGATCAAGAAACTCTCAAATAAGCTGGTTAATCTTGAATCAGAGGCCTAGAATCCCCCCTTCTTGTTCCAACCAAATGATTCCTAACCGTGGGTTTAATCCTCAATATCGGAGGCCCCCTCTACAACTGTTACAAAAGTCTAAGGAAGTCACAGACAGCCAAGAAGATCAATTCATCGCCTACTCTGATGATGAGGAGGGTGAACCCATCCTGAAAGGGGAACAAGAAGAAGAAGAAGCCCCTCTAGTGGATCAAGAGATCGACAATTACTGCAAATAGTTCGTGGATTTCATGCAAGCTCAACTCCATAAGAAGTATGACCTCAGGTCTTCCAGAAAGAGAACCTGGGGGCAATAAAAAAATGAAGAGTCAATATCAAGAAAACAAACCCCTCCTAGTCCCGCTAGTAAAGGGGAGAAGTTGTTAGAAGAGTCAGCCACTCATGAGGCCACTGCATCCACTTCCACAAAGCAAGGAGTTGATCCTCCCAAGGATAAGAAGCCCACATCTATATCCTTGAAACCATCTGACCCTCCTAAAGAACAGTTCGAAGAAGCCATTACAGAAAAAGGGCCCAAGCCCTTCAATCTCCAAGAAGAATAACCCATGGTGGTTTTTGGACCGAATGTAGAAAACCAGTTTCTAGCCTGTGCTGAAGAAGAGGAAGGTGATATTACCCTCCCTGATGAAGGGGAAGAGCTAAAGTATTTCCCATAGGACAGCACTAAAAATCAACAGCAGTCTAGTGATCCAGAAATAGAGGTAGCAGAGCTTAATTGTCTAGATCCACAGGAGCACCTTCAGCCAGTAGTGTTGTATTCAGAGATTGAACACCAATCCAGTGTGCCCAGTGAAAGCGAAGAAATGTTTCCAAAAGAAGACCAATCAGGTATGTTGATTGAATATCACTAAAATATTATTTCTAAGTGTGCAAACATTCATAAAATTTCCTCATCATTAATTTCTTCATGGGATGTTGAGGAAACACAATATGTTGTTATTGATCGAGATCCTTTACCCAAGATGATTGAGAGTTTGTAGCTCCCCTGCAAGCCTCCGTATGAAAAATTAAATGATGAAGAGAACGCAAAGCAGTTGATTATAATGGAAAAAGAGAGGAAACAAGAGCCATCCTTGCTGCCTAAAGACAACCAGTCGTAATGCACAAGCAAAGCAACAGTTTGAATGAGGTTTGTTTTCTTGTTACAAATCCTTCAGAAAAACTCATGTTGCATGTTTACCATGATCCTTTGGGTATTATATTGTAGCCATGAGGGAAGGAAGAATTTTCCAGGTTCATCAATGGAGCTATGAAATTCAGTGGAAGAGATAATTTGCCACGTTTTAAACCCATTTCTCTACCTCCAGGAATGGGATGCCAATTTCATTTAAGCACTCATTTGCTTGACTGGTTACATTGGAAGTCTGATTATTATTTGATAGGATAATTTTTAATCATACTATGTGTAGGTAGGATTGCCAATAAGCTTAGTACTATGATCATCTTTCCAGTTTCAGCATAGTTCAGATTTCAGCATTCAATATTTTCAGGGTGTGGCAGTGATTTCTAATTTGATAGGTGGCAGTGCACAGCTTAGTTGTAGTTTCGATTTAGTCTTACAGTATGCATTTGTGACTCCATGATCCTAATAAATCACAGGAATTCAGGTCTGCAAGTTCTCAACACACTTAGAACAACACGTTGTCCCCAGATGGAGCCAATTGTTGGCCCGTGACCTCACACAACATGGAGAAGTGGTCCCTATAAGGAAAACACAAGGCAGAGGCAGAGAAGTAGTTACTATTAGCAAATACAAAGGCAGCAGAGAAACAGTTAAGACAAAAAAACAGCAAGGGCAGAGTCCTGAAATAGATTGAGCCAATTCGTGCATGCGTTCAGGTCAAGTCGTGAACGCTAAAGCAGTCCAAGTCATGAACGCGGGGCAAGTATTCCACGAACAAATAAGAAATGACCGGGAGCACCCAAAGAGACAAGGTCGACAAACCACAACAGGGGAGTAGTGAGGACCGTTAGATCTAAGCAATGATCAACGGTAGAGATTCAAATCGAAATTGCAGATCACAAGTTTTTCAGGATGGGCGCAAGGGTAAATTTTAAAATGAACGAAATGTGATTTGTGATGAGGTGTGACCCGTTCACCCGTGGCGCGCATATAAGCCTTTCCTGTTGCCCGTACTTCACAGCTCGCAGGGTTTTAACCTTACCTCTTAATACTTACGCCAAACATTTTTTTTTGCCGATGTGATGAAGCAGGACCCATCCAACCTTTATACATCACCCAAATCTGCATGCAAACCCTTGTATTCCACATTTTTCTTACCTTTTTCCTCTTCACACTTTGTGTAATTTTCAATGCAGTTGGCCCCACCATAATAGCTCCGCCTCCCACTTCTCGACACTTGCAATACGTGTTGTATAATATGAAACCTCATACACTTACCGCATAACCATTTGCCACATTATAACTTTGCCCATGCAGTGGGTTCCACCCTCCACCTCACCTCCTTTCTCCCTGTGCTTCACACTTCACGGATTTAATATTTTACCTTCGTGCTTATAAACTAAAACTTAAAGTTTACGATCTGCGGGCTCTAGTCGGGTCCCACGTCCCCTCCACGTCACTTCCCTCATTCCCGCGATCGGCACTTCACACCGTTTATATTTTATCTCTACTCCTACGTGTTAAAGTTTACGATTTGTGATACAGGCGGGTCCCATCTTCCCTCCACGTCACTTACCTCCCCCCGCACTTCGCACTTCACATTTTTTTGGTGTTTACCTCCTCCGCACTTATAACAAAAACTTAAAGCTTGCGACTTGTGATGCAGTTTGGTCCCACCATGCCTTCCGCCATTTCCATCTGGTCTTCGCATATCCCATCACCGCTAAGCCCTCTACATCTCTCCGTCACCTCCGCTTCACCCCAATGATTTCGACGGTCCTTGACACATTTCGTACTCCCCCCCCCCCCTCCTCCAGCCTTTGAAATTTAACCATGGGGGGGTGGGGTTTGAAATAGGCGATATCCATTACCACTCACTCCACCACATGTCATCCTCTCATCATTTCGCACCCCCCTACTCTGATACCGCTTACCACTTAAGACCCCCTCCGAAATCCGGTTTTTGTTTTTAAAATATAGCAAGAGTTTTGGGTAGAGCACGTGGTTACGGTTTACTCAGTCCCTCCAAGATCTCCCCACTAAATAATTCAGCATGCACAAAACAACCAACTGCTCCGCAACGAGAAGTTTAAATCATGAGAGTTAGGGAGTGGAGGATGTCGAACAATAGATGGAATTACATGATGAAGTCTAGATCGCTCACCGGTTCTTAGCCACTTCTCACCACTCCTCTAAAGATTCTAGAATTTGGCCTCCCTAGCTAACTGTTTTGTTTCTTTTTACTATTAAGATAATGATGTTTTACTGGTAAAATCCTGATTGTACCTAATTCTGTTATGATTTTTCTGTTGCAGGAGTGATTTCTTGATGCACGCTCCAATAGTTTGTTAGGATATTTTGGTTTCACCTGGAAGGGTGGATCATGACAGAATATTCGATCGTAAACCCTCAAGGAGAACTCTATATGTAGTGAGTTCTAAGATGAAAAAAGGGTTCTGGAATTTTGCAGAATTCTGATGTACTTTTGTATGATTGTGCTCCCTGTGCTCTGAGACACATATTTGGGAGAGTTGTTTAAAATTAATATGATACAAAGCTATTATTTGGATTCCAGATGGAGCAATGAGTAGTATGTATCTGTTTCCTTCTATTAGTAGTAATCTCCTTTTTATGTGTAATCATCTTTCATGCTATGCTGCTTTGAAGGTTTTGTGTAATGTAGTTGTCCGTGCTATGCAATTTTATTCATGAATTCATGTATGTATAATGCTCAGGTGTTAACACTCTTGTATTAAGCTTGTTGCACTACCTTAATCCGTGCTCCACGAACCTTTTTTGTTATCCATATTTCATTCATATATGTTTCCTCTGAGTTCATAAGGGACAGATTCTTAATCCTCTTAAGCCTGTCTCTTGCGGGTTCCTTCTCCGTTATTTCTCAACGCCTCTGCATATTTTATAATTTTTCGCTCATTGTTTTATACTTGGCCCATTTAAAAGCTATTAGGCCTCACAGCCTCCTGAGCCCTCTCACAAGTATAGGGAATTCACATGAATCAGGATCAAATTATCTTCTCCATTCTTGAATCACCCAAACCATTATTCTCTTGACCCATTTTCTGTCAGAGGCATTTATACAGTTGTTCATATTTAAGCTATGATCATAAGATGTCTTAGGCACTGGTCTTTCGCAACTCAAGGCTGTCTCTAGGTGCGACAACAATAACCAAACACCAAAGTGGTTTCCATCAAGTCCAAAGGGGGATATTGTTGGCATTCTAAAAAATGTGTTGTCCTTGATGGAAACCTACTTGATAAATATGTCAACATGATGGTAGCGGGATGAGTATTCAGGCTAGTACATATGTGACAAAGAGATTGGAAAAAGTAATATCAGTTCAAAGATAGGTAAACAATAAGGATGATGTTTGGGAAAGTATACACAGATCCTGTGAACAAAGGTCGCATACATACATGGGTATGGTGAAGAAAAGTAGCGTACAATTTCCGCACGATGGTTTTCTCAATACCAAGGGTCTTTACCATGCTATTGGGCCATGGTAATAAGCATAGAAATGGATATTTGATCTCTTCAAAGAATACCATCGGAAATACTAAGGGATTGGCCTAAGGTATTGGCTAAGACCTAAGCTATATAAGCAAATGGAGATCAAGTGTTAGTTTGTGCAAGTTTTGTGTTTTCTATGAATGATTTGATCTTAAACATGTGTGCACCAAGGATGAAGGAAAAAACATAGATCTGAATATGTGACACTACTACATTTGGCGGAAATTCCGACACCTGTTTCCGACGCTTTTGACCAAATGTCGGAAATTTTCCCAAATTTTTTCCATCCCGCCCGAAACCGTCGCTATACCGACGTCTATAGAAAAGTGTCTCAATACCGACACTTAAAATAGTGTCGCAATTACGACGTTTAAAGGAAGACGTAGCAATTGCGACACCATGGCCCAAAGCGTCGCTATTGAGACGACTCTAAACGTCGCAACTGCGACACAATGTCTAGGTGTCGCCATTGCGATGTTTGGAGGCATCGTCCTAATAGCGATGCCTTTTCCGCCGTCGGTATAGCGACAGTTATTTTCGCGCTACATAAAAATACCAAACTTATATGGGCCCTACATAAAAATTCGAAACTTATATGCGCGCTACATAAAAATGTTTCGTATTTGTCGCAATAGCTACGTTTGATATCACGCGCGCATTCGCTCTGTGCTCTTGCAGAACAACATTTTCCCTCAGCATTCGCCCTCAGCGTTCGCCCTTAGCTCTTGCAGAACAGCATTCGCCCTCAGCTCTTGCAAAATGGTAAGTTCATACTGCAGGCCCTTCCTCCTATAGTAGGGTTGACTCTATTTGGGTTTTTTTGGTCAATTCCATTGGATTGTGTTAGGCTGTAGGGTTCTCTGTAGATGTCAAGAGTCAAGATTCAATACCCTTATCTTCATCACCCAATACAAGATTTAAATTTTTCCCAAATAAACGCTTATTAATTTGGCAGCCATTATTTCTCCCTGCTTTAAAAACCCTACATTTAAATGAAAACAAGCATTGCATTTCAACTACAAAAATATATTAGTGTTCAAATGTACATGTGTGCTACATTAACGTCCGATATCACGCCCCCCCCCCCCCCCCCCCCCCCCCCCCCCCCGCGCGCTGAAAGTTGCTTTTTTCTTTTCTCTGCTGATGTACACACACACCCTCCGCTGGGGAGCCATTCCCCCTCCGCTCTTGTAGAACACCAGCTCCGCCCGCCGCATTCGCCCTCGCCCCGTGCACGCATCCGCCCCCCGCATTCGCCCGAGCTCTTGCACGCATTCGCCCGCATTCGCCCGGATTGGCCCTCGGGCCTCTTCGGTCGCATTCGCCCCCGTATTCGCCTCGCCCTCTTGGGGCCTTTGCCCTCGCATTCGCCCTCGCCGTTCGCCCCCCCCCCCCCCCCCCCCCCCTTAACAACATTCGCCCCCGCCGTTCGCCCCCCCTAACAACATTCACCCTCGCCTCTTGCAAAATGGTAAGTTCTTACCGTGTGCCCTTTCCTCCTATAGTAGGGTTGACTCTATTTGGGTTTTTTTGGTCAATTCCATTAGATTGTGTTAGGCTGTAGGGTTCTCTCTAGATGTCCCATTATTTCTCCCTGCTTTAAAAAACCCTACATTTAAATGAAAACAAGCATTGCATTTCAACTACAAAAATCTATTAGTGTTCAAATGTACATGTGTGCATCACTTGTGTAGGGTATTCTTTTTCCACTTTCACATTATCCAAGAATGTGTGCAGTATAGTTCATATTTTTTGTGATTTAGATTGTCTTGAAAAAGGAAAGGTAAATTATTTCCCATGGAAAAAGAAGGTTTTCCCTTTTTATAGGTTGTTTGGACTTACGTGGAAAAAATTATGGTATGCCTTTCATATTATGTAGTTTAAATTTGAATTAATAGATTATTCTACATGAAAATATAATTACCTATGTGATGTCCTTCATCACTAATTAAAATTATAGGGTTTCAATTTCCTAGACTCTAACTCATCCGATGCTAAATTCTAGGTTCTCATTGGTGGATCACTCTTCCATTGATTTCCTTTCCCTCTGGATCTTGTCATACTTTAAAAGTCATCAATGATACATATATTATTTCAGGTATCCCAAAAGGCTTTATAGTAGAACATATTGTGAAGTTTTTTCGACACTTGAGGATTCTTTTTAGAACTGCAACGTGGTCTATGCTATCGAGTTATATATCAAGCAACTTGTCCTTAATAACCACACTATGAGGTAGGTTCAACTAGTTTGAACTTGTTGGGACATAGCATATGAAGTTGTGTGATGAGTCCATATCACAGGTCTATTATGGTGAAAAAAGTGAAGACATGTAATGATAGTTATTATGTTAACATTACTAGAAACATTTTCGAAATTATCCATGCTATCAAGATGTCAAAATTCCAGGCATTAGGTGTCAATACTCGTAGTTAATAGATAATAATAATAATATAAAAAAATCACAACTTTATTCTTGAAATATGATTGTTACACATTGGTAACCTATTTCATGAGTTACTATCACCCAAAGATTGCAAAACAAACTTAAAATATAAATTAAACCAACATGAGAATCCAACTAAGGGTTTCTCAACAAAATCATGCCATAACCTGGCATTTTGAAACCCAAATTTGAATCCATCATAAGTAATACAATGCAAACTCAGATGGATTTTCAATGCATGTTTGCATGCTACACTTATTCTCCGTCTAGATATCATTTTTTAAATGGAACCATTAGTCAAGCCCACAGTCCTTTTTATGTGAAAAATTTCAGCTCTATTTGAGCTCTTTTTTGCTCCACCACCTCCATAAACCAGTGTTACACGGGGTCTCGCCCCCCCCCCTAGGGGTCTAGATTCCTCGCCCCCTCGCGCTCCGGGGTCTTGGGGACTTCTAGGGGATGTTTCCCTCATGCCCCCTCACGTCCCCTCACCGCCCCTTTTAGTTTATGGTTTCGTGTTAAAATTTTATGTGCCACTTAGCATATTTGAGAATCCAAGTGATTCTGATTCAGATGGTGACATGGTTGATCTTGATATATTCGTGCAGAAGTTGGATGCAGAGACTAGTTGGGCATTAACTTGAGCATTTATGCTCATTTATCATTATGATGATATCATTTGATATTCATATGTTATGTTTTATGTTTTATGTTTCAGACATAACTTATTTGCGTTTAAGTTTTATGTTTCAGACTTGAGTTGTAAACTTCAGCTTAAACTCTATTTTGAATCTTGATATAATATGTCATATGATATCTTAAACTTTATTTTCATTGTACATTGTTAGTAGTTACATTAATGATTATATAGTTACAAACTTACAAACTTACATGCATGATTGTATGATGTATGTTTTAACTTTTAACTTTAAAATTTGTTTCAATTATATGATTCATCATTCATCGATTTGTAATTTTATCATTTATGATTTATCTTTCATGATGCAAGTGTATGATGACTGTATATACATTCTTTGCAAAAATATAGTTACATTTTAAATATTAAATTTTATAATTTTTATGACCCCGACGTCCCCCCACGTTTCCTGAAAATTGGTAGGGAGCTTTTGCATAGGCCGCTCCGGCGCTCCCTCGCCCCCTCGCTCCCACCTCCAGGGGACTTTGTGGAACATTGCCATAAACATATGCAAACATATATCATGATCTTGGAATTCCATTACATATGTATGTGCCAATGTTCCATAATCATGCCCCATCATCAATTTAAGAAATTTCCATCGAATATCAAATTATGGAGGGGGGGAACTTTTTGCTGCAACATTTGGCTCAAAATCAGGGACCATCTCCGTATGAGGTGAATGAGAACTATAGATATTTGAAGAAGTAGATTAGTGCCTTTTCCTCCGGCCATGGAGTCATATACAGTCATCCATCACAAAAATTTGTCTTTGTTCATTCTCACCTTGAAAGTTGCAAAAAATCATGCCCTAATTGAAACGACACTAAATTTGAAAGATATAATAAAAATGCAAGCTAGAAGTGCCCTATTAATACAAAGGGAAAACCTTCCTACCTACCCTAACTGAGATAAATTTGATTGAATAGGAAACATGATATTTCCTATGGAGTTGATCCAACAACTTGTTAAATGTATGGGACTAAATCATGCATTTGATTTCCAGGGAAACATGCGCATGAAGAGAAAAAGTGCAGAATTAATGGAAAATCCATACATGCCACTTATAAAACTACACCGAAAGGTCAAAAAATACTTAAGGCCTTAACTTAATTTGAATCCAAAAATGACAAAACAGGATTAGTGAAAACACGAGAGTGGTGTGGGTGAACAATATAAATAAAAAGTGAAGATACCTTTCCCCAAGATGCCTTTGTCACCGTTGTATGAAAACATGTTTTCCTTTCCCTTTATACATGCAAGTGAATGCATTATAGGTATGGTGTTTTCCCAGAATAGGAGAAGCCTACTTAAATATATCATTTGTGGATCGAATGTTTGGGTGCCTTAATGTGCAATGACATGTTTCCAGGACTGAATTCAATGCAAGGCATATTTGAAACTCTAACTCTGTCTTCCGGTGTCTTATTAGAAATTATTTCAGTTTTCATTTTGTGTTTTCAAGTTAGATATTGTTTTCAAGTTTTTACATTTATAATTTTATTGCAATGTGGCAGATTGATCAGAGCAGTGCAGGAACAACCCCGAGACGGGATGATCGCGGAAAGAGGCCAGCGGAAGAACATGTAAAGTGCCAGCATTGCTCTATCTTTAGGTATTTTAGCTATTTACATAATTGAAATAATATTAATTTTGTTCAAATATGCAGACACCTGGCCATGGTACGCCTGATGATTCCCTCTTTGAGGAAGAGCTTTTTTCATCCCTATCTCCAGTGTTGTTGTTGCAAAAAAAGGCACGAGATGCAACGTCGGAATTTAATGCTTTGATAGATGCGCCTCAAACACCTGAAACAGAAGAGAGGATACAACATCTTATGAGGCAGCTAAATAGATATCAGGTAATATAAAAAGTCAAAAGGATATTTTTTTTGTTCTGCATGAGATGAATTGTGATAGTTTGATTTTTAATTTTTACATTGACTAAACTAACAAAACGTTCTTTTGTATGTAGCGTCTTCTGGCATTTGCTGAACCCGGTGTTGGTGGTAGTGGGACACAAGGGCAAGAGATTGCCCAACAACCCTCTCGTACACCTTCTAATCCTTTAGGTGCTAGCCAAGAAACACACCCTGCCCAAGCTGACACCCAGCCAACTGCTGAACGTGTTGGCAATGATGAGGCTTATATGGCCAGCTACATTATTGTGTTTCCTGGAGCTACACGTGTCAGCTCCACAGGGACCATTAATGGCATGTTGTTGGTGAACGATGAGGGTGTACCTATAAAGCATGTACAACTCCCAGGTAAATTTTAATATTTTAACTATTTCATGTACTTTATCTAAAACATATTTATCATGATTTTTATTTTTAAATTAATGATAATATCTTCTTTTTCTTTTGGTTTTATTCCGTGTAGGAAACAATGAGTTCTACAGGATTCTGGAGAGCCATGCGTTGGTAATTTTTGGCCCAACCATACGTACAGGGTGGAATTCCCAGAATTCCAACCTGAAAAAAGAAATTTTAGATTATCTAGAAGCCCTTTTTGGGGTCGGCACATTTGACAGAAAAGCGGTGGCTCACGTAGCCGACAAATATTTGAAATATACCAGGGACACCTATAGGACGCAATTGCAATTTAACCCTAGATATGAGCGTCCTCTCGCAGTTTCAGAGAGTGAGTGGAGAGCACTCATCCATGACGGAAAAGAGAAAAGGGCAAAGAAAGAAGGAAAAATGCCAACTGGACCCGCAAGGTAAATTACAACTTTAATTCAATAGCTTTAATTTTCTTCATGTCTAAAATAAAAGTGTGCTACGTCATATCTGACTTCAATCTTTTGATGCTAGGTTGCCTGACACCTCAAAGGCAACCAAAGCTAGGATAGAGAAAAAGGGCCATCACAAGCTCGACCAGGGTGGCTACTTGAAATTATCTGCAAGAATTGTAATTAAGTAGCTAAACATCTTATAATTAATTGTATCGCCTTCCAACGTTTTTGTAATCCTATCAGATATGATTAAAAATACACAATCATATATAATGTAGGGTGATGACTTTGGAACAATAACTACAGAGGAAGATATAAATATTGCTTTCCGTTTTGGCTATCAAGCTGTAGTTGAACGTCGCAGAAGCTTGGGGCAGGTCCCAAGATCTACAATGCCTGATAAGGTAAAACATTAGCCTTTCAATATTTTTGTTTTCGTCCATAAATTTAATGTCTAACAACTTTGTTTAAATCAGGGGAGCAACACTACCGACGAGGTAAATAACCCAGTTTTAGAGCCATATGTAGATGATCCTCTCGTGCAACCTGATCATTGTAGTGGGGACCAGGCCGACAATGCTGCTATCAGTGAGGGCCGTGACGGTAATTAATTTCCACTTATAATTTTTTCTAATTATACCTCGATGGTTGTCCTTATAACGTTTTTTGTTTATATGACAGAGAATGTTTCCCTTGAGGATCTTACCACCAGAGAGGAAGACAGGGCAACAGTCCCAACGGCGACAACTGGTGCACCAGGTAAATAATCTCATTGCAATTTTTTTTATTAATATTACCGAACTAGTTCAATGATATTTAAAAACCGATAATTAAAATTTAATTATTATCTGTTTTTGGAGGCGATGCCCCGTCACTGGATGAGACCAGACATCGTGACAATGCAACTAGGTCAGCGGCGACAACCGGTGCACCAGGTAAATAATCTCATTGCAATTTTTTTTTATTAATATTACCGAACTAGTTCAATGATATTTAAAAACTGACAATTAAAATTTAATATTATCTGTTTTTGTAGGCGATGCCCCGTCACTGGATGAGCCCAGACATCGTGAATACACAACTAGGTTAGCAGTGCGGGTTGAAAGGCACGAAACAGGAGCAGAGCACGATGATATCGATGATGTAATTAGGAGCTTTAAAAATAGGAAGAAGAAAAAGAAAATTTGACAATGTAAAATATTGTATTATTATAAGACAAACGTTACCATACTTGGAACATTTTTTTGCGTTATATAAAAAACTCATTTATCATACTATTTTTATGTCAAGCATTAATTGCAATGTTTCCTTGTGTACTTTTTGTTGAATTGTTTTTTTATTAGTTATTGAATATATTTTTTTATGCTCATGAAAGTAAAAAATGAAATATAGATTGGGTATCGGGGAATTGAGAGTGATGTGAGGGGGGGGGGAGGGGCCATAAGAGCTTCCACCTTCACGTGGTTGGCCCTGTTTAGTAGAGAATAATTTATTGGAGCGATTTAATCTTGGAGCAAACCACCCTCGATCCAGTGTAGCAACAAAAAAGTCACCGTTGACTTAGTTGCTACTCTTTCAGATCGTGGGAGGCTTGTTCCAAGTTCATGCGACTCCAATAATTTTTTCTTGAAATGAAGAGGAGCTTATTCAGGTATGTTTTGACATTTTCAACATATGTTCTAACATTATCATAAGAATGCATCTTAGAGTAAAAAATACTACATCAATTACTTGTATTTATTGTATAGATAATGATGGATTTTGATTGACTTGGCAGTGCAGGTACAAATCCTCTTGCATCGTGAGCAATACAACTTGTCAACCAGGGTCATGTCCAGGATATTTTTGCTTGTGCGCTTGACCAGGTTCGTAATGTCACATTTTGTAAGTTCCTTTACACTTCATAATTCAATATTAAGCTTGTTCATGATTATTATCTAGGTTTTTTGTATGTGTTTTTTCATCTATTTGATTGTAAGCAACTCTGCATGTTTCCTGTTGTTCACTATGATTTCTCCCATTACCACTCCCAGGATGAATCCGACTTTATTTTTACATAGGTTACTTTATCGTTACTATGATTTCTCCATTTACGATTTCATAGGTTACATCATGTAAAGTTGTCAATCTCAGGTTGGTGATGAGCTTTAGTTCTCCAGATTTGGGGCTTTTCCGATATTTTCTCCCTCATGTCATTCCTGCATCACCTCGTTGTTTGAGCATGCCAATTGTCTACCACTTGTACCAATTGGCACATGTCAATCTCCGAGTGGTGCCACATTTCACCTATTTTCAGTGAGAGTTTAGGGTTTCTCTAACATAACTTCAGAAATCCGATTTAGTGCCTGCTTGAATATTGTCACATAATACTTATGGTTTGGATTGATGAGCATGTTCTGAATGGTTGGTTGATTCATAAGAACCACCCATAAATCTCCCTTCCTCTAACACACATAAAATAAAAATTTCTTTGACAGGAGACAGAGTTTCAATACTTTGAAAACAAACTTCTATTCCCTTCAATAACTCAAAAAAAAACTATTACACTACTTCCTCACCGAGAGGGATTACAAAATTATGACTGCTACAAAACGCAGTGCATAAAACCAACTCACTGTCTGTTCAAAACAAACATACTCTGTCTCTAAGACACTCTGCTGTGTTTTTCCCTTTCGCACTGCTGTGCATACACACTTAAAAGTTACACTCAGTTTTTCACTTTTTACACACTGCTATGTAATAAAAAATTTACGTACTGTCTATAAAAAAAACTACCAAGCTTTTTCGACCTTTTTATTTTTATATGCCTGAACATATAAAACATATTATAATAAACCCTCTTTTAAAAAAAATAAAATTAAAACTAAATTCTATGGCCCACCTTTCATTTCGCATATGATATATATATAACATATGTATATATTAAACTATCAAAACATTAAAGAACCCTTTCCGTCGGACTTCAAAAGTCTAAATAGATTGAATTTCAAACCAAATTCGCGTTCCAAAATGGGATGCCGACGTCTGCCTAATTTTAACTCGAATTCTCAATCCAATGTGCCCTATAAAAAATTCGGGTCCGGTTTTCAGGTTTTCAGATTCCCTTCAATTTCATGCGATCCAATATTAATGCTCCACGTGTCCTCCTTTCGAATTTACAAAACTGTCGGGTAAATTTCTGTTTGTTTAATTTATGGTTGGTGAATTGCGTTAATGCTGGCTGTTGTGTTTAAATACAATCCTGTACAGAAATATGGCTGTGGCCGTCTACAAAAAAAACTTGCAGGAATTTTAAATGCTGAATTAAATTTCTGGATGGCATGCAAGCAACCTCCAAAAAAAAATGTTGCTGCTACATCCATCCTTCTGCTGCAGCAGTTGAAGTTAAAATTCAACAACACAGGGTTTAATAAGTGAGGGTGTAAAGGTAACTTTTTGTCGATAGTACTGGATTAAGATCATCTATTCATTTTTGTAGGGTCTTGTGGTGTTTGGTTTTTTAGTTTTGGGTTGGGCTTATTGAGTCTAAGATAGTTTTTGAGTGAAAAAATTGCTATCAGGTATTAAAAATTTTGGTTCTTTTGTCAAAATTTATGAGCTTGTTAGGAAATACAAAACTGACAATGGTTGTATCTTAAATTTGTGGAAAATAAGTTGAAATGAAACCTTTTTGTTTAGGTTGTTGCAGCAGGTGCAAACCCCATTCAAATTACTAGGGGCATTGACAAGACAATAAAGGCCCTTGTTTCGAACTCAAAATTTTGTCAAAGGAGGTAAACGCTTGCCTTTTGAGTAGGCTGGTTTTCCTTTTTGCTGATGGTTTGGTGTATCTAATTGAATTAGTTGCCTAAGGTATTTTTGGTTGAAAAATCCTTTTCATTTTTCATACAGTATTGGCCTTTTGGAATACATTTGATTGTGTGGTCTTGTTAGATCTACAACATTTGTAGTTGTTTAGTCTTATGGCCGAGGTGCACTTTTATTATGGAAATAGTTGATGCAATATTGTCATTTAATCCTTACTGCAGGGTAGCATGTTGAGAAGTTTTTTGTGAAACATCTGGTATTCAAAATGACACTTGATCCTATACAGCATCATGCACTTGACTTCAAAATTTATATTCAAAGTGTGCCAGACAATTCTTGCAAAATTTCAAATATTTATGTTGTTTTAAACCATTATCTTTTTCATGTATTGGATGCTGAAAATGTGAAAAAGACTTTTGTATGAAACCAACTGGTGAATAATTTCCAGCAAAACAACCACTTCCAAGACATGATTTAGAAGTAGAACATATGTACTTATGAAGCATAGAAAGATATCCTTGATGCACTGTCAATGTTTGGCTAGGGTTATTTTTGGAGAAAATAACTCCTTATTCCTAGAATAGTGATCTTCAATACAAGTAAATGCCAGAGAAGAGAGATCATCGTGTGATGCAACAAAACTGAAATTGGACCCCCAAGGAGAGCTGGTGTGTCTACAATCGTTGTGTCAGCATTTTCCCTTGGTGTACCCCGTTCTTTTCCTCCAGCCTGAGTCTTAATTGACTTCTTCTTTCTTCGGGTTTATTTATCAAATTCGTAGAATTTGATAAATAGATACTATCCACAATGGTTGGACTTTAATTTATATTCCCGACTTTATATTATCTCCAATCCTTATAACCAATGTTTAACTTTCAACACTTTGTATTTATACTCCACGTTTATTTTTAAATAAATAACTTGTAGTGAACTTTCAGCTCTATATTTCACCACCCAGCCTTACAACAATCACCCTCCAGACTTATGCTAATTATCCGCCAATCGTTTAATTAAACAATTTCATTATACTTCGGCCCCACCTATATATATCAATAACCAATCAAACACTCGTATCGTACCTGGCTATCCTCCGCACACCTTAGTTAACCTCCGGGCAAGTTCAACGTGTGACCACCGTCCGATGGCCCTTCTCCAAATCAACGACTCTTGGCAATTTCGCTCGGCTTCCAACGTCAGGCTTTAAGGTGTGATGGCGTGGGTTAAACGGTTGTTTTCCGGGGTCACTTCGCCACATGTCGCATTCCCTATGGAATCGCTCGCGAATAGGAAATACCGCCTACTCCGCAAAAGCGGTGCGATATGGGCAACCCGCTTTTGTGATTCCGCTCGTGGTTTTGGTAGAGGGCTTGACCACGGGTGCATGTCTGGTTCCGCTATCCTTTTGTTTGTTAACTCATGTCCAATCCTTGGGTCAGGCTCCGAAAGCACAACAATTTTGTCTCTTTATTAAGTGGGATTTTAATATGTGTATTATCAAAGAAAACCAACACAAATTTTATAAGAAAATTGTTCAAAAGTCGAGCCCGCCGGACTTCAAACGGCGATAAACCATAATTCAAACCAAATTCGCGTTCCAAAATATCCTGCTGACGTCGGCCAATTTTGTGACGCGAATTTCTTATCAAATTCGCCCTAATATTTTACGGGTCCGGATTTCCACTGCGCGAGCGGCCCAAACAAAGATCCGCTCCAATCAATTTTTGCCACGTGTCCTCAATAAAACTTGCCCTGCTCCCAGCTGCGGGTGCATTCGATGGCGTTTAAGGTGATGGGACATGGATATGGCGATTTCATATCATTCGCATTAACATTTAACGTTGTTCAATTAAGTTTTCACATCAAATCTACATTAATTAATTTTTAACACAGTTCAAGATCGGACCTCCACTCCTCTGAGCGATTCCGCACGCTCCAATTTGATCCGGCCTTCGGCTCTCATTATTAATGATCAGAGATTCATTATGACGGCGTCCTTTGATTGCATTGCAGACGGGTCGACATAAAAAATGGCGTTTAGCCATGGTTTTTCAGACAAGCCGGTTGCTGGATTACACTGTCTGGTAACTGTGACTATAAAGAGAAGTGGCCAGAGGAACTTCTGCCTAGACTTTGCTGCATATTTCCATTTCTCTCGGTTCTGTCTCTGTCTGTCTTCCTCTGTTAATTGGAATTATGCTTCTTCGTCTCTTGTGCCCACTGCGCCTGAGATTGCACCCATGCCTCGCGTGCGTCATAGGATGCGTTGCCGCAGGGGGAGCACTAGAGGTCAATCCCCGCGCGCTCCCTCCAGCACCTCAACAGAGATGACTTCCGGCCAGTCCAGTGATTATTACTTAGGTCGATATCCAAATACTAGGAGTGGGCGGGGTCGGCTTGTAGCATCTGGCCACCGTATGGATTCCCCTGCTTCTGGCTTCCCCATCGCTAGTTCACCTTCTCCCACGACACGCACTGCGCAATTTTCCTTTGATTGCACTCTCAACCGCCCGCGAATCACAGCTGTAGTCACTGTGGTCTTCCGCGAGGAGGCCCAAATGGAGGAAGAATGCACCCGTCCAGCGGGTCTGAGCTCGGAAAAAGCCGGCCAGCATTCGGGCCTTCAGGAGGGGAGCCGTGGCATGCATGTGGAGGTAGCACCTAGCGATCTTGGACCTTCCGAAGGATGGTGCCGAATCGTGGAGGAACCACCGGAGGAGTAGTTTGGTTAATTTGTTTTTCTTGCTTAGCAGGCCCACTTAATTGGGCTGCTTTTAGTTTATTTTACTGTGCTGGACCTTTGTAATATTTTTGAATTCTGTAAATTAAACGTTCAAGACCGGTTTCCCCGTATGAGGGCAGTCTTCTTAATTTTTTGATTTTTTGATGACAAATTTGCCATGAGTATGGCCAGGCAATGTTTTTGACTTCTGTGTAATTTTATTCGCAATGTTAATAGATTAACTTTACTTTGAATTCTCACATGATTAGCGTTTTTCTTGATCTGTTCAAGGATTTTGGGTACTTTAATTTGTATTTGGAACAATGGACGTCGGTACTCTATCTGTTGCTTTACCGTTCTACATACTACTATTTCACTTTCTTATAGATGCCTCGGGAATATTTGAATGCTTTCTCAGATTGTCGATAATCTCCATGTGGACCGTTACTGGATTTTATATCATGTCCCTGTATGTGACATGGGGTATTTTTCTATCATTGTCTGGAGTGGGACTTCCACTTTTCTGGATGGATATTTGGGTTCCAAGCTTCAGATGTGAAAATGTAATGACTTCATGGACTGTTTTACTTCATATAATATATTCAAAATAGCATTTTTTCTCTTCTGAAAAAAAAAATGATTAATGTTTATCATTATGCCTTCAAAACTAGCGATGATGGTCTATGTTGCTGGTTTATTGATATGGTCTGATGGTCTTTTTATATTTTGGACATATCACACTCCTCACATGATTAGCGTTTTTCTCTGTTCAAGGATTTTGGGTACTTTAATTTGTATTTGGAACAATGGACGTCGATACTCTATCTGTTGCTTTACTATTCTACATACCGCTATTTCACTTTCTTATAGATGCCTCGGGCATATTTGGATGCTTTCTCAGATTGTCGATAATCTCCATGTGGACCGTTACTGGGTTTTATATCAAGTCCCTGTATGTGACATGGGGTATTTTTCTATCACTGTCTGGGGTGGGACTTCCACTTTTCCGGATGGATATTTGGGTTCCAATCTTCAGATGTGAAAATGTAATGACTTCATGGACTGTTTTACTTCATATAATATATTCAAAACAACGTTTTTTCTCTTGTGAAAAAAATGATTAATGTTTATCACTCTGCCTTCAAAACTAGTGATGCTGGTCTATGTTGTTGGTTTATTGATATGGTCTGATGGTCTTTTTATATTTTGGACATATCACACTCCTCACATGATTAGCGTTTTTCTCTGTTCAAGGATTTGGGGTACTTTAATTTGTATTTGGAACAATGGACGTCGGTACTCTATCTGTTGCTTTACTATTCTACATACTGCTCTTTCACTTTCTTATAGATGCCTCTGGCATATTTGGATGCTTTCTCAGATTGTCGATAATCTCCATGTGGACCGTTACTGGGTTTTATATCAAGTCCCTGTATGTGACATGGGGTATTTTTCTATCACTGTCCGGGGTGGGACTTCCACTTTTCTGGATGGATATTTGGGTTCCAATCTTCAGATGTGAAAATGTAATGACTTCATGGACTGTTTTACTTCATATAATATATTCAAAACAACGTTTTTCTTGTGAAAAAAAAATGGATAATGTTTATCACTACGCAACTTCAAAACTAGCGTCTTTGGTCTATGTTCATGGGATTTTATTGATATGGTGCGATGGTCTTTTTATATTTTGGACATATCACACTCACTCACATGATTATGATTAGCGTTTTCTCTGTTGCAGGGTTTGGGGTACTTTAATTTGTATTCGGAACAATGGACGTCGGTACTCTATCTGTTGCTTTACTATTCTACATACTGCTATTTCACTTTCATGGACTGTTTTACTTCATATAATATCTTCAAAACAACGTTTCTCGTCTTTTAAAATTTTAAATTTTTTTTTTTAAATTGAACCATCCGTCGGTCTACCAATGCCTTGTAGACGTCGAAACTGCGACAACCCAGTAACGTCGGAAGAGACAGTATGAAAATGTCGGAAGAGCGACGTTCCAAACGTCGGACCACATATCGTCGGAATTACGACATCTTCCAGACGTCGGAAGAGTGACGTCCAAAACGTCGGACCACGTTTAGTCGGAATTGCGACAATTTACAAGCGTCGGAAGAGTGACGCCAAAACGTCGGACGACGTTTAGTCGGAACTGCGACGGTTTATAAGCGTCGGAAGAACGACGTCCAAAACATCAAACCACATTTCACTGGAAGTGCGATAGTTTACAAACGTCGGAGGCGCGACGGTTTGTGAGACGTCGGAAGAGTGACGCCTGTTCAGAACGACGGAAGAAGTGTCGATAGTGCGACACTTTTTACTTGCGTCGGAACGGCGACGGCATGAGAAACCACGGTTTGTCCACCCCCGAACTGTCGCTCTTGCGACGAATATGTGTCGGAATAGCGACGAATTGGCCGTCGGAATTTCCGCCAAATTCTCTAGTGTGAAGTGTGGTATCATATGTAATCATTTGGTTTTCTTGTTGAAAATATATAATTGTGATAGATCTGTGGTATTAATGATATTCTGACATCAGTATGACACAGTAAGTTTTGCGAATATATTTTGTGGTTGCAATGAAAACATGACCTATTGATTTCATATTTGTACATTGGTTTTCCACTAAGATACCGTGTATATATGTGGATCTTCTTCTAACTAGTCATGTATATATTATGCATTATGGACATATGTGTACGTAGGTGTCAAGTATGAAAAGTGCATACATACGCAGAAATTATTATAAGGGTCACGTACATCTGCTAGGGTTTTGTAGTATGATCTTATGATAATGGTTAATCTATTTTGTTATGTTTTTGTTGTCTGTCAATGAATTTTCTCTTATAATAATATGTGTTTGACAATGTTGTTTGGGCTAAATTGATTATAAAGTAAAGTATTGACTTGTGGAGATGTTGCTATGTGATAATATGTATTTGGTTAAGTGATTTATGTTGGCTTCAGTATCTGTTTTGGTGATTGATTTAGTGGTACAGTGATTCAGATTCAATTACCAATATTCTGAGATCTGTACGCAGGTATTCTTCAGGAGAAACGCATGCATACGTATGTATGAGTAAGAAAAGTAGCATATACAATCTGATGCATGTTTGAATAGGGTTTGCAGTGGCATCATTTGGTTTTTGTGTTGGGTAACAATGTTTTAATATATTGATGAGTGACTCTGCATTGGTGTGATGTGTATTGATCTGATTTGGTCTAGCTGCATTCGTTACATTAGAATATTTGATGATTCAGTATTTTAGTAGTTGATTTCATAGTTGTTGGGAATGGATCCAGTTTGAAACATTCTGAAAAGTGATCCACTAAGAGCTAAAGATAGCATTCTTTAGAAAGTGGGTTGTAGCTCCCTTCCAGTAGGAGCTAGAAAACAAGAGAAGCTTGTAGCCTTCTACAGGCAGGAGCCTATGTACTAGTTAAATTTTGTTCCAGTACAAGATTGTAAGAAGATTGATTTTTTTTAATAAAAGAAGACAGAGATGACAACGACAGTGGTTTTCTCCCACATTGGGTTTCCACCTAAAAATCATATTTTTCATGTGTATTGATGTGTTTTTTATGTTTTGACGGCTCCTTGCTTCTCATAGTTTCTAATTAATACATGTTTACTGAAGTAATGATGCACTGGTTAAAGAATAACATATGATGAACTATATGTAACATTGATTTAATTGTATATACGCAATTTGTTTTCATCATAGTATTGCACATACGCGGCTCACTGAATAATAGTCGCATGTATAAATTAGAATAAGAAAAGAAATTTGAAGTAATTATTTAAAATATTGATTCACCCCTCCCCCCTCCCCCACCTCTCTCTCAGTATGTTTCCTAACAATATTGATGTCAGATATGATGATGAATTAGTTGATGTTAACATGTTATGAAAATGATGGATATGTTTGACTTCATGATCTAACATATTTTTTGATGCATGATAACATTATAGACAGGTTGACAGTGTTATCACCCAAAAATTCTCAAAACATCATTGTGTCAACTATGTTTTTGATCATGGTCTCAAATAGGTCTGAAATTCATTTTAAGTTTTGATAAAGGGTAGGTCATAGTTTTATAAGTTTTAAAGGTCATTTTTCAAGTCCAAATAAAGTCCTTTAAGTTCATCCCATGATTAAAAAGTCATATTTTTCATTTAAGGGTCATGTCATTAAGTTTCGAGTCTAAATTCAGCATTTAGCCATGAATCCACACTTTCGTAGCACCTCCAGTTCAAAATTGATGAAATGCGCTATGAAATTGTTGCTCTTTTCATAGTGAAAAACGCAAAATTTGCACTAAGTGCGCTACAAAACTCCTGTAGTAGTTTTTTCACTATGAAGAAAAAACTATGTTTTATGGTTTTAGTAGTCAACTTCCAAGGGGATTTCTTGGCAACTGAAAACAATTTTTTGAAAAAAGAAAGAGGTTTTTCTTCCTAACATACATAAATACAAAAACCTCTCTCAGTTTCTTCAAATTCATTATGAAGTGGGATAAATTGATAACTTAACTTGCACTACGAAACTGTTGTTAGAAAATGTCCTGTACATGACTGTTTAGCAGTAAAATTCAAGATCATTTTATGGCAAAATGAAAACGTCTTTTGGAATTATGAAAGAGGTTTGTCTTCATCACATCTCCCGCTAAAATAACCTCTCTCAATTTTATCATAATTGTTATCAGTTTGGAGAAACAAGGCTTTATTTGAAGCCTTATTTTCAGAAAACAGAGTTTTTCTGTTTTACACATGTTTTTCAAAGACCGTTTCTGGACAGCAAGAGAGGTATTTCAAAAAACCAAGAGTGTTTTTTATTCATTACATAATGGCCTACAAAAACCTCCCTCATTTTTTCAAAATACATCATGGATAAAGAGATATAGGCTCTGTTCCAAGACCTAATTTTCAGGAAAAAACAAGAATAATTTGCAAATGGAAAGATTTTTCACCCTTTCCTTATCAATTTTTGAAGGGAATTTTTGTGTGTTTTAACCTGAAACTTCTAGGAAAGAAATGTAAAGTGAAGATGAAAACCATCCTGAATTAAATGATCCAAAACATTGAAGGAAATGAGTTAAAACTCTATGCTATGAAAAGCGCTACGAAACTGTGTTGCTTTCGTAGCACAAGTATGTTTTCAATCTTTTGCATAATTCAAAGTTAAATCTTGTATCGCTGGCACAGGGAGATTATTGTAGGCATATATTTTAATTATTGACAGCAAATGGCATCTAAAACATGGTTCATAAATGGTCAGAATGTCCCAAGGAGTCAAATAAAATCAAAGGCCTAAAAATAGGGAGATAGTTTCCTAGGTTATAGGAGAGCAGCATCATCAACAACATGTTCACATCAAGTTTGGAATCATCATCCAAATTCAACTTCATGGTAAAGAAAGTGGCATAATATGTAATGAAGACTAGATAAGGTTGTTAGGAAGTAAATTAAAGAGTTTTAGTCCTATTTGGAATAAGACTGCTCATTAGGGTTCTCGCTGTCAATTTGTAATAAATATCATGTTTCATGATTAGGAAAGGTGTCAAACACTATAAATTCGATGTCTCTAGTGGAGGATAAGAGAATCCTATATTTTAAATGATCTATAAAGAGAATGAGGTCGAAATACAAAGGTTTGGGCATTTTTATTAGCAAAGACTGTATGTTATTGTATGTCACTGTTTCTTCTTAACTTAATACAGAGATCTATTTTGACAACTCAAGATTCATAAGGATTTTATGTTCATCATTGTTCTAATGGCTTTCTTCAATATCTCTATTTGCAGTGGTATTTGTATGTGATACTTAGAATTCATTTAACAATGCTCTAACTTCCTTCATATGCAAATGGACTGTGTGTTTCATTGTGTTACTGTTTTATTCATTTACTTAGACTCCAAATGCCTTGACTTCCATGCTTAATAGATTGTGATGTTTTTTTGAAGATTATCTTGACTCCATGGCCCAACGAATGTATACTAATCTGTGATACAACCAGTTATATAATTTATATTTTTACCTTAGAGTTAGCCATCTATCCATTAATCAAAAATCATAAACCTTTGAGAGAGTCCTCTCAGGTTGAGCAGGCTAAGCCTCAGCCAAAAGATTGGTCTGAAATAGTTACACAAAGTCCACTTGATGAGCAGCCTATCAGGTCAGATTTTGTGATAACATATGGCATGAATAAAGATGATTGAAGTAGATTCCCATTCAAAGGGAGAATATCTCCATGTTATTATTACTCTCATTATAATTTTCATTACATATTCTTTATTGTTGAAGTATGATTTATGGGCATGAATAGACAAATATGTGACATTGTTGACATGTGACAAAGTTCTGATCTAAGAAATGAGAGTTTTCACTTAATCTAAGCCTCAGTCGCATGGAAGCAGGCTTACAAGTGTGATTGTAGCCTCTCAGCGCGTGGAAGGTCAAGGGTGTGATTGTAGTCTCCCAACCACACAAAGGAAATCCTATGGGTAAGACTATGCCTGAAGGACACAAAAATGAAGTTTTGTGCATAAAATTAGATATTCACCTGAAGGATGTCAGTCCTACATACATGAAGTAGACAACTGAAAGTTCTATGAGAAGATAAGTTTGAGTGTTTAATATAATATGAATATGTAGACTGGACTTTTGTTTGCATATGACCGGGATATGCATATAGATATGTCATTATGATTTAATTATTGAACTCTTTGTTGCAAGAGTTTGACATGATTTGGCTTATATAGATTAGTGTTTGGAGTTTTGAAATGATGCCTGATAATGACTTAGAACTTTGACACTATAATTGAAATGTGTTCTAGTCTAAAGATCTCACTATGGTAGAAAATGTGGGATTTGACCTAATGAATAACAATTTGATTTGATGATTGATGATTTGCTTTGATAACAATGATATATGGGAATAGTGACTTTCAGTGACTAATATTGGCATTTGACAATGGTGTTGTATTGGCCTCCTTGTTCTTAACACAATGATTGAAGTATTGATAGTTGTGAATCAGTGTGAAGTAATCTCAACAATGAATGGATGAAACCTATTATTGGTGTATGCATTTGCATCTAGTGACTTATATTATGATCACGAGGATGACTTAATATTGTTTGGAAAATAACAATGTGTAGATAAAATCATACCTTGATACTTGGTTGAATTTTGGTTTGATATTTCTTATGACAACTAGTTGGCATATCAATAGATGATGTCATGATTTGATGAGAGCTCTACCTATCACCTAGTCTAAATAATATGATACTATGATATTGATGATTGATATTAGTTCTGATATGGCATCTAAACTTTGATAAGATGAATTGTTAGAAAATTAAATATTACAGAGCAATGAAACACATAAAATATGCGGAAAATACAAGCACACAAAACACATAAAACCAGAGAGACACAGATATACGTGGTTCAACCAGTTTGGGCTACGTCCACCCCGAACAGCCAATCCTTCCTTTCTATTATCCAGCAAAATGAAGATACAAAACCTACATCAAATCCGCTGTAATATCCTCTGTTGTCTCTCACAGCCTCCCTATCTATTTTCCCGCTCAGAGAATACACATACAATACATAGCCGCAATACAATACCCTCATAAAAGTGATGGGTTGCCTTCTAGGGCAAAAAACCCTAAACTAAACATAACTTCTACCATCAGATCATCCGCCTAATGAATGGCCCAGATTGACGAGAAATTACTATACTTTTACAAGGCAATTTTACATCTATTTTTGGCTTCGGGGGCGCTGCCCCCGAAACCCCCGCCGAGGAACCGCTGGCCCCCGGACCCCCCAGCCGGGGGGGTCGGCCCCCCCGCACCCCCCCCCCCGTGTGTAAGGGTGTACAATTTTCCTGGGGTATACATCCAGCAAAAACAAGGATCTCTGAATCAGGAAGAAAATCAGGCTCCACACCCAACAATCTCCCACTTGGAGACTGATTGTAGCAACTCCATCGCTACTTCATTTGCTAGAAAATGACTCCTCTTTGGACCTGGTTGTTCCTCATCTTCATCATCATCCTTGAAGACCAATTGAAACTGAGCACATTTTCAGTTTCTCCCTGGTTACAACTGTTGTTAGCATATCTGCAGGATTCTGGCTAGTGTGTATCTTTTCCAGCTTCAACTCTCCATCTTCCAATACTGACCGTATGAAATGGTACTTGAGATGTATGTGTTTGGCCTTGAAATGAAATTTTGAGTTCTTTGCAAGATGAATGGCACTTTGGCTATCACTGTATAACGTGCCCATATCATTCTTCTTACCCAATTCACCCATAAGCCTTTGTAACCAAATCATTTCTTTACTAGCCTCTGTAGCAACAACATACTCTGCTTCTGTTGTTGAAAGTGCAACAACACTTTGGATTTTTGAAACCCAACTGACAGTTGTTCCACCTACAGTAAATACATATCCTGTAGTGCTCCTCCTGTTATCTCTGTCACCTGCCATATCTGCATCAACATATCCATGTAGAGAAATGTTTGAACCACCAAAGCATAATGCTTGATTTGTGGTACCTCTCAAATATCTGAGAATCCATTTTACTGCCATCCAATGTTCTTTTCCTGGATTATTCATGTACCTGCTTATAACTCCCACTACATGTGCAATATCAGGCCTTGTGCAGACCATTGCATACATTAAGCTTCCAACTGCTGATGCATATAGAACTTTAGACATATAATCCATGTCTTCCTAGGTCTTTGGGCACATCTCCTTACTAAGTTTGAAATGGCTAGCAAAAGGTGTACTAACAGGTTTTGCATTGTGCATATTAAATATTTTCAACACCTTTTCTATGTACTCATTCTGAGACAGTGTTAATTTGCGATTTTTCCTGTCTCTAGTTATCCTCATACCAAGGATTTGTTTTGCAGCGCCCAAATCCTTCATTGCAAATGAATTTGCCAATTTTCTTTTGAGCACATTTATTTCCTGCATGTTAGTTCCTGCAACAAGCATGTCATCTACATACAATAACAATATAATATAGCTGCCATCATTTTGCCTTTTTAGATAAACACAATGATCATAGTGACATCTAGTATAACCTTGTTCAGACATAAACTTGTAAAATTTTAGATACCACTGCCTTGGAGCTTGTTTTAAGCCATACAAGCTCTTCTTTAACCTGCACACCAATTTTTCTTTCCCTTTGACCTCATAACCTTCTAGTTGCTGCATGTATATCTCTTCCTCCAACTCTCCATGGAGAAATGTTGTCTTTACATCTAATTGTTCAAGATGTAAATCTTCCGCTGCTACAAGACTTAAGATAGTTCTGATTGAAGTCATCTTAACAACAGGAGAAAATATGCCATCAAAATCAATACCTTTATTCTGTGCAAACCCCTTCACCACAAGTCTAGCTTTGTACCTCTATTTTCCTCCATCTTCTTCCTTCAGCCTGTAAACCCATTTATTCTGCAATTTAGTTTTACCTGCAGGCAACCTGACTAAGTCCCAAGTCTGGTTATGCATTAAGCAGTCCATCTCTTCATCCATTGCTAGCTCCCACTTCTTCCTGCTTTCAACCTGCATTGATTCTTCATAACATTCGGGTTCACCAGAATCAATCAACAATAAATAATATAATGAAGGAGAGTATCGTTATGGGGGTCTACTTATCCTAGTAGATCTTCTAACACCACTTTCAGGTGTTTGAGGTGCCTGTTGCTGTTGTGGTGGTTGCTGCTGCTGTGGTTGTTGATTATTATCATTTTCAGGCTCCTTTACTTTTTCAGTTATCTCATCAAGAACCACGTATTCCTTGCTTTCTTTTTCCTGCAATTGATTCTTATACAAGACCTTTTCATTGAATATTACATCTCTGCTCCTAATGATTTTGTGATTTTCATAATCATATAAGTGATAACCAAAATCATTAGCACCATATCCAATAAAGGTACATTTCTTTGATTTTGCCTCAAGATTTGTTCTATTTTCTTTATTAATATGGACAAAGGCCTCACAACCAAATGGCTTTAAAAAATAGTAGTTTACCTTTTTACCTGTCCATGCTTCCTCTGGAATACCACCATCCAAGGAACTTGAAGGCCCTCATTTTATTAGATAAACAGCAATATCTACAGCATCTGCCCAAAATTGTAAAGGCAATCCTGCATGCAATCTCATGCACCTTGCACGCTCCATGATTGTTTTGTTCATCCTTTCTGACACACCATTTTCTTGTGGTGTTCTTGGAACTGTCTTCTCTCTACGAATTCCATGCTCTGAACAGTACCTATCAAACTCTTTAGTGCAATATTGACCTCCATTGTCTGATCTGAGACACTTTAACTTCTTTCCTGTCTCAATCTCAACCAAAGCTTTCCATTTCTTGAAAGTATCAAGTACATCAGATTTATTTTGAATACAATAAATCCAATTTTTTCTAGTTGCATCATCAATAAACATAACATAATAGCGATAGCCACTGAGAGATGATACCTGAGCAGGTCTCCATACATCTGTATGCACAAGCTCCAATTTTCAGCTCTTCTTTTCTTTCCCAACTCTGAGAAATCTGACCCTCTTTTTTTTTCCATAAATGCAATTCTCACAGAAATCCAAATCAACATTCTTCAAACCTGGCAACAAATTTCTTGAGTGAAGAATCTTCATCCCCTTCTCACTCATATGTCCGAGCCTATGATGCCATAATGTTGCATCTTCTCCTTTGGAAGTTAAAGCATTAACAGAGTTATAAATACCATTGCATAAATATAATGTACCAACCTTTTCTCCTTTTTCTATTACCAAGGCTCCTTTGGTGACCTTCCAAGTTTTATCTGTGAAAGTTGTCACACAACCTTCACCGCCTAACTGCCCTGTTGAAATCAGATTTTTCTTTAGATCTGGAACATGTCTTACCTCCTTTAGTAGCCATTGGTTTCCATTCTGTTGTTTTACAAGAACTTTACCCATTCCAACAATTTTACAGGGTTTATCATCACCCAAGCGAACTTGTCCAAAATATCCTTGAACATAGTCATGAAAATATTTCTTATCAGGTGTGGCATGGAATGAAGCCCCTGAATCTACAACCCAAGAATCAGTAACATTTTCGAAAGAAAGAATCAAAGCATCTTGTAACACATCACCTGTCACATTTGCTTCATGATTATTTTCTTGTTGTGCTTCTCCTTCTTTTCCCTTCCGAGATCTACAGTCTTTCTTAAGGTGTCCTTTCTTTCCGCATTTCCAATACACTATCCCCGATCTGGACTTGGATCTGCCTTTCCTTGATTTACTATGATATCCTGAGCTCTTTCCTTTTTCCATTATTCTTCCCCTAGACTCTGCACTCAAAGCATTACCCGATGTCTCACCGGAGCTTTTCGTCGCATTTCCTCGCTAAGGATAGCACCGACAACATCATCAAACTTTAAAGTACTAGATACAGAGACAGAGTTACTAATGGACATTACTAAACCATTCCAACTCTCTGGCAATGAGCACAAGAATAACAGAGCTCTAACTTCATTATCAAAGTTTACCCCTACAGAACTTAACTGACTGGTAACTGTATTAAAATCATTTAAATGGTCTGGAACAGATCCACCTTCTGACATCTTCATATTAAATAGTCGTTTCATAAGAAATACCTTGTTTGAGGCCGAGATTTTTTCATATAGTTTCGCCAACGTCTGCATCAAACCCTCTATTGTTGTTTCCTTCTAAATATTGAAGGCCACTGACGCCGCAAGGCACAACCGTACTGTTCCAAGTGCCTTTCTATCGAGAATGTTCCATTCCACGTCTGTCATGGCCACCGGCTTCTCTTCTTTTCCGCTCAATGGTAGGTACAGATATTTCTGATACAGATAATCTTCCATCTACATCTTCCACAGCAGGAAGTTTTGGCCGTTAAATTTCTTGACCCTAAACTTAGCATCTTCCACCATTCCTCCCACTCGAACCAGGAACCCTTCTTTCATGCAAGTTTATCAACCAAATATACCTTTGGCTCTGATACCAGTTGTTAGAAAATTAAATATTACAGAGCAATGCAACACATAAAATATGCGGAAAATACAAGCACACAAAACACATAAAACCATAGAGGCATAGATATACGTGGTTCACCCAGTTTGGGCTACGTCCACCCCGAACAGCCAGTCCTTCCTTTCTATCATCCAGCAAAATGAAGATACAAAACCTACAGCAGATCCGCTGTAATATCCTTTGTTGTCTCTCATAGCCTCCCTATCTATTTTCCCGCTCAAAGAATACACATACAATACATAGCCACAATACAATACCCTCATAAAAGCGAGGGGTTGCCTTCTAGGACAAAAAACCCTAAACTAAACATAACTTTTACCGTCAGATCATCCGCCTAATGAACGGCCCAGATTGACTAGAAATTGCTATACTTTTACAAGGCAATTTTACATCTATTTTTGGCTTTGGGGGTGCTGCCCCCGAAACCCCCGCCGGGGGACCGCAGGCCCCCGGACCCCCCAGCCGGGGGGGTCGTCCCCCCCGCACCCCCCCACGTGCAAGGGTGTACAATTTTCCTGGGTTATACATCCAGCTAAAACAAGGATCTCTGAATCAGGAAGAAAATCAGGCTCCACACCCAACATGAATTAGTTGATTTGATTCCACAATATTGATTTGTGTAAGTCTGAACATATTGGTTTGGTAAAGTTTTATGATTATGGAGAGATTTGTATATGTCTACATTGACAGTTATTTAGTAAATCCAGGATGATGTGTTGATCCAAAACTCTACTTTAGAAGTGTTCCAAGGTATGATTTTGATTTTGGTTTTGATTTTATATGATAATGGTCTACTATTGACAGATAATGAGCCTCAAATGATCTAAGTAAGAGGGATATGGATTTTGAAGCTCAACGTAATGAATCATGACACGATTTCTAAAGTTGGGAATAGAAAATATATTGTGAAACTATTGAAAGTGGAAATGAAATCTGATTGAACATCAAGAAGTTGTGAATAGATATTGTTGAAACTTGACTTGGAAACCAACATTTGATTAACACATTGATGTTTCAATTGAAAACCTGTAAATTTTTGTAGATGTTCTATGCTTGATGCAACTTTAATTTTATAACAGCAATCACATAAACAGTTAAGTAAAAATGTTGATAGAACATACTAGTGGATCTATAGAAGACAAACCAGAAACAGGAGAATGTGTTGGTGCATTACGGCGGTCAGCAGGATGCTTCAACCAGAAAAGTCTTATTGGTCGGGCAACCCAGAATGTGTCACAATAGTCCTCAAATCAGTCACCCATTCAACTCAAATTCAACCCCAGAAAAGTCAACACAGTCCAGAAAAATTCAACGCAGGGCAGCAACAATAAATTCAATGCAGCTCCAACTTCGGTAAACCTTTTGACCTCGATTTTTGTGCCAATGAGTACGGCCTTCAAAAATCAAACTCTCCACCAAATTTCAGCCAATTCGGACCATGCGTTGACCAAAGTCAACGCTGGTCAAACTTGCCCAGAAACCCTAACTGCAAAAAATTTGCTGCAGTAAATTTCATTCTTTTTGCTGCAGTAGATTTCGTCCTCCTTCTCACGTGCGAGATGAAACTGCTTCTCATATGCTCGTATATAATCAGAGGAGAAGATGTGTGATCTTGAGTGAGTGAAATGCTCTCCAACGTTGACTGTATTTATATCCATCGTTGAGGTGTGTGACACATTTGCTGGGAGTGTAAAACCTTAAGGCCGACCTGCACTTAAATTTATTATAAATAATAAATTCAAAATAAATTTTCTTCTCATCAGATTAAAATCAATTTTATATCGATTTTACACCTCTCTGAAAGAGGAATCCAATACAAATATTAGAATCTTCATCTGAGCATCACAAGATGGATTTTGGACCTAGTTGTCCAAATTTAATACTCCCTCTCAACTAGGGAGAACTCCATCCACCAGTGCAATCAAACATCGTGCGTCATCCCGCCGTAACTTGCTTTGCTAGCCTCTTTATTTCAGAACAGAATTGGGTCAGTCACAAATACATCATCCCCCAGCTGACAAATTCAGCCCAGAGGTCCAAAACCTCTATCAGACTCACAAAGAGTCTCCAACCAACCCAAAGTTGGTTCATCTGACCCGAAGTCAGGCGGAGGTCCGAGACCTCACTAGACTTGATTCCAGATCAAGTGGTTGGACCGTGCCATCCTAGATAGAGTACAGTAATCTCTGATGCATCCATCATTCTTTGCTACTGGTCTCTAGCTTTTCCCACCTCATTGGCCAAATGAGAGGTACTTCCCATGAGCCCTGAACTCAATGGGTAGGGTGCATAAGGGGCACAGATAATGAGAGGTGAACCAACTCAATAATCACAACGGTGGGGTCCAAGCACACCAACAAGGTTTGGCAAGCCTAGCCTTGTGGTTGCTCATAGCTCCGAGAAGCTGTCCCCAAAGCCCCCCAGAGCTCCTCGAGCTCATCGTCCAACAGGATCCACATCATAGGGTCATTCCACGATACCAAGTCTCTCACGGAAGGTTAGGAACTTGACCTTCCCCAAGGGCTTAGTGAGAATATCCGCGACCTGCTCATCAGTTCCTATATGATTGAGCCTTACGGTGCCTCGCTGTACCATATCACGGATTAAATGATACCTGATATCAATATGCTTGGATCGATTGTGGAACATAGGATTCTTGGTCAAGCGAATCCCACTCTAGTTATCACAGAGTATCACGGTGGTATCTAGCACATGTCCAAACATCTCACTAAAGAGCTTTCACAACAGGCCATATCTGCTACAATGTATTCAACCTCTGTGGTGCTCAAAGCCACCGACTTCTGCTTCCTGCTCATCCATGAAATCGAAGCAGAACCAAGATTGAAGCAGCATCCCGATGTGCTCTTATGATCCACCACACTGCCAGCCCAATCGGCATCAGTATATCCAAGGAGTGTCACGCTCTCGGCAGTGTATCTCAGCCCATGGTTTATCGTGTCCCGAAGGTATCTCAGAAGATTCCTGGCACCAACCTAGTGAAGGTGATGAGGTTCAACCATCTGTTGAATCAAAGTGTTCACTGCAAAACATATATCTGGAAGGGTGTTCACTAATAACATCAGGGCCCCTACGATTTTACGATACTCAGTAGGATTTGCCAATACGAGCCCAGCAGCGCTGCCACTCAACTTCTTGAAGTTGAGTTCCATTGGTATTGACACGGACTTGCAGTCCACCATACCAAATCTTTCCAGAAGTTTCACAATGTATTTTCCTTGAGAAAGCAAAATCTCTCCAGGTCTCTGCCAAACCTCCAAGCCTAGGAAGTAGTGCATCAGTCCTAGGTCCTTCATATCAAACTCAGCAGCGAGCTCCCTCTTGCATTTATGAATGAGAGGGTTAGCACCTGTCAGAAAGAGGTCGTCCACATACAGCACCATAATGAGAGGCTTCCCCTAGACAACCTTGAAGTAAAGGTTAGGATCAACATTACTTCAAGTAAAGCCCAGCTTCATCAAGTGGCTATCTATCCTCTCATACCAAGCTCTGGGTTCTTGCTTCAACCCATAGAGGGCTTTCTTCAACCTGTAGACATGAGTGTCCCGATCCTGTACTTCAAACCCCAGAGGTTGTTCTACATATACCTCTTCTTTTATTGCACCATGCAGAAAAGTGGTCTTGACATCCATCTGATGAAGACTCCATCCTTGCGTAGTAGCAAGGGCTATGATTGATCGAATGGTGGTATGTCATGCCACAGGTGCAAATATTTCATCATAGTCTATTCCTTCCTTTTGAGAGAAGCCACGGGCAACAAATCTTGCCTTGAACTTTTTAGCACTTCCATCAGATCCATGCTTGATCTTGTAGAGCCATTTCGCGGTGACAACTGATTTGTCCTTCGGTCTTGGAACCACATCCCAGACATCATTCTTCATTATGGACTCATATTCTTCGTGCATAGCATCCTTCCAGACTTGATGCTTTACGACTTCCTTAAAAGATCTAGGTTCAGATTGTACAATAGTACTCATGGCAGCCATATACCCTTGGTATCTACACGGCTTCTTGCTTTCTCGAAATGTCCCCCTCGGGGCAGCATGTCCCTCGGCATCTTCGAGAGTGTCCCTGAGCCATGATGGTCTCTTTCTCAGTGAAGGAGATGGATCGATTGGGTCCATTGGTCCTTCAACATCAGGCATTGTCTCATCCTGTGGTTCTTCTTGATTTCCAGGCCTTGCTTCATGATTTTCCTCAGATCTCGAAAGATCTACTACTTTCTTCAGGGAAGCATCTTCGTCAAAAGTGACATCATGGCATATATCTACTTCCCTTTGACCAGGTACATAGACTCTATAGGCCTTAGAAGTTTCGTTGTAGCCCACAAACATTACTTTCTTCCCAGAAGCATCAAGCTTACTTCTCTTTTCTTTTGGCACATGAAAATAAATAGGACATCCAAAAATTCTAAAATGTGAGACGTCAGGTTTCTTACCAGTGAAAACATATTGGGGAGTTTTGGAGTCCAGGGCGGAATGAGGGCATCGGTTTTGAATGTATACAGCAGTATTTGCAGGTTCTCCCGACAGAAACTTCGGTAGACCCTGGTCACATAGTATGGCATGGACAGCTTCCACAATGGTCTTGTTCTTTCATTCAGCAACGCCATTCTGCTCAGGAGAGTAGGCAGTAGTATTCTCCCTGTTAATGCCAGCTTCTCTGCAAAACTCCTTGAACTCATTGACTCATATTCAGTGCCATTGTCGATCCTCAAAATGTTGATCTTCTTCCCTGTCATATTTTCCACCAAGGCTTTGAAGGTACGGAACCACATGAAAGCCTCATCCTTCTTCTTCAAGAAGTATATCCAGGTTTTGCGGGAGAAGTCATCAGTGAATATCATATAGTAAGAACATCCTCCCAGAGATGTCACGAGTAGCATACCAGATAAATCAGAATGGACCAGTTGCAAAATATCAGATGTCTTTGTGACACTTGAGAGGAAAGGTCCCCTTGTATGCTTTCCTTCGGCACAACCCTTACATACACCCTCATGATTATTTCCAAAATCAGGCATCCCTGTCACCACCTTCCTTGCTTCGGGAAGGGCCTTGTAATGAAGGTGTCCAAACCTTCAGTGCCATAGTTTAGTTTGTTGGATAGTATCATATGTCATAGCTCCCAGTGGACTTCCTTCAACCTGGTAGAGTGTTCCAACTCTAAAACCAATCACGATAGCTTCCTTGAGATTCTTCTTCCACATGCGCACCTTTCCATTAGTGAATGCCACATTGAAACCTTTTGTCTTCCATGGCTGATATAGACACAAGGTTCCTCTTCAATTTTGGTACATAGAGTACATCCTGCAAATTTAGGACTTGTCCTTGAGACAAGTGGAGGGTCATAGTCCCTATCCCTTTCACAGGATATGTGGCATTATCTCCAAGGATAATTTCCAGATTAGTATCCTTCTCAACCATGTCAGAGAGTGCTTCCTTGAACCCAGTGATGTGTCTTGAGACACCACTATCTATCAGCCAGACATCCATAGTGTACGGCGGGGATGCAGCGAAGAGGGCAGATACAAGAATGTATTCATTTCTTTTATCAACAAAATTTGACTCCTCATACCTGGAGTTTCTAGACCTTTTGAAAGGTTGATTTTTTCCACCAGAGGGAGCCTTCCTCTTTCCTTTGGACCTGTTGTTTCTTTGATTTCCATTCCTCCGGCTGTTGTTGTTATCATCACTATCAGGAGAATCCTTCTTGAAAGGACATTATCTAGCATGATGGCCTGGCCTATGACAAGTGAAACACTTGCCCTTCTTTCCTTGGGCCCCTGCTCTTCCTTTGTTCTTTGGACCACCAAAGTTCTTATTTCTAGAATGAGTAGCGTAGGCATCATTTCTGTCATTTTCGTATTCCTTCATTCTTGTCTCTTCTTGCATGCATCTTGACAGTAGCTCGTCAAAGTTAGGAATTGTGTTATTATTGAGAATGGTAGTGTTGAATACTTGCCATTCATATGGGAGCCCTCTAAGTGCGGTGAGTACCATCTTACAATCAGCTATTGTCTCCTCAATAGCCAGCAAATTTTTCCTGATCTCGGTCAGTTTCAGAAAGTATGTTTGGACAGATTCATCCCTACCTTTCTTTAGATTCTTCAATTGATTCTTGAAGAATAGCACCTGGTTTGCATTGTTTACTTTGAACATTTGTATCAGCTTATCATACATCTCTTTGGATGTGCCTAGCAAAGATATGTAGGCAACTAGACTTTTATGTATGGATTCCCCGATCATTATCTTTGCTTTGATCTCCCCCTTCTTATACTTGGTTTTAGCAGCAGCAGTAGCAATGGATGGAGGTTCTTGTATCTTACCCAGTACATAGTCCATCAGATCATGGTCTTCCAATTTGAGATCTAATATCATCTTCCAAGCATGGAAGTCATCCCTTCCAATCAACTTGTCATCCTCCTTGAAGCCATAACTTGTGGAACTCATTTTTCTCTTTTGTTGATTGCTACAAGTTAGGGCTTGTCTTCACCTCAGCTCTGATACCACGCAAATTTTTGTAGATGTTCTATGCTTGATGCAAATTTACTTTTATAACAGAAATCACATAAACAGTTAAGTAAAAATGTTGATAGAACATACTAGTGGATCTATAGAAGGCAAACCAGAAACAGGAGAATGTGTTGGTGCATTACGGCGGTCAGCAAGATGCTTCAACCAACAAAGTCTTCTTGGTTGGCCAACCCAGAATGTGTCACAACAGTCCTCAAATCAGTCACCCAGTCAACTCAAAGTCAACCCAAGAAAAGTCAACGCAATCCAGAAAAAGTCAACACAGGGCAGCAACAATAAAGTCAATGCAGCTCCAACTTCGGTCAACCTTTTGACCTCAATTTTTGTGCCAATGATTATGGCCTTCAAAAATCAAACTCTCCACCAAATTTCAGCCAATTCGGACCATGTGTTGACCAAAGTCAACGCTGGTCAAACTTGCCCAGAAACCCTAACTGCAAAAAAATTGCTGCAGTAAATTTCGTCCTTTTTGCTGTAATAGATTTCATCCTCCTCCTCACGTGGGAGATGAAACTGCTTCTCAGATGCTCGTATATAATCATAGGAGAAGATGTGTGATGTTGAGTGAGTGAAATTCTCTCCAACGTTGACTGTATTTATATCCATCGTTGAGGTGTGTGACACATTTGCTGGGGGTGTAAAACCTTAAGGCCGACCTGCACTTAAATTTATTATAAATAATAAATTCAAAATAAATGTTCTTCTCATCAGATTAAAATCAATTTTATATCGATTTTACACCTCTCTGAAAGAGGAATCCAATACAAATATTGGAATCTTCATCTGAGCATCACAAGATGGAGTTTGGACCTAGTTGTCCAAATTTAACAAAACATGTATGTATATGTTGTACATATAGCCTGAGTTGATTCATGATATAGCCGCTTCATACATATAGAGTTTCCACTAAGCACCCTTCTTCCTATGACATGTGACCGCATGGATGTACTGAATATGATTAGGATTATTATTGATGAGTACTGCCTTAGTATGAGATATACCATGATTTTTTTGGATTAGAAGTTTGTAGCTTTAAGCATGACCGAGGATGAGTACGATAATTGCTACTGTTAGCCATGTTTCCCCCTCATTTAAATTTTTGGCCTAATGCTCCTCATGAACCCTTTAAATCAGATATCGGGGCCATAAACCCTCATGTTCTGTCTACCGTTACCCTCCCCGCTCGCAAAAATACACTGCACAAAGGCTCAAAACCCATAATTGAAAATTTATCAGGCCTAGCCCCTGAGATCTTAGCCCTCCCTGTTTTGGTTCCCATGTGACCCAGGTACAAGACCATGTGCCAGATAGGTGGGAGCTTATCGCCTAATGTTTTCGGGCCAAACCGCAGCTGTCCGATTTTAATTAAATCAACGGCCCGCAACCATATCACCCGTGGTGGCCCCCGCGCCCGAAAAAACGGCGGTTAATTCCGCACCATCTTCACCAGGCTAGTGGTTTTCGATCAAATGGCAGCGATTCCACACGTTGCATGACGCGTGTCCTCAATGTACGATCTCCAAACCGCCCATTTCGCGCATTAAAGATTGGTCAAAGGCCGGGCAGCAGAATGATCGTAAACCGTCAGATCTCGAAGTCTTCATCTAACGGCTACCGCTTGACTTAGTTGCACGGGTGTTAATGCCAGTCTACAGTTTCCCATGGCCCACCGTTACATCGTTCCCAGCACCTTTGAGCCGTTGATCCGATTTCAAGATCTAACAGTCCAGGACGCGTTCTCCTCCGCCTGTTGACTTTGCATCTTCACGTCACCCCTTCCATATCATCTGTCGTTCATTCGTTCACAGCTTCCACGTGTCATCCACTTTCTCCTCCACCATTCATATATTGTATCCATATGCCATATTCTAGTGTTTTAGGTTATAAATTTCCATCGGTCCATTCTTTACAGTCCCTCTGCATTTTCACCACCACCCGGCGTACCGCCACCATTGTTGTCATGACGCTTTGCCACACGCCCACCCTCATTGCGTGTCTATCCCTGAGTCTGGTTTCTTTTAATGTGATTGTGGATTTTTGCAGGTGTCTGGTGTTGAAGGACCATCGTAACTCGTGGTTTACATCACAGAGAACGAGTACATTTCAAAAGATCTATTCAGCAGAAACCCAGGAGGATATTGTCGATAAGACATTTATTTAATAGAGCAGAGTTGGGATTTACTAAACCCTCCAGAGTCTTATGAAGATTTTACAGATTGGGATATTAATGGAGCAACCACAAAATATCAGGGAATGATCGAGAACCTTGACCTCCATGCATTTAAGATTTTAGGTGTGAAATCAAAAGATGGAGGGCAAAAGTGCAAGAACTTAAAAATCATATCTTCCAGGTTACTTCAGCAGATTTTTCATCTAAGGAAAAGTATAGAATGTCTATTATATACTATCCTTGAGCCGCATTCCTGGAGAGTTTTTCATCCTCAGCATTTATTTCATGAAGTAGTAGCAGAGTACTTGCACCAGTTCAGCACCGTCAAACAGCATAGGCGGGTTTTTCTTTCAAATTTGTTTCAAATTAGATCATTAAATGTGTATCACCTACCTCATTCTCTAGATTTTTCTCCTTCTCCTATAAAAACTAGAAAGAAAGACATTGTAAGGGTTCCAAATTTCTATCTGCAAACTGTGCAGTGAGAAGTTCTTGTATACATCTTGTAAAGTTTCTGTATGAAGGCTCATAGCCCGTAGGGTCTCAGTGAGGAGGAGTTATAACTGTAATGAGGATTCTGGTCTTTGGTATCCCACAGTATGTAATCTCTTCTTATGTGTTAATATAATATCTCATTTCATTGCATTTATCTTCTTGTATCATGTTCTAGAATGCGAGTGGCTCACTGATCTTAAGTAAGGATTCATCCTAGTTGGTGCCCATACTTGGATTAGTCAAGCACTTTAAATAGGCCTAGTCATGATATAATGTTTCATGTTCATTCCATCCATATTTTCTGCTATATTAGTTACTTGAGGAGGGTGCTTTTAAAACGCCATTGTCATGTATGGATTCTTAGTTGGATAAGCCCATATGTTGTTTTGCTGTGTATCTGGGTATCAGCCTCATGCTAACTAGTATCTTCTTCATGTTTCTTCGCTACATCCACTTTCTGATATTTGATTTCTGTGGCATATTATTTGAACTGGCCCTCTTTGTAGTAAGCTGTCTCTTAACTGTCTGATGCTTTTGTATTGGAGTTTTGCATGATGTTCTTACATTATTCTTATCTTTGTATCATCTTCTGAGAGAGATTGGTCCCATTTAAACTAATTTCCTTGTTTAACAAGAGATAGTAAGAGAGCTTTTGGACTGACAACCCAATCTATATTATGAGCTCCTTGCTATATTAAGATGTCCTAGGCACTGGTCTATAGCAACTCTAGGCTGTCTCTAGGGGTGACAAAATTTTCGACAACAGCTACCATGACTAGCTATGAGACAAGATCAAGAAGTTTTTTTTGGAGAGATGTGTGAGAAAATTATGGATATGACATGGATACATTGTGATAAAAAAGAGTGGGATCTGACTGGAAGAGAATCCCATATACATTTTGGATTGAAATACCTTCATATATTGAGACAATGTTGATGTATGAGACAAGCTTAGGCTTGTGGTTGGTACCTCCTTGAGATGGAGGATGATTATGGTATCATTTTTGTGATATATATGTATATTTGTGTTCTAACATGATATTTGATGTCTTGAATAAACATGATACAACTGTAATTGATACATGATGATTATCATATATGAGTACAATGATATGATAGATAGCATCACTAATCAAGGACGTTGATGCATCTCTTCCTCCCTTGTTTGATCTCCCAGGTGCGGAATTGAGATAAAAGGCTCCTGAGGTTGAGGGAACTCTGGACAATAGGGAATCACCCCTATATGTTACCCATAAGGTTGGAGATGTTGTTCCCCTATCTATAAATAGGGTTGGAGAAGTTTCTCCCCAATATGGTCTATGCAGAGTATACCCTAGTTATAATCATACCCACAAGCAGGGTTTGTTGGGAATACTGCTCCCCGTTTGGCCAACAGGTTGAGTACTTGGGGATGTACAACCCAAATCAATTAGGATGTAGGTGTTCTACCACATGACTTCTTAGATTCATCGATGGGAATATCATCAAGCAATAGGATTGGGTTGATATTTTCTCCTCTATGTGGTTCTGGGTTGAGATTGAGCTCCATAGTTGGATTATAATGTTGAGATGTGCTCCCATGAGTGTTTGGATATCCTATTTCTTGATATGGGGTTGTATATGTGTATCTCCCCCATGATATTCTGGGTAGAATCCCGATGGACATAGGGTGGTAGATTGATCTCCCCTCCAATGTCAAAATTCTTCTTCTTTTAGATTCGCGAATATTCAACTTATGAGTAGGGACAATCAAGAGATAAAAAGGAATAAGCAAGAGATGAATTGATATTATTAGTGACAATACAAGATGATGAGATACTTGATACTGGATAGGATATGATGATGGGATGACATGTTGATCGATGGTCAGATATTGGCAGGTGGAATTCTCCCTAGTTGAGAGGGAGTGTTAAAATATGCAACTGCGGTCAATTCCACTTTGAACAGATCACTTGATGGAGATAATGATTGCATTGAATTCCTATTTTCTATAGGAAAAAAATTGACCTAAATATCGCTCAAATCATATAAGGTAAATTTTATTTATGAAGAAAATCCCACATGTGCATATTTGATAAGGTTGTCCCTAAAGAAAATTGGACCCCCTGGGAAGGCTATAAATATAAGTGACCTCTACCTCAGTTGAATATCATCAAAAGACACTCTTCTATCTTGGTTTTTGGCTTGCACAGGTCTGAGTCTCATCATCAGAGGAATGGATTTTCTCTAAGGTGAAATCGTAGGGTCTGATGCTCACATTTCAGATCTAGGGTTTTTGGCCATAGTCACGAGCACAATACGAAAGGATTTAAACCACAACCACTCCCACAGAGGCTCATGTGTGTAACTAGATCCTTCCAGTTGCACGGAAAACTCACTATGCATGTGACTAGGAGTTAGGGTTGCATAATTGTTACACCATTTTTTGGTCATCTAACCCATTATCGTTAGATGAACCCAAGTACACCATGTAAGACTAATTTTACCCCAAGTAAAATCGCTTTCACCACATTTGTTTACATTTCTTGGTCATATTTAACCCACAACAAGGTAATCAATTAAATAAATCATTATTTATTTAATTATTTCCTAAGAATAAGTTATTTAAATCACTATTTAAATACTATTCCTAGTTAAATTTGACTAAATCATTTTTAAATAATTAAATAAGCCATTATTTATTTAATTATATTCCCCTCATTCCCCTTAAATAATAAATAGATCATTTATTTATTTATTATTTATAAATAAAGGAATTGACCCAAGTCAAAAACCCTTTTCCCTCCAACAAATATAATAAAATATTCCTAAAGGGTGATTCTAGAATGTGATTAATAATATTTTATTCATGCACGAAGTTCTAGAACACCCCAATATTTTGTTATAAATAGAAGGGTTTTCCCCATTCATTAGTCACCTCCATTGCATTAGATCACACTAGATCTACTCTTGGTCACCATTTCCATTTGTTTGCATTTTGAACTCCCATTGAGTTCCATGTTTGTTAGGGTTTCCCATATTAACCAAAGAGAGGAATTTTAGATCTGAAACACTGAGGACTTCCAAGGACCCATCCCACTGAGGAGAACTGGAAAACACCTTTCTTTTTTTCCTCTCAGGTGCCCCATTCTTTAATATAATATAAGATTCTTTTTATACATTGTTCTTGTCTTGTCCATTGGATGCATGGAGCCATTTTACATTTTATCCTCATGAATGCCTTATGCTAGATCTAACTTTATAAAGAAACGAAAGATATTTTGTTTGTACCATTATTGATGTTAGGCTACTTGGTAGCAGAAGCTAAAGTGATTCTTTAATACTAAAGAATCATACTACCCATAATTGGCTACTTCACACAGATTTTTCTTTGCGTACCGCCCTGCCAAGTTTATCTATTCCTATTAGATAAGAATATCCTATGTTGCAAACCCTAGGTTTCTCTCTTCTATTTTTTTGTTTTTCCTTATTTTATGGTGTGATTCTCACCCCTAAAACCCTTAACAAATAAATTTTTAACTTCCGTGTGTTTCTGCCCATTGCAAAAAGATGCACATCGGGCCGTACGACGATAATATTTTTCTGAAATCTGCCGCCGAGAGAGCCGGATTTGCAGGTCACACTTATCAGCCCAAAAAGTGCGACCTGAGCCTCAGGACGCACTTTTCTGCACCAAACCTGCGACCTAGACTAAAAACAGGTCAGAACCTGCGACCTACACTTTTTCTGCAAATTTTTCAGCACTTTTTCTGGGTTTGTCTGAAGCCTCTGTCAGGGTTTTCCAGCCTCTGTCTCTGCCCGTTTGGACCTGTTTCTGATCCTCTTCACTCACCTAAGAGAGAATATTGCCCCTTAGGGCTCTAGTACCCTCCACTTTTTGTGGACGAGTCTTTGTTGTTTCAGAAGTCTGAATTTACAGAGTTTCAGCCCTATTTTTCTCAGATCTGATACCTCTTTTTCAGATCGCTTTAGATCAGCTCTTCCCCCTCTCACAACACCTCATATTGTTTTGTTTGGGCTCCTTTCTAAGGCCACTGCCTTGCCCTCTCTATTTTTAGCTGATCTCCTCCGCTTTCGCAGCAACCTTGCCTCTAACTCTTTGTTGTTTTCTGCACCACTTTTTAGTAGACTTATCCTTTAGATCCTAGTCCCTCCGGACCTTAGATCTATTGGCCTCTTGTTAGCGTGCTTCGCCTAGTTTTTCCCTCTTATCGACTAGTTTTGAGAGACTCGCCTCCTTGGGTTAGCTAGTTGCCTTTTTAGTTGTTAATTTTCTTTTCTTTTAGTCTTATTTACTGCAGCCATCTTTTTCATTACGCAGCACACTTTTTCTTTTACTCTCAGAATGTCTGGGTTTAAACAATTAAAATTAATGCATGCCACACACTGACCCTAAGTGAAGAAGTGCCAGGTTAACACCACCTGGAAAAGACTCTAAAATCAATTGTCACCGCACCTTTTCTGCCCTTGACCTCACTTGATTTCATCCCTTCCTACCCTTGTCAGTTTTCTTCTTCCCGTCATCATTCCGCCCCCAAGGCGCCTTTCCCGGAGACTTCTTGGCCTTCACCCTAAGTTTATGCTTGGTCAACTTCCTCCTTCCTGTCATCATAGAGTAATTCCTCCCCCGAGTTCGCACTCCGATTCTTCCTCTGATTGTTCAGGTTCTCCCCCTAGTTCTGGTTCTCCCCCTTTCACTTTCACCATGTCTACTTCAGGGCCTACTACCAGCAGCAACCCCAGTACTACCGCTGAGTCTGTTTCTAGTGGAACCACCGCGGGACCTACCTCGACTGCCCCATTACTCCCTTATATGGCTGACCTTAGTCTCCCCAACTTCAATCAGCTGATTAACGACCCTATCCGCCATGATGTTAGTTGGCCTGCTATGCCAACCAAGCTCCCCTCCGACATTCCCAGACCGAAGGTAACTAACGGTGAGGATCCCACTCCAACCATACCGGTCTTCATATGTGGTGTTCCTCCAGTTTCCATTCTTGGCGTTTCTTATTCGTCTTAGATTGTTCCAACGCACGCTTACAAGCGACGCTTCTAAATGGTATGTTGAATAGGCCACCTCCTCCCATACCACTTTTGCGACCATTGCCCAAGCCTTTTTATCCTACTTCCAGCTCCCCCTCCGATATGACACTGGTACCAAGCTTTTAACCACTTTCCATCAATCCTCTTCGACCTGCCTTTCTTCTCATGTCCAGGAATGGCGGCGAAGATGGAGCTTGTGCCGTGCTCCCCCCTTTGAAGATCGGGTTTACATGGACTGGTTCCTTCGCTCCCTCTTACCTCCCATTAGCAAAGATGTCGCATCCCATTTTCCCCAAACCGAAGAAGCTTCCCTCCAAATAGCCTTGAAGTATGACCTTATCTACGCCCAATCTGGTTATGATTATACCATCCTCCCTGACCTTCCCAAACCCGATGGCCCTAATGCCTCGGGGGCATCTCACTCTGCCGACGGTATCGTTGGAGCCCTGTCACATACCTCCGCCCAACCTCTTCCGAGCCATGGTTTTCCTCCAGGGGCCAGCCCCTCCGGCGTTTTCTCCCCTCCCGGTAGCATTTATTCATGGTACGGCATGCCTCCTCCTTTTGCCCACCCTCCTGCTTACCTTACTGCTGCCCACCCTACCCCTTATCCATATCCGCAACCTAATGTCCCCGCTCCTCCAGCATTTGGACCTTCCACTCCATTTCCTTTTCCACCCCCACAACCGCACTTACTTCCCCCCCCAGGGCAAGTATTTGCACAACAGGGGGCACCTAACGTTCCTCCTTCTCAAAGAAGGAGAAGGGGCAATCAATCTGCTTCTGGTAATCATGGACCCAATCCTTCCAATATTGACTCTACCACTGCCAACCAACCACAGGGCTCTTAGCCCAAGCCAGACAGGCCACTCCACACCAATAAGTCTTATTCGTGTTGCGGTGTTTATGGTCACTACACTCACGATTGTCCCTTATTACCACAAATGCGGCAACTTTGGGATTCTCAGGCCACCGTATGGGGACAACACTCCTCCCCTACCGCCCCTCCCACCCCCGTTACTTATCAACCTGGTGTGTTTACCGATCCTTTCCCGCAACAAGAATTCATGCCCACTCAACCACCTCACACCCTGGTAACCCCTCACCCTTCCCCTTCCCCACTACGCATTCAAACACGGAACTCCTCCGGTCGTGCCCTTCTCAAAATGAGCTCCTGTGTTGTCGTGGGTGCTACAATTCATGATGACCAATTGATTGTTTTTGACGCCCGTCAGTCAGACCATCCCCCTCTCCCTCCTTCAGTTGCTTTCCAAATCCCAGTCAAAATCTGAAACGTCAACGTTGCCCAGTGTAATATTAATGAGGGGGCATCTACCTACGTAATGTCCACTTCGGTTTGGAAACAACTTGGCTCTCCCAAACTGGCCCCTTCCATGATCACCCTTCGTGCGTGGGATGGCCACGCCTCCCAGCCCATTGGCCTCTTCCATAATTGTCCCATCACCCTTGCCGATAAGACTGTCTATGTCGATGTTGAAGTTATCGATGCCCTCTTGACTACAACATTCTTTTGGGGCGTAGTTACACCTATGCCATGTCCTTCGTCCCCTCCGCAGTCCACCGCAAGATGATTTTTCCTCATAATGGCAAGATTGTCACCATTGACCAGTTGACTTACCATGAACCACAATCTCAGACCTCCCCTGAGTCCACCATCTCTACTGTCACCAACAAGCAAACAGTTGATTCTTTTCCCAATGTTTCCCTTGGCGTCTACAAAGACTCCTCATTTCTTGGCACCTTCCCCGGTCCCCCCCCCTCCTCCTGTCTCTGAGCCTAGCTTGGCGAACGTTTGCATGATGCACTCATCTTGGGCCGACCTTACAGAGCCCACTTTAGCTAGCCAACAATCTCAACCAGCTCCTCGCCCTTCGCCCTCGCTAGCCAGCCTTTTTCCTTCTGAATCTTCTTCACACACTCCTCCTGGGTCGTTTCCACCTGATATCAACCCCCTTGGCACCATTCCTCCTAGCCATTTCCATGCTGGTCAGATACCTTTCCTGGCTCCCCCTCCTGGAGCTTATTCGGTCCTTATTTTGGCCACCCTATCCCTCCCCAACTTGACCCTCGGCATACCCGTCTGGTATCTTGACCCTCCAGCCACTACTCCACCAGGTCAACCTAAACCATATATTACCTTGACCCCGGTTCAACCAAAACCCATGAACTCTACCGCTGCACCAACACCTCAGTCACCCCATCCGACACCTCCTCCTATTATGACCATGTCAAATAAAAATAACAAAGCTCGCAGGGGGGCACCAAAGGACAAAGTTGCCCTAACAACCTCCGCCCCTTCTTGACCTCCAAAACATCCCATCCAGTGTGCCTTGTGCGATGTTGTCGGCCATGCCACCCATACTTGTCCCGAATTACCACACCTCCCGAATTACCACACCTCAAAACCGTGGTCAACGAAACGTTTCTAGAATCCGATCTCCCCACGGTCTATGTCACCCCCCTAGTTCCCTTCTGAAACTTAAAAACTTGTGCACCAATCACCCTTGTTCTTTATGCGATTTCCATGGGTATTATACCCACCTTTGCCCCCGCCTTGACGAGTATCGTGCTTCTTTCGCCGCATACCGCCAATTCGAAGTCGTGCTTGCCCGCCATCCTTTTTTAGCCCCAGCCCAAGTATCTACCCCTATTACCCTTTCTCACACTGATACTGAAATGACCGAACCTTCGGGCTTTATTTCCTACCTTTCCTCATCACCGCGTTCCCCGACAACCGACCCCTTAGTAACCCCCCCCTGGTTGTTTCGCCTACCCACTCATCTGCTGACCCCACTGTCACCCCTCATGACGACACGAATACAGGACTTTCCCCTCAGATATCTCATATTTCTACCTCCTCAGGTCCTCCTATGCCATCTACTCTTCCCATATATCAATCCACCTCTCCCATCCTTGCTCAATATGTGTCTGGTCTATTAGCGGATCCCCCTGCTACCATTGACATTCCTCCCCCTGATGTCGAAATGTCTTTATCTGCCGCTCCTCTCTTGTACCTATCATCATCCGCCCAACCCTTGGGCTACATTCCCTCTGAATCCGCTCCATCTATTTTGTTTGATTTCCCATCAGCAACATTCTTGGGCTCTTCATGCTTCGCTCATCTTTTCACTTTTTCTTCTGTACTCCCTCGCGACTGTCCGAATATGAACCTTTCTTCCCATGTTGATGATTTAGGTAGCTTTGCGGCCTCATGTGGTTACCCTGACCTTTTCCCTCCCACCCATAACCATGATGATACCATCTGTATCTATGATATTCTTCGTCATCCTCATACATCACCCTCTAGTCGGTCTGTGAGTCATAACCACCCTATCCAGAATACACCCTCCCGTAGTTGTCACTTGCGATCTACCCTCCACTCACACTGCCATATGTGTTCTTACTCCTCCCATGTCTTATCTTATGACTCTATTGTACCGGCCCTGCCGTCCACGCATTATATTGGATATACCAATGGGGCAAGTCGCTATTCCCAGCATCTAGCCTCGCTAGCTCGGGCCACTTTTACCCCTTATAACGATGCACATGCAACCTTATCTTTTCGTGACCACGAGTCAGGTAGCTTCGCCGCGCCAAGTGGCTTTCCTTCCACCAATCACCCCATCTCCTCTCACGATGATGACATTATGGAAGAAATCACCACCCCTGACTTTATCTCTTCCCCCTTACAGCGAACCCATGCATTCACACCACATACACCTTGTGGCCATTACATTAGAACCCAATGTTTGTGTAATGGGACACTCATCTTTAAGCAACCACGTGAAACAATTCCTTACAACTCTCCTAGCATATTTGGTCGTGTCGACTTTAGTACCATTATTCTTCCACATTTCGAAGAACATCTAAAGTCCCATATCACTTCACATCACTCTAAGGATGATACCCCTTATCATTCCTTCATCTTACATCAGCAACCCATTCTTTTCGACCTTGCTGCTAACCCACCTATAGGTTTTCCAAGAGAGCATCAGTTCATTATCTCCAAATCCTATGTTTGGGATAGTGGCACCAGGTATGCCAACGCAGAAACTTAAAGTCCATTTGATTCATACATGCAGTACAAAAAGAGATTGGTAATCCCCCATTTCCTTTCTCAAACTGCATCACCATATCAAAAACAAATGACACACCATATCCTTAAATTGTGTTTAATTTCCCCCTTTTCTACATACATTTTGGCATGACCATAACATGCTTGGGGGCACCTATGCCCCTCAACCATAAAAAATCCCAGATCTCAGCCAACAACAACATTGACACCCCCGTTCTCTGTCAAAGCACACTTTTCAGGTCACTTCTTAGGACAGGCCGCAGTTTCTGCCCAGTACCTGCTACCCAGGCCACCGAACAGACCCCAAAAAGTGTGACCTGGCCTGTTCATGAGCTCTGGGTACCTTTCAAGCTTTTTGTACCTACAACTGACGGATTGCAATTCCAACGGTCGGTTTGTCCGCTATGATCACCGCAAGATTTAGGGCCTTCTCTCCTCTCCACATTCACCACAGCTACACAAGCAAATGAATGATTTTGGAGGAAAAATTCCCTATTAGAAGAAAACCCATGTTTTTTCTTTCGCCCGCTGCGACCAAACCGTAGCCCCGTTTGACACACCGTCTGCACCGTTGAAAATCTCTCACCGAGCACTCAAATGGGTATCTGTCAGTTTTTTTTTATGTTCTGATACTTCACCAAGACAAATTTTTTCCATGAAGGCCCTATTCACCTCTCCTACAAATCGAATTTCTTCACTTACCATACTTGTACTTGGGACACCCCTTTGTCTCCTTACTTGTCTTTGTTCGTGTTGATTTTCGTCATGAGATACCCTATTGTACTCATGTTTTTATGGTTCCCCATTGGACCTTTACTGTGTGGCAGCACCATCGAGTCGCCCTTGTTTAGAGCATCTGAGTTGTGTCATCATCACTCATGGCGTCTATCCCGAGTCCTTTTGTACCCCGCCATAGTCCTCCATCCTTTCCTGCTTGGTCCCTCTCTTGTGTCACACATTATGTCCATTCGTACCCTTGTCCATCATCCATCATGATATTTTTTCCGTCGCTGCCAAGCCATTCATACACTTTATGCTCTAACAAGGGAAGTCGTCCAACCGCTCCTCCGTTCCTCTCATTCCATCATCATCATTAGTTTCTATCTGTTCGTCGCTCTCCTACTTTCCCTCATGCCTTAGTTGGGTTTTCCTTATTGCCTCACCTATGGCGGACCTACTTCTATCGACATCAGCGCATTTATTCCAGAAGCCAGGTCTAGGGGGGCAGTGTACCTTGGTTCGAGCTCCTATCATCATGATCGTGATCTATACACTTGACGGTCCAGTGATGCAGCAGCAGCTATTGGTGATACCCGGGTGTGTGTGAGATGTCTCAACCCTCAGGAGGGGGTGGCCCTGCAGGTATCCCCCCACATACCCAGATGACTTCTTCATTCCAACACTTGAACACTTGATGCAACTCCTCTCATTTGATGATATCAGCCTCAGTCGCTTGTAGCACCTCTTTGATTTGCACGTGTCGGTCTGATTTTGCAAGCCCTTCCCCACGTGTATTAATATCTCATGTACCACCATATTATTGTATAAGTCCTGACGATTATTCCAGGCATCGCATGTATGTGGGATTCATCATTCTTGATTTATGGCTCATGATTAAGCCAGCACTGGTTTTACTATTGCGTTCTGTGGTTTTCCGGGCACCTTATTCTTTGTACTATTGTCTCGGCGGGCATAGGTATGCCTCCCCCGCCGCCTTTTCACATTGGTACCACATCATACACTTGAGACTTGTTGCACCTGTAAGTCTCGTCTGCTCAGGGTCTATTCCTCCACCACTTTAGATTACCGTACATTCCTCTCTTTCATTTCTATCTTGCTGTTTAGTGATTTAGTTCTTACAATGTGCTTCGGTCATACGATTTGCTCCTAACACTTGTACGTTGGGGGGCAATCTGTTACACCATTTTTTGGTCATCTAACCATTATCGTTAGATGAACCCAAGTACACCATGTAAGACTAATTTTACCCCAAGTAAAATCGCTTTCACCACATTCGTTTACATTTCTTGGTCATATTTAACCCAAAACAAGGTAATCAATTAAATAAATCATTATTTGTTTAATTATTTCCTAAGAATAAGTTATTTAAATCATTATTTAAATACTATTCCTAGTTAAATTTGACTAAATCATTTTTAAATAATTAAATAAACCATTATTTATTTATTTATATTCCCCTCATTTCCCTTAAATAATAAATAAATCATTTATTTATTTATTATTTATAAATAAAGGAATTGACCCAAGTCAAAAACCCTTTTCCCTCAAACAAATATAATAAAATATTCCTAAAGGGTGATTCTAGAATGTGATTTATAATATTTTATTCATGCACCGAGTTCTAGAACACCCCAATATTTTGTTATAAATAGAAGGGTTTTCCCCATTCATTAGTCACCTCCATTGCATTAGATCACTCTGGATCTTCTCTTGGTCACCATTTTCCATTTTGTATTGTGAACTCCCATTGAGTTCCATGTTTTCTTTTCCATATCCATAAGAGAGAGAAATGTTAGATCTGAAACACTGAGGACTTCCAAGGACCCATCCCACTGAGGAGAACTGGAAAACACCTTTCTTGTTTTCCTCTCAGGTGCCCCATTCTTTAATATAATATAAGATTCTTTTTAAATATATTTTTCTCGCCTTGTTTATTGGATGCATGGAGCCATTTTACATTTTATCTGCTTAATGTCTTTTATGCTTAGATATAACTTTATGCAGCAAACGTAAAGATATTTTGCAGCCATTATTGATGTTAGGGCTACTTGGTATGCGTAGCTAAAGTGATCTTTTACGACGAAAGAATCATACTAACAATAATCTTAGTTGCACACTCGCCTCAGTCCAGATCATACCCCAGTCACTTGCATAACAAGCTTAAGCGAGCGACTAGGATGCTACAATCGCTAGGATGACTCCTCCTCCGTGAGACTGAGACCTAAAGGATGAAATATCTGTAATATTCCTGTTTTAGCACATGGCTAAATGGAATATTAAAATTTTTCTTTTATCATCTTGTAGCCAAATAAATGGGTAAGGAGGCCCATGTTTATTGAAAACATGAATAAAATCCCTCACATGTGGGAAGGGATAGACATTAGAACTTTATTTTGCACCCTCAAGTGTGAAAAGGGGCAAATGCAAGAAGACAAGGTCAAGTTTGACCAAGTCAACAGCATTGCCATAGGAGGAGTGGCTTACTTTAGAAGACAGTGCAGTGTGAATGAGGAAGAGGATATTTGGTGGAGGAAACCCTAATGGATGGGGCCCATGGAGAGAGAGCTTTCACTTGTTTAAAAGGAGGGCAAGGCAACCATTGTTTCTCATGCTTATGATTATTCATCTCATTGTCTATTCAAACAATTGTGCATTCTATGTTGTTTAGCAAGAATTGCCAGGGAATTCTTGTTTAGGATTCCTTATCCTTCTTGAGTAGCTCTTGAAGGATTGTTCTTCATTCTCCATATCTCTTGGCTCAAGGCCAAAGCTTCTCCTTGCAGTTACTGCGATATTTCTGCTCAAGTATAACGCATTGTTGCTGGGGTGTTGCAGTGGAGAACACCATATACCATTTCCTTGGCTCATCTGTCAGAGGAGGGAGCTTCTATTCCTATGGGAGGTTAGTGAGGGAGATACAGGAGCATATTGCAGATCATTGGCATCAGGCCAATCATTTCTCTTCACCAATAACGCAGTCCCTTCTCTAGACTGCGTTATTTCTGAGTGCATTTGCAGTGGAGGCTTGCTCCACATATTTGGAGGGTTAAATCTTAGGTGAGAGGATCAGCCTTTCATTCCAAAGATCCTTTGGATGAGATTCAGCCATCTATTGTAGCATCATCAGCTATCTACATCCATTTCCAGTTCTTAATTGCAGTTGTTGCCCAGCAACTCCGGCATTGTTGTAGATTTTCCATTTTGTGTATATTTCAGCCAATCCTTTTGAGGATTGTGTATTGTTGTTTTCAGGGGTTGAGATCTCGCTCCCCCTTCTTATTTGAGCTATTAATTGTCATATCTATATATTATTGACATTTTGCAACAATTCTGCCTCATGGATTGCGCAGTCATAGCCAGGGCCTCTTTTATATAGCAGTATTTCTCCATATTTCATGCACATGTTTCATTGAGGCTGCATTTCCTAGCTTGAGATATCATTTTTTCAAGATCTTGTATACATTTTTTGCTGCTATAATATAATGTAATGGTTATGTGTATCTTCCATAATTTTGGTTTTAATGCATTCACTACTATTTCCAGGTCATGTTTATGAATTGCTGATCTCCACATTGGTAATATCTTGAGATATTGCCAATAGTGTAGCTGTTCTTAATTTGGGAACATTATAGTGGTATCAAAGCATAATCTTTGGCTCAGCCTGTGAGTCTTAGCCAAAGAAGATCAAAATGATGAAGAATATGAGTTTACTCTCATCTATTTTCAGATCGAGAGAGAACCTCTCCAAGGAGGTCAAGAAGAATGAGGAAGGAGAAATGGAAGGACCGTGCACTTCCTATTTTCACATAAGAGAAGGCATGAAGCATGAAGAAAACTTGGAAATCGAAATTATAAGTGATTATTTGGTTGAATACCAAGCTAAACCTAGAGCCTTCGTGTAGACTCTATCTTTGCCACAATTTATTTAGCAGAAATAAGAGAAAAGACCCCACAGCTTTGGGATGATGAGAGGCAATAGATTTCTATTGTCAAAATTTGATGGATCACTCACATGTGCAATAGAGGTTTGGGTGAAGAAACTAGAGGCTTTATTCTTGCTACATCCTGTAGTAGACAAAGAGGCTGTAGAAATTACAGCACTGCACCTTGAAGGTGAAGCAAAGAATTGGTGGATCAGCCATCTAAGCCATACAAGAGTTTCTACTCTTGTTGATTTTTCTCAAAGATTGATCAGGAGGTTTGGAAAAAGGAGGGAGGAGCCCTCACCACCAGTTAATGAGGCATGTACCAGTGCTGTTGAGATCATGGAGGAGCAGGCTTCATCTTCAACAGTTTGGGAGGCCAACACTTATGAGGAGGAAACTCTTGCAGCACTACAAGGAGCTTCCAATTTTCACCAAGGTATGATTGAAAATCCATCTCTTATCATTTCAAAACACTTTGGATGGGTCTATGTCATTGCATGCAGTTGATCCAGAGTAGCAGAATAGAACTGCGCTAAGCAATGATGGAGAAAGGAGGAATCATTCCTCATGTGAGCATTCGGAGAGCAGCTTCATTCAGGAAGCCATGAAGGAAGCAGTGAGAAGGAGTAAACATCTGGAGATAAGAAACTCTTTCTCCTCTCTAGATGACACTCTCAATGAGAATGCCACAGCTCAAAGAGAGACTTCTACTGGCAGCAGATCCAAGGCCTCTTTGGTTTTTGAAGGACATGCATGAGGAGGAGATCTCCCGGAGAGATTTCCGTAGAGGTGCACTCCCACACATCATGGAGTGCAAGATTCTTCATCAGTTTGAGGAGGTACTTCCCTTCTCACATGAACAGATAGTAGATGGAGGAAATCTTCGGATGGATAACATCTCCCATGACTTTGTTGGACATTCCTTGAGCCATGCACATCATGATGGGAGGTTTTTTCCTACCACCTATTTGGATCCTCATAGGGTCAAATTGATCCTCGGAAATATTGCATTTCAAGATCCCATGAAGTGCAGCAATCTGATTTGGGATGATGGTAGCCCTCATGGGAGGAGTACCAAGATGAAGGATGGAAGAAGGCATCCACAATTGGTTGAGTGGATGTGGATGGTGAGAAAGGAGCGGGTGAGCTACTTGCAAATTTATGATACCGAGCAGCAGGAGGCTTCACTGCGCTGGTTACTCTTGAAGGAGTTTGGCCATCACTTGGCATACACTCTTTCCAAGGGTAGGAGGATGGAGAAGATGTGGTAGGATGCTGGCATCATGGAGCAACAAAGAGTATGGGTGCGTAGTGATGATACAACAATCATATCATTCACTATGCCTTCATCACATATATTGCATGATGAGAGCATGAGGAAGCAGCAAGGGCATTTTTTGCTGGGGTTATGCTTGGGAGAGCAAGAGCAGATTTGCTCTCATTTCTTGTATGATGTTGCAGGAGTAGGAGATGGCACTATTATGGTGCAAAGGGGATACTCCTTTACCTTTGATGATCAATAATTACTTCCACCTTGGGAGAGATTCCATATTTGCAGCAACATTGTTGGAGGGTTTCCCATCAATGTTGGAGAAGCTGAGGGCAACAGCGATGTGCCACCTAGAGATTATCTAGTACCTCATGCAGAGGAAGGAGGAGCTCTTGCTCCAGATAGAGGGATTCTTGCATATTTTCAAGGAAGTTCCCATGATCTCATGGATGGATATCAAGGCACAATTCATGTGCCATTGTTGAAGAGGTGTGGAAGCATGGAGACACAAGGAAAATATAGAGAGGATGACCATCATGATGAGATGAGGAGCACACATCCCTGTCTATTGTATGAGGTTGATGCACCTAAGAAGGTGATTGGATTGCGCAGTGGAAGCATGGACAGATTTGTTCATTCATATATGCAGTCACCTCCTGATGATGATGTCTCATTGCATGGAGACATTTTGCCAGGGAGACCACTAGATCAGCAGATGATGAGATATGCTTCACATGTTGAGGCACCATTCATTGATTTTAGAGGAGTGGAGACCTTTGGAGATAACTTCACAGGGCTGAGAGTGTTGGGTAGACTCAAGGAGGAGAGAGCCATTCTCTCAACATCATTTCCACCTACTCTCATTTCATATTTTGCGTTGTGGTAGAAGCAGCAGGGGAAGGATAACAGCCTTCCAACTTGCATTTTTGGCATGGGGAATGTCAAAAAGAGACATGACCATATGACAGATGTCCTTCATGAGGAATCATCAGCGCTGTCACTATGGAGGATAGATCCATGTTGGAGCTCCAGGTTTTTGGTGGAGTATTCCCAAGATCATCTTGTTTGCATAATATTGACAGATCAGCATGTGATGAGATACAGAGATCATGTGCAGATGGAGGAGATACATAACTCTTTCGAGGAGTTAGCACAGCCACGTCTTTCCTCTTTTAGGATGAGAGGGGACTCATTTTTTAGCCATTCCATTTGCATGAGCAAAACTTATGGTAAGGCTATGGTTTATTTGTATGATGACTTATATATTCATCCCTTAACCATATATGTATAGGAGGTTGCTCCAAGGAGGGGCATTCTTTTCTCTAGATCCCATGGTCTACTTGAGGCCATGAGCACTATTGGTGACCAGTCCCTAGGAGGACTTGGGGAGGAAATGTATTTTGGAGGACATACTCACCTTGCACCATACATCATGCACTTTCTCCATACATTTGAGGAGAGTAGAACAACAAGCAAGTGGTTGAGAGACCACACTTTTTATCCTAATCTTTTGCAGTTGAGGGTCAAACTGCATTGGTTACAATTGAGGGACCATTGTCCTTCTTTCTTGCCACACATGATAGCAAGCATGGTTCTCATTGTGGTTCATTATGTTTTTGTTGTCCTTGTATTTTTTGAGAGCATGATTGGGGGAATGGCACATTGGTTGGATGTGTCCCTTGGGGGAGAGATCTCCCACATTATTTGCATTACATGTTCTAATGGGAGCATGAGAGGACATGTGGCCACTACAGAAAAACACTTGTTTCCATTTGAGGTGGTCCATATGCTTGATTGGATGCCATATGATGATGACTTCCAACTCATCACATATGAGATGGATTGGGACAGCATGTTTCATAACACTGGAGAAGAGATCCTTGGAGGTCTAGTCTTCATTTTGACACTTGAGGGCAACATAATTGTAGCCCAATATCAGCATATACTCTGCACTTATCCTAAGTGGAGAGGAGGACAACGTGGGGTAGGCTATTTTGTCTACCAAGAGTAGATTTTCAGCCCACCTATATTACATGAGCCAAAGGTGGAAGATGATTGTTAGGAGTTGCCATGTTGGGAGGTAACTCACTTTGTATGGATGATTGCTTGGGGAATGGAGGATCTACATGAGGAAGATGTTCCTCAACATATTTCAGACTCCATGCCTTGGGTGGAGATTCTTCAGTTCTATCCTTGCAGTTGCTTGAGGACAAGCAACATTTGGGAGGGGAGGACTGTATTATTCCCGTTTTAGCACATGGCTAAATGGAATATTAAAATTTTGCTTTTATCATCTTGCAGCCAAATAAATGGGTAAGGAGGCCCATGTTTATTGAAAACATGAATAAAATCACTCACATGTGGGAAGGGATAGACATAAGAACCTGATTTTTCACCCTCAAGTGTGAAAAGGGCCAAATGCATGAAGACAAGGTCAGGTTTGACCAAGTCAACAGCGCTGCCATAGGAGGAGTGGCTTAATTTAGAAGACAGAGCAGTGTGAATGAGGAAGAGGATATTTAGTGGAGGAAACCCTAGTGGATGAGGCCCATGGAGAGAGAGCTTTCACTTGTTTAAAAGGAGGGCAAGGTGTTAGCCCCCCTATGAAATTTTTGACAAGCAAATAGGGGGTTAAATTGTTGTTGAGTCTTCAAGGAATGCATTTCCCCTGAAAATACAGTCTCCTTGAAGCCTTTTTGTGCCCTTTATCCTTTGATGGTTTCCCCTCTGCTGATTCCCCTTTTAAAGCCTCTCTGCTGATGAAGAAATGCCCAAAGACCTCCTTCCCCCTTTATTTTTCCCTCATTTAACCTCTTTTTATCCCCCCCTTTTCTCCCCTTCTATTTCCCCATTTACCCCTCAAATTCCCCCAAAATCCCCTTTAAAGTCCCCCCCTATCCTTTGCTTAGCCTTTTTTCCCCTTTCCCCTTCTATCGTTTCCCTTTTAACCCCTCAAAACCCTTCAAAACGGGCCCAAAACCCATATACCGACCTTAATATAGGCCCTAGCCCCTTTCCCGTTGAGCCCCTCAACCACTTCCCACACATGCCCCCGCGCTGGGACCAAGCGCTTAAGTCCCGAGCGCCAATCGCAATCGGAAGATCGGCGGGAGGAAAACTCCTTTGTTATATTGAAAAACCCCGATGCGATAAGTTTATAACAATAAATCAGCCGGCCTGTTCCGCACCATTGATCTTAGGTCCAGATCAACGGCTGAGCGCTGATCGCAACTCCCTCCGATTGATCGCAAGTGCTTTTACCCGTGCCCCGATTGCAATCCTCCGATCCATTCGTGACCGTTGATCTGTCACAAGATCCGACGATCATCGTCAATTGCAAAGCCCCCCCGATCGCAATCGCAAGTCGCATTAGCGCCGCCCCGATTGAAATCTTCCGATTAGATCCTGGCCATCCATCCCCTTTCTGATCCAATGGCCCTCCGCCAATCGCTGATCCCCTCCGATTGTGTTCTCCACCGTTGATCTCCTCGTCAGATCGACAGTCAGCGCTCAATCGCAGACCCTTTCTGATCGCAATCGCATGTCCCTCTTCCCATCCTCCGATTGCATCCTGACCGTCCATTCTTCCCAAGATCAACGGCCAGCGCTCAATCGCTCTGTTCCTCCGATCGCTGATCACAAGTCTTTCCGCGTGCCTCCCGATTTAATCGCCGCCGTCCATCTCCCTGCTGATCTGACGGCCATCGCACCTCCCGATCCCCCGATCGCACTGCCCCTCCGATTTCATCTGAGCCGTCGATCTGGCCCTCAGATCTAACGGTCATCGCTCAATCGCATTGCCCCGCTCAATCGCAATCGCAACTCACAATGGTGCTGCCCCGATTGAGATGCTCTGATTACATCACCACCGTTCATACTCCCCCGATCTGAAAGTCAGGATCTAATCGCCCTCCGCCCCTGCCGGGTCCCACATTCATGCTCCGCTCCGTTGTTTTGCGCCATGTTCTTTGTAATTCGCTCAGGTGGAATCCTTTGGCCGTCTACACTGGCAATCATTTCTCCACTACTCCACACTGTTTCCACTGTTTTCATTAGTTTCACCACCACTTTCCATCGTTTCTTCACTCTTCCGCGAGCGCTCCTCTGCCTCCACAGTATCTCTCCACCACTGCCCAAGTTATAAATAGGTTTATTTTAAATTGTGCAGATAGCACAGAGAGGCCTTTTCAGCGGCCAAATGGGATAGCAGAGACAGGTTTAAGGGATTTGAGCCTGTAAGTGAAGATTAATTAGTGTCAACCCCGCAAGTCAAAGGATTCAAGCACTCTTTGAAGATTAAGAGCGCACCAGCAAAGTCATTACTGCGCTACCTAACAGCAGGACATGTTTCCTCCAGAAGTACACCTTCCCGCAGCGTCCTCCATGTTTCTCGATCCCAGGAAAATCAAGAACACTGACAGAGCTTCTTAAAAGATAGTCAGGCAGCATTAAAGAAGCATGGAGGGCCATGCAGACTTCCATCCAGTTCGTTCATTTCAACAGGGCAGAACAGCAGATCACAGACCCCGAGCGCAGACAAAGGTAATATCAGGGTTTCCATCAGCAAAATGTTTTTCGTCTGGGACAAGGCATCCATACTGTTTTTATTATGCAGAATGTCCCTGAAGGATTTTTCCATCAAACTACAGCTCAAAGACAATCAGGCATTTATGAGACAGACCCTCCTAGTAGTTTATCTTATCCCTGAATTCAAATCACCTGGAGTACAACGAGCCCAAAATGTCAAGATCAAATCTGAAGCAGATCGTTCTCTTACTAAGAAGGTGAGCAAAAATAAATATGCAGCATTCTCAAGCAGGATGGGCCTCAGCCCTGCATTCATTATTGTGTTTAAATGAAACATTTAATGGGCACCTACCTCCTCAGTCGATCTGAGGATCATCTTTTGTTATAAAGCACAGCAAGAAACATTGTAAGGGGTTGGTTGTTGTTACCTTATCAGTGAAGTGCAAGAATTTTTGTCCGAAGCCAAGTTTTCTGTGTAACAGATTGTATGATAGGCTGAGAAATATGATGTATTCAGGCTGAATGTAAAAGCTTTGGGCAGTGATGTACCTGATTGGTGTTGTGTTTAACATGATAAGCAGTTTTCATTGGATCCTGATCTACAGCAGTTGGTGATGTTTTTCTTATCTCCGTGTTTATTTCCATTTCATTCCATGTTCTTCTGACTGACATCTGAATGCATGATATAAGATTTACCCTTGTTAGGTACCTTATATCCCAGCTCTCTCAGTCTTTAATGTTTTCTTCTCGTATGTGTGTCTGAATATTGTTTTAAATCGACTAAACCAGTGTAGTGGATGATTATTGCCTGCTCTCTGATGTGCAAGTTGATAGAATCGGTGTTCAGATGTCTTTGTTAAGATTTAATTGAAAGAGGTTAGGAACATTGGGAGGTGTAAAGCCTGTCGCTACCTCTTCATAACCTACCCTTCCAATACAAACCTTCTCGAGACCCTTAGTGGTGCCTATGGTTTTGTCCAAGCAAGCCTAGAGTTAAATGACCTCTGGCCTGATCTATAGATGGAATCAGATGGTTTTCCATCCTTCATTTTCATCCCTCAGTGTCCCATCCCACCAATCAGTCTTTGAGATCCAAATGCTCTAGATGACTAGCCCAATTGAAGCTTACACATTGAACATAAGTAAATCCTTTCTTGACTCCATTGCCCAATGGCCTTGATGTTCCCTGAGTCATCCATCTTTGCCTAGCTCCCTTCTTTACTCATCCTTGTCTTATGATGAAACCTTCCTTGCTGATTCTCAACAACCAAACTCAAACAATCAAGCCAACAACCTTGAGCCCATAACTAGCCTAAAATCATAACACCCGAGCTTCAAAGACATAACCTTTGGCTTCCATAGAGAGATCCCTCTCTGGACCTAGGAGGGCTAGATCCTAAGGTCCCAAAGTGGTTCTATGTTGTCTCATATTTTGGTCTCTGTCAACCTGGCCAAAACATGGGAACCCCAACACAAGGCAACCATTGTTTCTCATGCTTATGATTATTCATCTCATTGTCTATTCAGACAATTGTGCATTCTCTGTTGTTTAGCAAGAATTGTCGGGGAATTCCTGTTTAGGATTCCTTATCCTTCCTGAGTAGCTCTTGAAGGATTGTTCTTCATTCTCCATATCTCTTGGGTCAAGGCCAAAGCTTCTCCTTTCAGTTACTGCGTTATTTCTGCTCAAGTATAACACAGTGTTGCTGGGGTGTTGCAGTGGAGAACACCATATACCATTTCCTTGGCTCATCTGTCAGATGAGGGAGATTCTATTCCTCTGGGAGGTTAGTGAGGGAGATCCAGGAGCATATTTCATATCATTGGCATCAGGCCAAACATTTCTTTTCACCAACAACGCAGTCCCTTCTCTAGACTACGTTATTTCTGAGTGCATTTGCAGTGGAGACTTGCTCTACATATTTGGAGGGTTAGATCTTAGATGAGAGGATCAGCCTTTCATTCTAGAGATCCTTTGGATGAGATTCAGCCATCTATTGCAGCATCATCAGCTATCTCCATCCATTTCCAGTTTTGAGTTGGAGCTGCTGCCCAGCAACTCTGGCATTTCTGCAGATTTGCCATTTTGTGTATATTTCAACCAATCCTTTTGAGGATTGTGTATTGTTGTTTTCAGGGGTTGAGATATTTCTCCCCCTTCTTATTTGAGCTATTTATTGTCATATATATATATATATATATATATATATATATTGACATTTTGCAGCAGTTTTGCCTCATGGATTGTGCAGTCATAGCCAGGGCCTCTTTTATATAGCAGTATTTCTCCATAGTTCATGTACATGTTTCATTGAGGCTGCATTGCCTAGCTTGAGAGATCGTTTCCTCAAGATCTTGTATACATTTGTTGTTGCTATAATCTAATGTGATGGTTATGTGGATCTTCCGGAATTTTGTTTTTAATGCATTCACTGCTATTTCCAGCTCATGTTTATGAATTACTGATCTCCACATTGGTAATATCTTGAGATATTCCCAATAGTGTAGTTGTTCTTAATTTGGGAACATTACAATATCAATCTTCCAAATTTTTTTCTCATTGATCGTAGATTTTGGCAATTGAACACTGATAGTGACAGTTCATTACATTCTTCATGGGTTTCGAATATAAGCATTGTTGGGTTCATTTCATATACATTGTATAGTTTTTTTTGTTGGATAGTTGTATGGATGAAGATATGGATCATTTTAATCTATTTTTCTTAATTATTTGATGACGATATAATAAGAAGAAGAATTTGAAAGGGTTTTCCCAAAAGTGGGTTTCTCCCTGGTCTTTGACCAATCCTGATGTCTCTATGTTTGAATTATTTTTTTCTTTTCTCCTTTAGGTTCTGCTACACTGATGATGATTATATTTTTCTTTCTATATAATTGCATATGCTACTGAATAATGATGTAAATATGAATAACGATATGATGTTATGTGGTGACCTTAATGTGTTAATGAAGAAATGCAATTATCAAAGCAAAGAACAATATAGCCCTAAGAAAAACTAACAACATTTCTATTTTTGTTGACATATTTCTGAAACATCTTAATTTTTTACAAACCCTGAGATGATAATTTAAGTTGGTAGGCTTGGGAGTTGCAACATTCTTGTTGCAATACTAGGGCTCATCAATTTTTGGTGTCGTTGTCAGGGAGGTGTCAAAGTATGAATTTTTTTCTTCCCTATTTGATCCATTTCTGCAAAAACAAAAAAAATTGCATTAGGCCTATTTCATTTCAAAAACATAAAATTGCATTGCATTAGAATTCTTATTCAAAAAATATATATATAAACACAAAAAAATAATACTTCTCCAACACTAAACCCCCCTCATTTGATCACGTGGTGTAGTAAGATCCACATCAGTACCATCCACTTTTGCAAGTAGAAGAAGAAGAAGTGGCAGAGAAGGTAGAAGAAATGGATGGAGATGATGACAATGAGGAAGATCCTCTTAGATTTCCCATTCAAGATATTGATATTAGTGTTCATATGAAGAGCATGCCTCCATATTTCCTTCCCAACTTCCATGGTATGAGGTCAGAGGGTCTGGAAACCTTTCTCTTTGAATTTGAAATCCTTTTAGATATTATGGTTACTTACTAAACACTCAAAATTTGAGATTGTTTCCAACAAAATTGAAGGATAGAGCTCTTAAATGGTTCAAGAGTTTAGGGAATAATTTAATAAGACCATGGAATGATATGCAAATGATATTACTAGAAAAATATAAAGATCGTGATCCCAAAGAAGAAATATTTAGAATGACTCAAAAAAAATATGACAGCGTTGAGGATATAATAGAGATATTTATGTATAATGTTAAGAGGGAAAAATGACATCATTTAGGATTTGACACACTAAAAACGTGCTTACTTAGAACAATTAGAGATGAGTGGATTGATATCCTTGATCTCATGAGTAGAGGTGATGTATATCAATTACCATTTAAATAAATTTGTAAAATATGCAAGCACATATCAAGAGGAAGGTAAGAGTAAGTAAATCAACAGCAATCTCAGTAAGTCAAGATGAGATTGGAAATTTTCTTGATAACTTTAAAATAGAAATTCTTAGCAATCTAAGGGAACAAATAGAAATGTTAAGAAAGAAAAATGAGAAAAAATAGGATGTTGATATTTGTGTTATCCATGAAAAATCACATGATACTAAATATTTCCCACCATTACCAAGGTTGAAGGAAGTTTACCAAGAGGAAAATGTAGCAATTCAATCACCAAAGCAGCTATGTTATGTAGCTCCAAGAATACAATGACAACCTATTCAACCTAGCATGATGCAAGAACCTAATTCACCATTTCAAGGTTATGCACATCTATCTAAAAGTAATTGGAACACACCCTTTTCTTGGTAACCTTGGACATCTCAACCCCAAAGCCAATCTTGGAAACAAGGTTGGAAGGGACCTTATGGGTTAAATCCACAATATACTCAATATTTTCCTCAATATCCTCCATACTCAACTCCATGCTATCCCTACCATACACCTCCACCACAACCACATCCTTATCAAATATTGACTCCTACTCAATTACTTGTACAACCATTTCTGAACCCAAACAATCTAGTAACTCAAGCCACTTACAATGTTGAGGTACAATACTTATAAACAACTCCTCTTGATGTAAATGGTATTCATCTTAGCTCAGGAAGAGTATTGTGAAAAAGAGATTCTCTTGATGTCATTAAAGGACAACATTCAAAAAAATAAGATTCAGATGAGGAGACCAAAGAATCATGGGTTGCACTTGATGAAGAGAAGACATCATAGTCAAATATTGAGAAATTTCCCTCATGTTTACCATCAGATCATCCATGTGTTCAAGAGAATAATTAGCAAAAAGAGAAATATTTGAAAGTCATGGTAGAAGAGGACACAGAAAGAGATCCAAATGTTCATGTGGACCAAGGGCATCACAAGTATATTGATATATGGTTCCATACAATCATTAAGTTGTAGCAACACACTCTTATTCAACAATTATTGATCTCATCTCAGTCAAATAAGTTGGTCTCTCATATTCAGGTACATATCAAAGCATATATTTCAAGCCTACACACGATTTTATTTGTCATCTTGATGTGCACATGGCTCCATTGGAAGTATTCCTCTACTTGAAAGATTTTTTTTTCAAGTAGAGTAGGATAGAAAAAAGAAATAAAAATCAAGAAAGAAAAAATAAGAGGAAAATAATAAGATCTCAGGTGAAAACCTATTTTTAGGAACTTGAGTTGGCTTTGATTGAAAACCTCCTTCAGGCGGTCAGTGGGTTGGAAAGAAAAAATATATATATATATATATATATATCTTAGGTGAAAACCTCCTTTGAGGTGCCTAGGAAGATCTACTAGCTGAAAGCTTCATTGAAGTAGCTATTAGGCCTAAGAAAAGATAAAAAATGAAAAGGAGAAAAATTATTTTCTTCATGTATCTCTCTCTAAAGAATGCAAGTGCTCTCCAACCTTTGCAAGCAATAAGAACAATTTAGCACCAAAAAAAGAAAAGTTGATCAAAAACCTAGTCAAAGGAAGTCAAACATGGGCTTTCTCCCCCTTTGCCCAATTGATCCAATGGGACCAAGGCCATGTCAATCCATCACCCACATCTATTTCTATTACATTTCCCTTCATTCCCAAGCCTTTCCCACTCATTTTCCTCATTGTCCTGAAGTGCTACAGGAAAGTTTTATTTTGCTACAAGACTATCAAAATACAAAGGGAAGAAATTGTTTTTACCATATATAGAAAACCATGCATCCATTGGCCGATCTATTTCATGGGGAGATGCATACGGATGATGGTAACATGCTTAAGAAATTTCAGAAAATTCCAGTGGACAATTTTTAAGAAATTGGCCACCATCACCTACAACCATTTTTAATTTTTCTCAATATCCATGCATCCATTGGCAAAGATAATTTACAGGGAGATGCATAAGGATGATGGAAACATGCTCAAAAAAAATTAGGTCAGTTCAATTGAAATTTTGAGAGATATGGATAAAAAAAATTGCTACAGGAATGTCTTGTATTACTACAGGACTGACCAGAATTGTTGTAGGATTGTGATTGGCATAGAGAGATTGGTTAGATCCTATGTTTTCCTTGGGGGGATGAAAAAATAACTCTACCACACCTCCATCATCCATCCTCCAAACCATTTAGTCACTTTTCCATCCAAAAAATCATCTATGTTCGTAAAAAAAAAACCCATTTTCACACTTTCTTCCATATTTTTCACCACCACTGGAATTTCTAGTCCTAACCCATGAGCTCACCATGAATTATCAAGTATTTTGAATGCATCACATGAATATTATTGTGATCTTGGATGGGTTTGTGTGACTGCTATAGGAAATAATCCAGTCCTCTAGCATCCTCCACAAAGCCTACAGAGCCACATTGGAGACACTTGACATCACCAAACTGAAGACTTAGTCATCCTAAAGCATTTAAGGACAATCTTTGTGATCTTGGGCAGCCACAAAACTCTTGAGGAGTTTTTATAGGGTCATTTTCCATCTCTAAAAATAGCAGATTGAACCACCATTTGAAGAACCTACATCAATATATTTCACTTAGTCAAACACCTATCAAAAAAAATACAAAAGAAAAAAATTCAAAGCAAGGCCAGAGCATGAAGCAGCTAGCATGGAATATGGAACCTCCAAACATTCAGCAGATCAACCACCATTTTTGAAGCAGCATACAGAAATCAAGACAACCAGAGACCATCAGGTAGGCATAGGTATGCAATATTCTTCACCTCTTCTCTTTAGTGTATTATGGTTATAAATTTGTTGTCAATGCATAAGAGAGAAGGTTGTATAGGTTGAAGGTAACCAGCAGTCTCAGACATCCTCAAATAGTTAAGCGCAGCTAACTCCCTCACTCATGCAACATGGAAAATGAAAAAAAAAAGAGGGTGATAATTACGAGGGGTGAGACAATGGGTCTATAAGGGGAATATGTAGGTGGTAGGTGGGGGACAGCTCACCCACCACACTAATCCCACTACCACAAGAAGAATAAAAGGACAAGCTCAAACTTCATTTGTACCAATATTTCATTCCCAAAATGGTAAGAGAGGCCCACTACATCATTGAGATCTGAGCTAGCCACCATCAGGGGTTCCCTAGGATTCTACAGAGGTGCTGCAAGGTTGAAAATCAAGTGCTTCAGGATCGAAACCAACTGCTACAAGAGACGGAGTAGGTGATATAGGGGACAGTAAAAGAGAATTGTTCCTCTTATCTTTTCTCTGAAACTCTAAGTTTCTCTAAAAATTGAGCCCATGGCCAAGAAGGATAAGGACAAGCTAAGAAGTAGAGGATGGAGAATAGGGAGATAAAACAAAAGAAAAAGGGGTTGAGGAATAATGAGAAGCAGAAGAACAAATTTTGTTAAAAACTAAAATAAAAACACCTAAAAAATACATAATCAAACTTGTTGTGACACAAATAGCAGAATGGATAACTCCAAAGGCAAATGGGCAATCATCTCAGCCAAAAAAAAGAGAAGAGGCAACAAAAGGAAAGAAGGCATTCGCCATCAAAATAGAGCTCAAACCATAGTGATGAAAAGAGGCTTTCTAAGAGGTTTTTGATCTCTTCTAGCTTGTTCCCAAGGCCTATAATATGTTATAGAAAGGTAAGAGGAGAACATTAGGCATGAGGTGAAATTATGGTCAAGATCTAATAGATTATGTGACATGCTACAGGAGGAGACAAAGTGCTATAGGAAATTCCAGAGAGTTGCAAAAAGTCTGATTTTGAGAAAATTTGTCACCAAAACCCTAGATTTGAAGAGGGACATCTAGAGAAGGGTAAGTACACATTTTTCTCTACCATATGTAGACAAGAAACCTGCAAAACCTTCCATTCCTTCAACAATGCATCCTGTAACACAATTTTGATAGCATTTTGAGAATAAAAGTTGAATGTGAATGTTTCTTTTTAGTTAAGAAAGATAAGAAAGGAAATGGAATTGTTTTTTAGTTGAGTCTGAATTTTTCCTTCCTTTAACCAATATGGATAAAACTGCTCTTTTACCCCTGTAGCAGATTGGTAGTATTGGTTTTCCAAACTTTGGAAAATCATGGTGAAAATCATGGGCGAGTGGTTTCAAATTAAGAGATTCCATAGACTCATAAACGATGTCAATTATAATATATGTTAAAGAGAATTTTCTAAAACTTGTATGATGGGAAAACTTTGTGTACATAGACATGGAAACTTTTCTTAAGACACAAACACAAGCCTAATTAAAACTTGGAGAAAAGGATGGATGTACAGAAGAATAAGTTGGAGAAGAAGAGGAAGAGAATGGAGCAAGAGAAGATGTGCCAAAATTTCTTTTGAGGTAGCTTGGGATGTTAAAGAGGCCACAAGGGCCATGAATTGGGCACAATTAGGTCACTAAATTACTCAAAGGATGAGCAACACTTTCAATAGGGGGGTATGATGGCCCTCCAAATTAGACACAAATTAAGGCCCATCTCGCCATCCTTCAGTACATTAAACCTCTATGTTTTCATTAGATGACGTATTTTAAGCTTTAATATGTTCATTATGAAGGTTTAGAGATAATTGCATATTATGTGACTAATATTATTTATTTTTGTATAATATTGAGAGAATATTGAGTAAATTTTAAATGATATAGTATAGGGACTTGCTCCCTACTACAATATGGACCAATATTGGATAATAAATGAACAAAATGTCATGAAATTATTGAAAAAAATTGGAGCTCAACTGATTGAGAAAATATAGGAATGTGCTTCCTCTCATTTAATGAAGATTCGTAGTGTTGGGAACCAGATCCACTTTTGAGGGATTTTGGAGGGAAAAGTTGCCTCCTTTCAAGGAGAATACTTCCTCATCGCTTTGTATAAGTACCAATTCAAATTTTACTCTAGGTGCATATATATATTAGTCTTCTTGTGGAGAAAACTTGTAATTTAGCAGCTCCACTTTCATTTCTAGTAGGGATGTTCTTGGATTGATTCAGATAATTAAGTTTGGTGTCATTTTTAGCTTCTAAAGCCTGGTTTCATTCACAGAAGTCTGAGTATCCTTGGGCTTGGTCATCTTAGGAGCCTCATAGCCCTCTTGTACAATTTCTTTATTTTCTTTGAATGTCTTTTTCACTTGCATCTCTTATTTTTGCATTTACTATGCATGTTTCTTTTGTTGTAGGTCATATTGCTTCATGGATTGAAGTGAGTTTTTTTGCAAGTTATTGATAGTCACAAGCATTATTCATCCTTATAACAACTTTGAAAATTCATATCCATCATTGAGCTACTTGGATTGGTTTGCTAGTTCACAAATCTAGAATTTCTGGAAGTCTCTTGTAGCAATTTAATAGTAATTTTCTGTTGTTTTTTATCACGTGTTAACGAGCCTATTTTGAGTTGATTATACTTGGATTAAGTCCTAAAAACAGTCAATTTAAATAACAAAAATCACCCCTTAACATTTTCACTTGATTAGGTTAGGAATTTGGTAGGTTAACTAACTCACTAATTCTTGAATTTCTAGTTTTTATAGTAATTTTATGTTATTTTTTAGCACATACTAACAAGGGTATTTTTGAGAGATTCCACTTGCAATGGAGTCCTAGGACATCCTAATTTATAAAAAAAATTGTTCCATCTCATTTTCATTTTATTTTCTTTGTAATTTGGCAAGTTATCTTGAGGAGTAGAAGTCTTGTAGCAGTCCTGTAGTACATGTAAACTTGACCAAATTTTCTCCAAAAGCTTGGTTTTTGTCTCTTAGGATTGAATCATGACCCATAGACTCTAAATCCATGATTTATTAAGGCCGGAGACCTCTTAAGCCTTGTATCTTCTCCATTTCAATTCACCATTGCAATTTGGGTTAGTGGACATGTTTATGAATTAGCTAACACAATAATGATTTTCTTGATTTCCACATCTAATGAACTATGTCATTGGATCCAAACTCTTTGGAATACAGTGATTGATTACATGATCTTTCCTTCATGCAATTTAGATTAGTTTTCTTTCTTTATTCTTAAGTTATGGTTTCTATTTCAAGCATTCTTATTCCCATTCCATATATTAGGTTTCCTTTCAATGCAACATTTACATGTTGCTATCTTAATGTTTCCATTTTTGCAAGTAGTATAGCCTTTACATTTTTGCAATTAGGATTAGCATTTAAATTTTAGCAAGCAACATTTCTATTTCTTGCAAATATGGGAACATTTCCATTTTTCAAATTAGTTTAGGTTTCATTTCATGATGTTAGAATCCTGTAATTTACGGTATCACAAGGTGATTGTGTATTTCTTACTTGAAAATTTTCATATTGTACCTATATTTCAATATTCAAAATAATTTCCAAAGAAAAAGATAAAAGAAACAAAAATAAGAAGAAAAGAGGATGTAAAAAAGGAAAAAGAAAAATCCTACAAAAATTTAAATAGTTCTGAAAGTGTTGCAAATCAAAATGCCACTACTTTTTAGAAAGATTTGTTCAATCATACAACTTAAGCATAATTTTACAAATTTGAATTTTCTACAGATAGGTTAGAAAATGAGGATTTTCCAAACTGTTTAATCTTGGCTTATCAGTAGATAGGTAGAAAATGACATTGGTTCAACAGCATAATCAGGACCAATAGAAGAAATAAGGGATAGAGTTTAGGTTAGAATCTCCAAATAAAAACGTTTCAGCCTCTGCAAGTCTAAATGCACCCTAAAAAGAATAAAAAGTGTTAGATTGGTAGTTTGGGTAAGTAGATACATTGAAGATGCATCAAAATTCCATTTTTCCTATGATGAAAGAAGAAAAAATCAAAGAGAAAGGAGTCATTATACTCTAAGATCTGAAAAAGGGTGATTTTATAAAGGTTAGGGACCTTATGTTATGTTTCTAATCCTAAGTATCGAAAGTGTTCTTTACTCCTTATTTCCCCCTTTCCACTCATATTTTCTTTATCCTAAGCCCTATCCAAGCCCCGCCAAATCCCAAACATGCATTGCAAATAGAAAATTCCAAAGGGCAAGTGCGCAAGATCACAACAAAAGGGTCGAAGTGCGATTTGCAAAGAGGGTGGGACCTGATCACAAATCGCAAATCGTGAAGTTTAACTTTTGGCACACAAGGTTACGTTATAGAGTGTCGAAGTGTGATTTATGATCTGGGTGGGACTCGATCGCATATCGCAAATCGCAAAGTTTAACTTTTCCCCTCCCACTTCACATAACAAAATCTGTGATCTGCGGGTCACGGGCAAGCCTGCCCTTTCCTTGCCACGTCATCCCCGCTTATCACACATCGCCAGTATTATTGTTTACCCCCACTTTCTCACCACAGAAATTCCCTGACCGTGATCTACAAGCGGCACCCACCTCCACCTTGCCACGTCACTCCTCCACTCACCGCATTTCTCACATCGCAAAATTTAACTTTCAACTCCCGCCGCTCATAACCATAACTTCCGATTTGCGATGTGTGGGCACCCCCCACCTCCTTGCCACATCACCTCCTGTCATCGCTCATCGCATATTGCAAGATTTAACTTTCAACTTTCGCCATTTATAAACTAAAACTTCCAAACTACGATTGCGATATAGGTTGGGGCCCCACTTGCTTGCCACAACATATATGTGCTAACCTTCCTGCAACTCCCCACCATCTCTACTCACCCTCATACATCAGATGGTCCACGATGCCTTTCGGTCTCCCTGTAGCCGTCAAACGTTAACCCAAGGGGGGGGGTCCAAAATGGGCAGTATCCCATACCGCCATTCCTGCTACGTGTCGCGTCCATGGCTATTTCGCACCCCCCATTACAATACTATTTACCGCTCTCACCCCCTCCGAAAATCCCTTTGTGCCATCCACCAAACCGTTGTGCCTTTTTACCATTGCCTATACCATTCGAGCCACGTTTGCTCTCGCATGTTCACTTCACTCAATCACATCCTCTCCCGTCAAGAATTCGTTGCACCTTAAAGGGTCGGGACGTTATCCAATGGACCCGTGCCACCTCCACACCACAAAATCATTGTTTTAAAGCCAAATTTCGGCATAACTACAGAGTTTACTCTGTTGGGTATTATCAAATTTCTACAGGGGATGAATTCACAGGTATTATTAGAGAAAGTGAAAACTGTGCAAACTATTGCCGAAGAGCCATTTGTTTAATCAAAGAAGAGTTGTCAGCTCTCTGTGAACCGGATTACAAGGCTCCTTTAGACTATAAAATCCCAATCATGATCCCCTTCTATCATATCCCTTCCTCGGTGCTAATCCATAGCAATTTCCCTTTCTTTTTTCCCCCCTCTGTCATCCCATTCTCCATTGCATGTCGTGAAAGAATAATCATTGAAGAAGCATGCCTCCTGTTGTATCTCAAGAAACAATCCCTTGGTTGTGGTAAGGAATCAGTGCTTAAGACATTTTATAAATGTATGTAAAAATTACAATATCAAATGGCCTCTGTTTAACACCTTTGGAATTTAATTACTTAATATCCTCAATAATCTGATATAATGAAAGCCTTCACAATGTCATAAACTGTTGATATTTGAATGAAAAGAAGAACTATAGGGGAAATTCAAAGTAATATGTTGAAAACACAGAATCTACCACTTTTAAGTTTTAAAAGAAATTCATGGAGAGAGAGGAAACTCGAAATAATATGTTGTAAACATAGAACCTATTACTTTAAAGTTTCATAAGGAATGTGTGAAGAGAGGGGAAACTCAAAATAATATGTTGTAAACACAGAATCTATTACTTTTAAGTTTCAGGGAGAATTCGTGAAGGGAGAAGAGATGAAGTGAAGGAGTGCAAATGAAGGTTATTTAACTCTTACTCACAGATGTATTTAAGAGACTGGCTACTACATTACTTCACTTCATTCGAAGAGGAATAAACACAGAGCGAAACTGGTAAGACATTTCAACATCAACAAGTGTAGGAAACTTGATCTTCTTTCATTTATTTCTCAAAAAATTTAGTACCAAATTAAGATTCATCCAAAGATCCAAAACTTGAAACCTCTTTTCTTTATTTCTACCTACTTAAATACATCAAAGTAGTTCATAATTGTTGAACTTATTGGAACTACTTGACTACCTAAAATTTTAAGATTACTTATGCAATCATACCATGAAAACAAATTGAAACTAGAAATATCATTCGTTTTCCTTAATCTGATGTCACTGATGCGTACCCCCAAAGTGATGAGGTGTCCTTTATAGTTATGATGCGGTAGCTGCACAGTTTTTTAACAACGCCTCAGTGCCTGACTTGACCCAGCTGTCGTCCTTCCCACAGTGCCACTATATGTTCTACTACCTGAATCTGCCTATGCCTCTGTGTGTGCCTACAGCGTTCCGTCTTCTCTTCGTCAACCACCACAAGACTTGGACTTGAACCATATTCTGCTCACCTTTGGAGAACGCATCGCGTCTGCCTTCTATCACATTCTGGCGTTTCACTGGCTTTAAGTTATAATTCTCCTTTCTTCCTTCGATGCGATTTAACACCAGAAATGCCTTACCTCTAGATTTGAAAACCCTTAGATTTTTCCTTTGAAATTACATCGCATCCAGGCCTATTTATCGCACTTCGCAACTTTTAGATTATAGCAATTTCGCAATACTTGCGATTTTTCTAATTGCAGCGAACTCCCCATCGCAACCCGCAACTTTTAACATTTAACAATAAACTTATCCTATGCGATTTGCGATGTGTGGTATGTGGGCCAGGTCCACATCACCATGCCATGTCACCGACACATCACCTTGCCACGTCATCATAAATTACCTACGATCTTTGGGGTCAGGGCCACGTCATCTTGCCACATCATCTCCTGCACTTCGCATTTCGCAATTTCTGTGCCTTATCGCATCGCAACTTAAACACTTTAACTTGTGATTTATTATCATATAAATGTAAAACTCACCAATATGTGATATGCGATTTAATCTCCGTCGTTGATCAATGCCCTTATCCAATGGTCCATGCTACACCTTCGCTGATCTGCTCCACATCGCACTTTAAACAGTTTAACTTGTGATTTCTTATCATATCAACGTAAAACTTGCCGATATGCGATATAACCTCCGACGCTGATCTATGCCCATATCCAACGGCCCTCACTGCTCCTTTGTTGATCTGCGCTTTGATCCTGAACATCTGCTTTTCCCTTTGCGCCTCCTCAAAAACTCTTAAGTTTTTAAGGGAAATGCGCCATTTCTCTGCCTTCGGGAAATTAGTTTGTTTTCTCCACAGTGTAACCCTCCTGAGCTTATCTGGTGTTATGTCGTGCTAGTCCCTCTTGAGCTTATCTGGTGTTTTTTCATGCTAGTCCCTCTTGAGATTATCTGGTGTTTTGTTGCGCTAGTCCCTCCTAAGCTTGTGAATGAGCCCAACTCGACCCTGTCCGATGTGCAATGTTCTGAATGTGCCCATCGGTCTGGCTCTTGAACTGCTCTGCACGCGAATGTGCCCGACTCAACCCACCTTCACATCTCATCACGTAATGTTAATGTACCAACATGTAAATCAAAATTATTCTACGACAAACAAAATTTTACATTTTCTATCATATATATTTTTTTGGTATTTTGAAAAATATTTCAAAGGTAAATGAAAATGAGCCACAACATCTGGCTCCACCAAGGATAGTGCTTTTTTCCACAAAAATACTAAGAACCGCAGATTAGTGCCTTATACATTGGGCATGGAGAAAAATATTTCTTGGTGACATATGAACAATGAGAAATACAGTATTTAAAACAGTGGAATGCTGACTTTTCATCCTAGAAATAATGCTTCATATATTGCTCGTTCACAGGCATTTGTACTGACTCTCCATCTTCATCTTCCAAAATGAATGTGTTATTTGACCTTGCCTCAAAGATTTGTATGGACCATACCAGAGAGGGTCAAATTTACCATGCTTCCCCTTTTCTTCTCGTCTGGTGTCCCATCTCAGTACCAAATCTCCTGCTTGAAAGAGAACTTATTTTTCTTTTCTGTCAAATATAGACTTCATCTTTTCTTGATAAGTAATCAAGTTATCCATGACTTTGTTTTTGTTTTCACTTGATTCAACTATTTTTTTCAATCTTCTTACAGAGCATTAGGTTCTTCCTGAGCTTCTTGAAGGAAAGAAATCACTGGTTTGGCCAGATGAGTAGGAAATAGTGCTTGAGTTCCATAAATCAGTTCATAGGGATACTTCCCAGTAGATCTCCTGGTAGTGACTCGAACTACCCAGAGGGAAAACTTCAACTTCATATCCCAATCCTTCTGATTCTCGCTGATTGTCTTCTTCAAGATTCTGACCAATGTCTTATTTGAGGACTCTGCCAATATGTTCCCTTGGGGATGATATGATGTGGAATGTGATAAAGTTACAATATATGTTTGACAGAAATTAATGAAATGAGCAGAGTTGAATAACTGAGCATTATCAGTCAAAATTTTTACTGGACATCTAAATATGCTGAAAATATTTTCCTCCATAAACTTCATCACTACTTGAACATTCGCCTTCTTAGTGGGTATTGCTTCAACCCATTTTGTAAATTAATCAGTGGCAGTTAGAATCCACTTGAACTATCCACTTGATGGTGGATTTATCTCTCCAATAAAATCCAATCCCCATTGCCTAAAAGGTTCTTCAATAAATACTTGGATGACAGGTAATGCAGCATGTTTTTTTCTTTTTAGTAAACAACTGACACTTTTGACAACTTCTGACCAGCCTATAAACATCAACAAATAGGGTTGGACAATAGAAGCATGACTTGAGAACTTTATGAGCAGTGACCTTCCAACTATAATGACCTCCACATAGACTTTCATGATATTGTTTGGTGACTTCAATAGATTCTCCTTCGATCAAACATAACATCAAATTACCAGCAGGATATTTCCAATATAGCTTTGATTCTATGATAACATATGGCTGAGACTTGAGCTTGAGAGCTCTATATTTTGTTCTATTTAGTGAATTTGGACAAGAAAAGAAACACGGGTAATGGACGATTTCTTTATACCAATCATCGCACAAAAATTTGTATTGAATACCTATTTTGGACTTTCTTTGACCTTCTTCATTAACAGCTCCATCCACTGGTGCCAACAGATTAATTCCCAAGGCTTGAAAATTTCTCTCTATCAACAACTTCGCTAACCCCTGTCCTTTGACCAGCTTGGTGGGTTTGATGTCCAAATCATACTCTTGTATTTTTTCTATCCACTTCCCCCTTTTTCCTTTAACATCACTTTGGACCAACACATCTTTCACAGCAGAATTAGGAACATATGCAGTTATTTGGGACTGCAACACATAAGTTCTGAAGGCTTTCAGTGCTTTGACCAAAGCATATACTTATTTCTCAAGAATATTTCATTTGAGCTCAGCATATTTGAGAACTTTACTGAAAAATTTGTTGGGGTCCTGTGATTTGGCAGATTTGTATACCAACTGACAAGGCAACAGCAAAACCAGTCTTCAGAGTTCTAGGACCTAGCCTTCCTAGTCTCAGAGAGGGATCTCCCAATTCTTTGCAAAGATATGACTTGTTTGCTTGTAAAATATTGATTTTAGGCTATTTATTAAGTATGAATTTGTTTTATTGTTTGGTGGGACATGATGATCTAGACAGCATAGATAGGAAAGGGAAATCTCTAGGTCACTGGGCAATGGAGTCAAGTGGAAGTTGTAAAAAGTTTGTAAACAAATCAGGGGTATCAGAGGGCAAATCTAACTTGGTCAGTGGATCTACAAAGTCTTTCAGGTGAAATGAAATGGACATTAAAGGTTTAGAATGAAAAGTAGAACTAAGGGCAATTAATAATCCTTAATTATATGTACTTCTCAACAAAGGGACTTAAAAAATTATCTGAACATGAAGAGGCATTCCATAGATAGGGCTAACCATAAATTCTATAAAACCACACTTCAGCAAATAACAATTTCAAGACAAACATTTCAAAATGAAATCTAGGAGTCGAGGAATGCTCTATTTCATCCAAATATTTCACTTTCAAGGAAAAGAAAACATAAAATATTCACAAATAAATGCATTCATAGAAGAGGGAACTCCTAAACATCTTTGATTATAGCTATAAAGACCTTAAAAACAATTATTTAATCAAGAACAAAGGCCATGATCAAAACAGACTTCTTTGGCAGATTGTAAACAATGGTACTTTAAAGGGAGACTTCAGAAGTAGTTTTCAAGTGGCAGTATATAAGCAGGGAAAACCATAAATCATTCTTAAGACCAACTATTTGAACTATTTCTGAAATAAACAAGCATAAGGGTTTAAGAGAGCAATTAAGAATTCTCTAGAATGCCTCAGCAGATGAAAACATAAAGACTGTGAAGAGAAAACAGATCTAAGGTGATTCTAGGAGACATTTCTTAGCCTAAACTTTTTACTCTACTGTAGTAAGAAATGATGAAACAGAATAAAAAATAACAAAAACATTAACAGATTATAATACTTCACCAACAGCCAAGCTCAGGGATCCAATGATAGAGCTTTCTCCATTAACAGTCAGGTCTAGACATCCACAAGTTCCAGAACATCAAATTTCCTTCAACTTTAGCAGAACTATGTATTACTTCAAAGAGTCATCAAATGCCCACCACCAACCCCTAACAAAGAGCTCTTCATAGAGTATTTATAGAAGAATTAGGAGGTGGAACTCTTTTTAGGGTTTGAGAGTCATTAACTATAGAGTAAATGCATTCCTAACCTTGAAAACCATGCAAGGCATAAGTTACGAGGATGTTCAACTACTTCTCTGTGTCAATAACTCTGTCTTAACTTCTAAGGAAAGATAGGTGAAAAGTTTGACTTTGCGGCCTATTTCTGTCTTTTACAATAACTGCCTGATAGCTTAAAATATCTTCTATCTATGTAATAACTGCCAATTTGCCTTTGTAGGTAGAAAGTAGGCCAAGGTGTCAGTTATATATTTTGGATTAATAACTGCCTTTTGTTGATGTATTCGAGGCTGCTTTAGCCTAATCTTCCCTTTAATTTCATCATATAAACTGTGCTTAGGCCTGATATTTCTTTTTGCCTTCATAATTCATTATGCTGCCTTTATCACTTTTCAGATTTCTTTGAACCTTTGTTCATCTGTCTTTGACTGTATTTTATCCTTTAATCTTTGTTTGAGCTTTAATCTCCTATTCTTCAGTCTTCATTGTTTTCTTTCGTTTTGCTGGTGTACAGGTGTCTTTCTGCATTGGAGGGTTTGTTTATTCGGCCGATATCGTGATTTATCGACTGAAACCTGGAATTTAACCCCTGAATGTCTCTTTTCTTCGTTATTTGGGCCTCATAAGGTCATCACCTTTGGCCTTGTTTCTTTATGGGCTGTGGGAAGGCTTTTCGGCCTTAAAACCGCCATTGAACCTGCACAGTCAACAACCATTAAATAAAACCTACAACTTAGGATAAAACTGCTTTAAATTCAAAGGGTTTTTGCGGGGGCGGAGAAACAGTGAGAAGGATGGAGAATTCATGGAGGGAGGGGTTCCATAAGCAGAGCAGGCAGAACAGAGTTTGAATTTGAATCGGGCGCGAAAAAAGGAAAAGGCGGTTTTGCTAAACCAAAAGTGGTTTTCACGCAGGGTTCAAGCAGTTTGTGGTTTTGCACAAATAGAATGTGATTCCATATAGGTGATGACACCTGTCCCATAGAAAACCACTTTTTTCACGTTAAAAATGGTCGTTAAACCCTGGGAGAAAATCGCGCGCGAAATCGTTTTGGGACTGTCGGATCTAGGAGAGCCAGATCGACGATGGATTAAAAGTGCGACGGGAGGAGATACGTAGTGGCAAGGGATAGTGGAGGACAGGTGGCATGCAAGGATTGGATGGTGGTGGAATAGTGGCCAGTCGGCCAGCAGGGCGATGACGTCAACTGCTTTGTCGGGTAGCGGAATGCTCGAGGGCAGGGTTTAAAGACTCGGGATTAACGACAATCGTTAGATCGATAAGATCAATGGTGTGGATGTGTTTGTAGGGATGAATGGATAGGTTTTGATGATCGGGGGGAAGGTTCAATGGGAGGAGGGAATGAGCACATTTGGATTGGATAGATCAATGGTCAAGATCATCTTGGTGGGGGTGAATGGAAAGGGGCAGAGGCCGAAAGGGCAATGATGCGATGGCCATCGGATCTGGAGGATCCACAGTCAGAATTTTATCAGAGAAAGGTGGGTAGAAGGGGACGTCACGGAGTGAAATAAAAAATGCGAGAGTGCACTGGCCATTGGATCTAAAAGGTCAACGGTCCAGATTATATCACAGATGCGCAAAAAGAATGAATGGGGCGGAGGGAGGCAGAGAAGTGAAGGAGCGATGGTCGTTGGATTTGATGGATCAACGGTCAGGATTTCATCACGGGGCATGATCATCGGCGGAGAGGGAAAGGGCAAAGCCCGATGCGATGTGCGATGGCCGATGCAATAGAGAGATGCGATGGCTGTCGGATCTGGGGAATGGACGATCCAGATCTCATCGGTGGATCGGCTATCAGAAGAAAAAAAGGAAAAGGGAAGTGGAACTTAGAAAGTTCGATGCGTCGATCGCTGATGGGCTTAGTGCTCGGTCGTGGTGCAGAGTAGTATGGAGAAAAATGGGTTAGGGCCTAAGCCGAAAAGTGCTTAAGGCCTTCTTTTAATAAAGGGTCGGAAAATAGGCCTAAAAAGTGAGTTTTTGAGCCCTTTTTGAGGTTCTGATAGGCTAAAAAAGGTGATTTTAAACCAAATAAAGGGGACTTATAAGGTTTAAAAGGGGATTTTAAGGAAGTGAAAGAATAATTGAGGGGAAAATGAGGGAAAATGGGGGAAAATAGGCTAAAAAAAAGCTTATTTTTTAAACAGAGGGGTGGTCTTTTTAGAAGGCATACATGAAGTTTTTAGTGAACTGATAGACTTAGGATAATGAAGGCTGTGAGATTTCTAGAACTCACAATGTTTCTGCAAATTTTGTTTCTAGAAATCTAATATTTTCAACTTAGTCATCTTTGGATAAGATCAAAATTATTGATGACTAAGAGTGGCTCCACTTGGGGAGGACAGTTGTCTTTCTAGGTGTCCAGAACCTCAGATTATCAATCTCCTACCTTTTAGCAGACCAGTGCCTTATCCATTGGGCAGAAATCCTTTTCTTTCCTGGGCTGATCTCTTCTCTTGGACATGATAATATTTCAGCAATCAGCAACATATGACATTCTTCAAAGCAGCATCACTACCTACCCACACCTATTTGTCCGAGCATTTTTTCTTCCTCTTTGAGTGCATTTGAACTAGCAAACTCTTTGACATTTTTATTTTGAAAACAGAAATAAACTATCTAATCCTATCCTTATTTCTTCCAAGAGTCCATATTAAATTGTTGAACTCTTTATTTCTCTACCTAACTATCTATTTGTCAATATTAGGTTGTTTGACAGATTTTATTCTCTATTTCTAAGACAGGAAATTTAAACACAGTCAAATCAGGATTAGATAGCCTGATTTGCTATGTAGGCTATGGCATTTATGTACAGGCTGCACATATACTTTATTTGCAGAAAATTAAAAACAAAACTGTGAAGGCTTAAGATCTGAAAATTATGAACTTCCTTCTTTCTTCTTTACCTGGTTCAAGCTTTCAGCATGTTAGAACCAATTTTTTTTCTTCTCTTTGGCTCAGGTTTGATATTATTGGAGCCATTCTTCATCAAACTTACAGGTTTATGATTTAAGCTTGTTTGAACCTCTGTTTTTCTATCCTAATCTAGTCTGCTAATAAGCCAAGATTTCATTGTTTGGCAAATCTTCTTCACTAACCTATCAGCAGTAAATTAAAATCTATCTAGTCATGATTAGGCTATATGACTAAATAGCAGTGCTCTTTCAAATAGTGGCATTTAGGCTTGCACACTTTCATATTTTTCTCTTTTTGGGTATGGGGTTGTACCTCTTTTGAATTTGCCCTCTTTTCCTTTTATTTTATTTTTTTTTGTGTTTTCCTTTTTCCAAAACATTCCAATACTATAATATTGTCAAAGGCTGAGCTTATTTGTGCCTATCTATCCTAATCTAACTTTACATATGATGTAATTTTATCAAGTGAATTCTTTTTTCCAGTATAGCCAATCAAGTAAGTGACTAGATAATTGCTTTTTATTGCACCTCTTAGGTATGCTGGTAGGCCACTCCCATTTTGTCTTCTGATGAATAATAGCATTCCAAATTTCCTTTAAGCTCTGCCACAAACTGTCCCTGGCATGATTTATTCCCTTCTTAAAAGTTTCTAAGGAAACAGAAAAGGGTTCCTCGAATAATAACTGGCCTAGAGAATTTGATAAATAGACCTCATTTAGTATTACTCCCTCCTTCTCTTGAATAACCTTGGGATCCTTTTGAAAAAAAATATCTTCTCCTTCTTTATGACTATTTGATTTGACAGCTTCAGAATGAAATGTTATGTTGCTTTCAAGCAATCTTGGTATGCCTTGATTGAGTGAGTTTATTTTTGTTTTGGAGCCATAATCCTGATGAGTAGGAGCATCCCCTGGCATCAAGTTTTCTTGAGAAGGTAGTCTAGCATCAGGATCAATATGTTGTATAGCTTCTGTATGAGAAAAGGCATCAGCATATAGGTCCACTAGAACATATAGATATACCCTCTTTACATAAAAATTTGGAAGTTGGTTGTATGTTTAGGATCTAATTATTTTCTTCTTCAGTTAAAAGGGGAGGTGTCTTTCTCTTTCTCTAGACAGAATCATGATGTTTTTCTTCCTTTTGTGACTGCTCATCGGTTTGAATGTTTTCTTGAGGAGGTATTATAATTTTAACAACAACATGTTCCTTTGTTTCTTTATGAGTATTTTCTTTAGTTGGTAACGCAGTAGTGGATAATATATGATTTATTTCCTTTTCAGTTAGAGGAGGCCTTTACTGTTTTCTTTGGATTGGGCAACAATTGCTTTCCCCTTTTTGTGGAAGTTGATCTTGTGGCTGAATGTCCTCTTGTTTTTTACAAAAAAGGGGCAGATGGATTGTTATTTGTTTCAACCTTTTCAAAGAGCTCTTGTGGATCCTTTACTTTTTGATGGATTTCATCCTTGATCAACTCTTCTTGGCCATCTTGATGGTTACTTTGCATAAGAAATGTATGGATCTCCTCTAACAGATCCTCATGATACCAATTTCCCAAATCTCCATCAATGCTAACAAGGTGTTGTATGAGATCTTCAAGTTGATCACAACAATTTTTAGCTAAGGATAGAGATGGACAATACCCTATATAGTGTTTATAAAATATCTTGTGGAAATATTTTAAAGAAAACAAGATGCCAGGTTCTAGCCATTCATGCCAATTTCTTGCATTACCTTCTAATGTTTCCATGAACATTTTCATAAGACAGTCCTCATGCCATTCAACTTTTAATCTCCATATATGTATATGAAACTTGATGAGATGTAACAAGGATTCATCAAACTTTTCATCTTGAAAAATAGGCAGGTTTTTCATCCAATATATTTGAGGCATTTTGTGTGGGAATCCAGGGATATGATCTCTATTCATTGGAGCATATCTCCTTTGTATCCTTGGATCTGTGTTTGTAAATCAAAAAGGGTCACTGAATCTTTTCAACCAGTTCAGAGTCTTCTACCAGTGGAGTCATTAGGTTTTTTGGAGGTTGTGGAGTCGCCAGGTGGAAGATTTGAACTTTTTTTTCCACCAACAGCATGATTGGGTTTGCTCAATGCATTCCCAAGGGAGTTTACAAGGACTACTGAATTAATAGGCCTACTGGAGGCCAGTGGAGTTGCTAGCTGGAAATTTTTAGCTCTTTTGGAGGTAAAATATTCTATGGTCCATCACCAATGTTTATTATGAAACCAATCTGAAATGTTTTTGGGGTTTTCTGAGTTTTTATGGTTATTGAAGGACTTAGTGAGTCTACAAGAGTTTGCCGAGATATTATGTACTCAGAGTCCCACCGTGATCGCCAGAATGTTGGGGTCCTATGATTTGGCAGATTGGTATACCAAGTGACAAGGCAACATCAAAACCAGTCTTTAGAGTTCTAGGACCTAGCCTTCCTAGTCTTAGAGATGGATCTCTCAACTGTTTGCAAAGATATGACTTGTTTTCTTGTAAAAGGTTGATTTTAGGCTAGTTATTAAGTATGAGTTTGTTTGATTGTTTGGTGGGACATGATGATCTAGACAACAAAGATAGGAAAGGTAAATCTGTAGGTCATTGGGAAATGGAATCAAGTGGAAGTTGTAAAACGTTTGTAAACAGATCAGGGGTATCAAAGGGAAAATCTAACTTGGCCAGTGGATCTACAAAGTCTTTTAGGTGAAATGAAATGGACATTAAAGGTTTAGAATCAAAAGTATAACTAAGGGAAAATAATAATCCTTAATTATATGTACTTCTCAACAAAGGGACTTGAAACATTATCTGAACATGAAGAGGCATTCCATAGACAGGGCTAACCATAAATTCTATAAAACCACACTTCATCAAATAACAATTTCAAGACAAACTTTTCAAAATGAAATCTAGGAGTCAATGAACGTTGTATTTCATCCAAATATTTCACTTTCAAGGATAAGAAAACATAATAGATTCACAAATAACTGCATTCATAGAAGAGGGAACTCCTAAAAATCTTTGATTACAGCTATAAATACCTTCAAAACAATTATTTAAGCAAGAACAAAAGGTATGATCAAAACAGACCTCTTTGGAAAACTGTAAACAATGGTACTTTAAAGGGAGACTTCAGAAGTAGTTTTCAAGTGGCAGTATGTAAGCAGGGAAAACCATAAATCATTTTTAAGACCAACTATTTGAACTATTTCTGAAATAAACAAGCATAAGGGTTCAAGAGAGCAATTAAGAATTCTCTAGAATGCCTCAGCAGATGAAAACATAAAGACAGTGAAGAGCAAACAAGTCTAAGGTGCTTCTAGGAGACATTTCTTAGCCTAAACGTTTTACTCTATTGTATTAAGAAATGATGAAATAAACTGGAAAACGGGAAAAACATTAACAAATTAGAATACTTCACCGACAGCCAAGCTCAGGGATCCAATGACAGAGCTTTCTCCATTAACAAACAGGTCTAGACATCCACAAGTTCCATAACATCAAATTTCCTTCAACTTCAACAAAACTATGTATTACTTCAAAGAGTCATCAAATGCCCACCACCAACCCCTAACAAAGAGCTCTTCATAGAGTATTTATAGAAGAATGAGGAGGTGGAACTATTTTTAAGGTTTGAGAGTCATTAACTATAGATTAAATGTATTCCTAACCTTGAAAACCATGCAAGGCATAAGGTAGGAGGATGTTCAACTACTTCTCTATGCCAATAACTCTGTCTTAACTTCTAAGGAAAGATAGGTGAAAAGTTTGACTTTGCAGCCTATTTCTGTCTTTTACAATAACTGCCTGACAGCTTAAAATATCTTCTATCAATGTAATAACTTCAAATTTTCCTTTGTAGGTAGAAAGGAGGCCAAGGAGTCAGTTAGATATTTTGGATGAATCACTGCCCTTTGTTGATGTATTCGACGTTGCTTTAGCCTAATCTTCCCTTTAATTTCATCATATAAACTGTGCTTAGGCCTGATATTGATTTTTGCCCTCATAATTCATTATGCTGCCTTTATCACTTTTCGGATTTCTTTGAACCTTTGTTCATCTGTCTTTGACTGTATTTTATCCTTTAATCTCTGTTTGAGCTTTAATCTCCTGTTCTTCAATCTTCATTGTTTTCTTTCGTTTTGTTGGTGTACAGGTGGCTCTCTGCACTGGAGGGTTTGTTTATTTGGCCGATATCATGATTTATCGACTGAAACCTGGAATTTAACCCCTGAATGTCTCTTTTTTTCGTTATTTGGGCCTCAGAAGGTCGTCACCTTCGGCCCTATTTCTTTATGGATAGTGGGAAGGCTTTTCGGCCATAGAACTGCCATTGAACCTACACAGTCAACAACCATTAAATGAAACCTACAACTTAGGATAAAACTGCTTTCAAAGGGTTTTGGCGGGGGCGGAGGAACAGTGAGGAGGAGAGAGAATGCATCGAGGGAGGGGTTCCATAAGCGGAGCAGGCGGAACAGAGTTTGAATTTTAATCGAGCGCGAAAAAAGGAAAAGGCGGTTTTGCGAAACCAAAAGTGGTTTTCACGTGGGGGTCAAGCAGTTTGTGGTTTTGCGCAAATCGAACGTGATTCCATATAGGTGATGACACCTGTCCCTTGGAAAACCGCTTTTTTCGCGTTAAAAATGGTCGTTAAACCCTTGGAGAAAATCGCACGCGAAATCATTTTGGGACATACGATGGAGGACAAGCGCGACGGGAGGAGATACGCTGTGGTGGGGGATAGTGGAGGACAGGTGGCGTGGGGATTGGATGGTGGTGGAATAGTGGGCATTGGGCCAGCAGGGTGATGTCAACTGCTTTTTCGGGTAGCAGAATGCTCAAGGGTTGGGTTTAAAGACTCGGGATTAAAGACGGTCGTTAGATCGATAAGATCAATGGTGTGGTTGTGTTTGTGGGGATGAATGGATAGGTTTTGATGATCGGGGGGAAGGTTCAATGGGAGGAGGGAATGAGCACATTTGGATTGGATAGATCAATGGTCAAGATCATCTTGGTGGGGGTGAATGGAAAGGGGCAGAGGCCGAAAGGGAAATGATGCGATGGCCATCGGATCTGGAGGATCCACAGTCAGAATTTTATCGGAGAAAGGTGGGTAGAAGGGGACGTCACGGAGCAAAATAAAAAATGCGAGAGTGCACTGGCCATTGGATCTAAAAGGTAAATGGTCCAGATTATATCACAAATGCACAAAAATAATGAATGGGGCGGAGGGAGGCAGAGAAGCGAAGGAGCGATGGTCGTTGGATTTGATGGATCAACGGTCAGGATTTCATCGCGGGGCATGATCATCGGCGGAGAGGGAAAGGGCGAAGCCCAATGCGATGCGTGATGGCCGATGCGATAGAGACATGCGATGGTTGTCGGATTTGGGGAATGGACGGTCCAAATCTCATTGGTGGATCGGCCATCGGAAGAAAAAAGGAAAAGGGAAGCGAAACTTAGAAAGTGCGATGCGCCGATCACCGATGGCCTTAGCACTCGGTTGCGGTGGAGAGTCGTATGGAGAAAAAGGGGTTAGGGCCTAAGCCGAAAAGAACTTAAGGCCTTCTTTTAATAAAAGGAAGGAAAATAGGCCTAAAAAGTGAGTTTTTGAGCCCTTTTTCAGGTTTCGATAGGCTAAAAAAGGTGATTTTAAACCAAATAAAGGGGACTTATAAGGTTTAAAAGGGGATTTTGAGGAAGTGAAAGAATAATTGAGGGGAAAATGAGGGGAAAATGGGGGAAAATAGGCTAAAACAAGCTTCTTTTTGAAACAGAGGGGTGGTCTTTTTAGAAGGCATAGATGAAGTTTTTAGTGAACTGATAGACTTAGGATAATGAAGGCTGTGAGATTTCTAGAACTCACAATGTTTCTGCAAATTTTGTTTCTAGAAATCTGATATTTTCAACTTAGTCATCTTTGGATAAGATCAAAATTATTAATGACTAAAAAAATGCAACTGGCTACTCCTTACTATCTTCATTTTTCAGCATCAACACAACAGCAATAGTAGTGGGGGATGCAAATGAGAATACCTGAAAGGATTTTTGATAGTCTGGACTAATCAGAGCTGGAGCTTCCTGCAGTGATTCCTTTATTCTAGCAATTCATCTCTTGCTTCCTTATCTCATTTCATTTCTGCATTTTTCTTCAACATATCTGTTATACTTCTCACGATCTTAGTATAATTGGGCACAAATATCCTCAGGAAGTTTATTTTTCCTAGGAATCTCTGGATATCTTTCTTGCTTTTGGGTACATGAATCGTCTGAATGGCTTCCACCCTTGTTGGGTCAATATTTACTCCTTGTTTAGAAACTATGTTACCCAATAATTTACCTTCTTCTAAGGCAAATAAATATTTCTTGGGATTTAATGACAAACCAAACTTTCTGTACTTTTGAAAAAAAAATTTGCAAATGCTCCGAGTGTTCATCATTTGACCCTGAGAAAACGGTTACATCATCCAGATATATAACTACAAACCTATCACCAATGAAGGCTATGTCCATGGCCCTCTGAAATGTTGCACCTGAGTTTATAAGGCCAAAAGGCATCCTTTCATACATGAAGGTGCCCCAGGGCGTCGTGAAAGCATTCTTCTTCTGATCTTCTTTTTCTATTGCTACCTGATTATACCCAGAAAATCCATCAACCATAGACAACCTGTGAGCTCCTGTTACCTTCTGTAAGAAATAATCCACTTTCAGCAAAGGATAATTATCTTTCAGAGATGCTCGGTTCAAATTCCTGAAGTATACACACAATAGTATCTCTCCATTTTTTTCTTACAAGGACCAGATTAGAAACGTAGTCTGAATATATGAGAGGGACTATAATTTTTTCCTGCAACAATTTCTTCACTTCCTTTTCGATTGGAGCTAACAAAAATGGATTGATCTATCAGAGCTTCTGTCTGTGTGGTTTGAGTCCTTATTTCAATGGAATATTATGCTAAATTACGCTTTTTTCATATGTTTTCAAGTCTTCATATGACTAGGAAAACACATCCATATATTTCTTAAAAAGATCAATGTATCTTTCTTTGTATTTTTTGGGAACACATTTGAACAATTTCACTATTTTGGGTTCTTGCTAAGTTCCCAAATTACAATATTTCATCTCTTCTTCTTGATGTGTTTTCTTTGAATCAACAACAACATTATTAGAATCGAATAATATTTCAAGGGGAACCAACCCTTTAGGGAGCTCATTATCTTTCAATTAGATAATATGGTGTTCACCTATTAACTACTTAAGGTTTCTTATTTATGCTTTCTGCTTGGTTTTTTCTTCCTCTTGGTCTATCTCAGCATCTTCAAAGTTTCCAATAATTTTCAGGAACTGATTTATCTTTTCATCATCATCAAACACCTACCAATGTTTCACATTGTCAGGGATAGAAGGTCTTTGTCTAATTTCAATTTCATACCTTAGCCTTGGATCTATTGGAGGTTTGAAGGTGCTGGCTGCAACTGCTAAATAATATACCAATCTATTCTCCTCCCTCGAAATAAATTGAAGATTGAAGGCTTCAAAATAGTTTTCTATCAGATCCCAAACTTCATTCCTATATGATCTTAACCTCGAATGCTTGGTTTGACAATGTTTTTTAATCTGCCTTAATATCAATTCAAAGTCACCAAAAATTGAAATACATTGAACTCCCATTTGTTTAGCAACTTGAAGGCTTGAGATTAAGGCCTCATACTCAGCCACATTGTTTTTTGAATCAAATTCTAGTTTAAAAGAGAAAGCAAGAATCCAGCACCTACGTCTTCCTTGGAGTAGGCACCATCAAAGTAGCACTTCCAAATCTTCCTTGAGTGCGGCTCATTATTTACAACTGCTGAAGAGATTTTCTTCCATGTGTCTTCAGCAAATTCTTCATCTTCATGCAGCATGAAACAAGAAATATATTATGTTCCTTGACTATAAATGGGGGAATTTCTTGCATCTTTCTTGGAGGTGGTCTTCACAGACCTTGTTTCCCTGTACACTCTTCTTTCTTCCCCATTAAAAACTGAAATGATAGCATAAGTGAAATCAGATTTTAGAACACCTCCTAAATTTTCTCCCCAAGATCTTGACAGGAGCATTCCAAACCTGGCTGGGATGTTAGCAAAGACTACATCCATCACTATACTCTTTGCTAGGATTTGTGCCAATGAAACTGCTACATCTTTAATTAACCCAACACAGTTCACCCTTTTGGAATCAAATGAATACAGATCCCTATAAGGTTTGGTAATCTGCAAGTTAAGTTCATTCATAACAGACAATGCCATGAGATTGTGGGACGCTCCTGAGTCCAGCATGCAATTATGTACAGTAAAATCATGAAGCAACAGAGCAATATAAAAGGGTGGAATAGAAGGATCTACTTCTTCTACATGAGAACCAAAGGTGATCATTCACTTTTCTTCTTGTAAGTTCACAGTGTCACTTATATCTTCCACCTGTGTGAGATTAATAAATTCTGAAATTTATTTCTTATAAGTTGGTATTTTAGCTAATTCTAGAAGAGGTACCTGAATTTTAACCTTCTCCAACTCTGTTGCCAAACTGAAAAATGAGTTTGCTTAACGTTATTTTCATGTTCTTCTTCACTCTTTCTAGAATTTTCCACTTGTTCAGGTACAGGAACAACTATTTTCTACTTGTTCTGGGAAGATTCACCCTGCTACACATTTTTTCTATTAAGTGAATTTACAGGTTGTTTCCCCTTACTGACCTGTTTCACAGGGTCCTTTTGTTGTGGAGTCGCCATTGGAGGAGGAATAGAACTTTGTTGTTCACCTTCATTATCCTACACCCTATATCTATTTTTAGACCTTAAATCATACTTTCTATGTAACTCAGCTTGCATTAAATCTATGAATTTCCTACAGTATTCATCCAATTAATCTTGATCAAAAGACACATCAGCTTCAGCGTATTCTCCATCACAATTTTCCTCTTAATCCTCTTCTATTGTATACATAGAAGATACCTGATCCTCAGCCTCCCTTTGGTCATCTTTTGTTGGCTCTCCGGGCACTGCTTCTATATACAATGGTGCTTGAACCTAGTCTTGATCTCTTCTTCCCCTCTGCAAAATTTGCAGGGGATGTCTTCTGAATTGAGGGTTAAACCCCCCTTGGTTATTTTGTACTTGTCTTTGGCAGTTTTTATTTTCCAATTCCATCTTAACTAGATTATTTGTCAAATTTTTCATCACCTTTGTCATATCTTCAATTCTTAGATCCTGTGATGATTCTTATTTTTCTTTCCCCTTCTTTTGGACTGGTTTTTTCCCTTTCGCCTTTCCGACTGCAGTCATATTAGCTTCAATCTCTAAAGCATCTGTTTGTATCTGCTCAAGGGTAGGGGATCTTCTCTCTCTCAATGTAAAGCTAAAATCAACTTCAAAAGTCGTAGAAAAAACTACCTTTTCTTTTACAGGGGAGGGCTTCATCTCCATAGGTAAACTATTCTACAATTTGTTGAATCTTTTTACAAACTCAGAAATGTTTTCATTGGGATTTCTTTTAATTGCATTAAACTTTGTCAATGAGTAGCCATGGTCTCTCTTTTCTCCCCGTCTCTGAGTGAATTGATTTTCTAGCTCTTCCCAGTTATTTATTGAACCATTTGGTAAACCTTTGAACCATTTTCTAGCCTCTCCATTTAGAGACTGCACAAATACTCTCATCACAAGATCAAGATGTTCTACATTTAAATTCTTAGCAAAAGAGAAAAACAAGGGTAACTTGTGTTCTGCAGTTACTTCATCTTCTCCAGTGAAACGAGGAAGTAATTTGAGGTATTATTGGGGCATGGCATTCATTGGTTGTGCAAGATTTAGTGGTGCATATCTATTCATTAAGAAAGTTGGTGCTACCATATTTACACCTTGGTTAATTGTTCCTTGGCTAGTTGAGGTTGATGAACCTATTGTGAAAGTGAATGAAGGTGGAGGAAAAAGTGATATGGGGATAGGCTGATGGAAAATAGCAGAGGGGCCAGCAACTAGATTTTGTTGAGCTTGAGTAAAAGTAAACAAAAAAGACTCAAAGGAGTGTTCTTCCACCTTAGGTTCTTCAAAACAAAGTGGTGTGAAATGTGAATTTTGTTCTAAGGAAGGAAGTATTTCAGAAATATCTTCCAACAAAGGATTACTAGATGTTGGGTATGTGTTATATTCTTTCCACGACTAGCCCCACGCATTGTACGTTGCACCGGGTGCAGCAAGGGGGTCACAGGGGGGGCGGCAGCCCGGCCAATTTTTTTTGGTGTGCGGACCCACTCATAGGCGGACCCACCCATGTTTTGTGCATGATTTTGCACATGGTTTTGGGGTATGATGGTTTTCGGCCCCTGCTATTTTGTAGGTCAGGTCAAGGGAACTACGGTTATGTTCTAATCCAGGGTTAATGGATTGGGGTTTATGTATGCTTCAGCATGTATATGTATGTGTTGTAACACTAAAAGGAATATAATGAAATATCAAGTTGGTTGTCCCGATTTGGGATCCAGGGGAAAATCTCTGTGTTTATCTATTTTATGTTTTATGCTCTCGCTATTGTTTATTTTCTGTTATAAGGTTCGTGTGTAGATAATTTCTGTTCAGGGTTAAAACCTACATTTGGTAACAGAGTTGTTTCGGCTTCAAGGGGACACCTTGCGGCTGCTGAGAGTTTTTTGCTCGGGCCTGAGGTAGACCCTGTTCAGTGGGAGATCTGCGGGATCGATTCTTGCGGTGAAAGAAGATGGCGAGCGGCAGAAAGATAGAGATCGAGAAATTTAATGGTCAGAGTTTTGAGTTGTGGAAGCTCAAGATGAAGGATTTTCTAGTGGATAAAGATCAGTGGATCGCGGTAGATCCAGGTACTAAACCAACGGCAATGTCAGATGAAGACTGGAAGAAACTAGATCGGAAGGCTAAGAGCACAATATGGTTGTGTGTCTCAGATTCAGTATTGTTGAATGTATTTGGGGAAGCTACGGCGAAGAATTTGTGGGAAAAATTTGGGACTTTGTACCAATCTAAGTCTTTGGTGAATAAGTTGTTCCTGCGGAAAAAGTTGTACAACCTGAGGATGAAGGATGGAGACTCAGTGACAGAGCATCTAAACACCTTCAATATTGTGGTAAGTCAGCTGTCATCTGTTGATATTAAAATCTCAGATGAAGATAAGTGCATCAGTTTGTTGTGTTCTCTACTAGACTCGTGGGACAGTTTGGTTATTGCAATAAGTAGCAATACAGCTACCTTGAATTTTGATGAAATTGTCTCAGCCTTGCTATCGGAGGAAATGATACGGAGAAATATGGAGGGTCAAAATGGAGATGCCTTATCTATACGAGGAAGGTCCCAAAACAGAAACAAGAATAAATTTTCGAGTGGGAGATCTATATCTAGAGGGAGATCTAAATCTCCTGGAAAGTTTGTAAAGGTGTGCTAGAAATGCGGAAAGGAAGGACACTACAAAAAGGACTGCAGATCTAAAGTTCCTGAGAAAGGAAATGGATCTGATGATGCTCCTTCTGCAAAGGCAAAAACAACCTCGGATGAAGGTGGGGATGTGTATTTGGCTTCTTCTTCAAATACACATGTAGTTCATGAGTCATGGTTGATTGACTCGGGTGCATCCTTTCACTTCACTCCCCATAGGGAGTGGTTCTGCGAGTATGAGAAATATGATGGTGATGATGTATTCCTAGGGGATGATAGGAAGGCCAGAATCGTCAGACGTGGAAAAGTCAGACAAATTTGAGTGGAAGAGTTAAGACACTTCACGTGTACGCACATGTTCTGTGTTAGCGGAAATCTGAATTCTGTAAGCAAGATGGATGATGCAGGTGTAAAAAAAGTGTTCGAGAAAGATGCCTGCAAGATGGTTAGTGAACACTTGGTATTAATCACGGGGATTCGGCGGAACTCTATACAAGCTACAAGGTAGCAGCATTGTTGATGGGTGTAGTTCTTTGAAGTTTGAAAGTGGGCCAAGAAGCCCTGGTATCCTGGAGAAAAGACCATGCTATGGCATCAAAGGCTTGGACATATTGGAGAGAAGGGCCTTCAGATACTGCATAGAAATGGTATGGTAGAAGGTATGTCTAATTGCTCTCTGGATTTCGATTTCTGTAAACATTGTGTATATGGAAAGCAGAATCGGGTGAGTTTTCCTTCTGGTGCTAAGAGGGCGAACAAGATATTAGATCTTCTGCACAGTGATGTGTTTGGACCTGTGTCAGTTCCATCACTGGGAAAGTCTGTGTATTATGTTTCATTCATAGATGACATCTCAAGAAATACATGGATATATTTCTTGAGGAATAAATCTGAAGTCTTTGACAAACTTAAAGAATTTAAGGCTCTGGTGGAAAACCAGACAGAGAAGAAGATAAAGGCCTTGAGGATAGATAATGGTGGGGAGTTCTGCAAGAAGGAATTTGAAGAGTTCTGTAAGAAGTGTGGTATAGCACGGCAGAAGACTACTCCATACACACCTCAGCAAAATGGAGTTGCAGAAAGAATGAATAGAACGCTGATGGAAAAGGCAAGAAGCATGCTTAGTGGTACCGGGTTAGGACAAGAATTTTTGGCAGAGGCAGTGGAGACTGCATGTTACTTAGTTAACAAATCACCTTTATCAGCATTGGAGGATAAGACTCCACATGAGGTATGGACTGGTAAGAAACCCTCTCTTTCACATCTAAGGGTATTTGAATGTGATGCATATGTACATGTTCTAAAGGAGAAAAGGACCAAGTTGGATAATAAATCTGAAAGGTGCATCTTTATTGGGTATAAGGATGGTTTAAATGGTTACAAGCTTTGGAACCCAGAAACAAGGAAGGTTGTGTACAGCCGAGATGTGGTGTTTAGAGAGGTTAAATATGTTGTTAAACATGAAATCATACCAAAGGAACCTGAGAAGATAGATTTTGAGCTAAAGAGGATGAATCAGACTCTACAACAGAAGAAGACTCAGAAGAGGAAGAGCCACAAACTCCAGCTGTGAGAAGATCATTTCAGGAAAGAAGGCAGCTAGAAAGGTATAGTCCATCTGCTTTCTATTCAAGTTTTTCTTTAACTATAATTGATGATGATCCCAGAACTGTCAGGGAGGCAGTAGATTCAGAGGATGGAAAAATTTGGAAGGAGGCTATGGTTGATGAAATGTCATCCTTTCATAAAAATGGGGCATGGGATTTGGTGGAGTTGCCGACTGGAAGGAATCCCATCGGGAGAAAATGGGTGTTTAAGAAGAAGATGAATGTAGAAGGCAAGGTGGAGAAATACAAAGCTCGATTGGTAGCAAAAGGTTATTCCCAGGTGCCAGGAATTGATTTTGGTGATATTTTTTCTCCTGTTGCCAAAGTTGCTTCTATTAGATTAATTTTATCTATTGTTGTTGCATTTGATTTTGAGATAGAACAGATGGATGTGAAGACAGCATTTCTTCACGGGGATCTAGAAGAGGAGATCTACATGAAGCAACCTGAAGGCTTTATGGTGAAGGGTAAGAAAGAAGCGATGTACGAGTTGAAGAATCTCTGTGGTTAAAACAGGTCACACCAAGGATGCGGTATGTAAATTTGATACCTATGTCGGGGACTTAGCTTCCACCCTTTTTAGGATCACTTTATGTTTATTTTAAATTAATTGGTGACCGTGTTATTTATTTGGTCTTGTATGTGGATGATATGTTGTTGATTGGAAATGACAAAGAAATTATCCAATATTTGAAGACCCAACTATTCTCCAAATTCGACATGAAGGATATTGGTGTTGCAAACTATATTTTAGGCATGGAAATTAAGAGAGATCAGGCAAAGAGGAAGCTCTGGTTAAACCGGAGGAAGTATGTTGAGACTACATTGTAGAGGTTAAATATGCAGGATAGTAAACCGACGAAGGTTCCTATTCCTATAGGTGTAAAGCTATTTGTTGAATAGTGTCCCAAGACACAAGAAGAAGAGGAGGATATGTCTTGTGTTCCATATGCAAGTGCAGTGGGTACCCTGATGTATGCAATGGTATGTACTAGACCAGACATTGCACATGCGGTGGGAGTATTGAACATGGGAGTATTGAACGGGTTTATGTCCAAACCCGCGGGGAAGGAGCATTGGACAGCAGTGAAGCGGGTTTTCAGATATTTACGTGGCACTAGTGATTATGGCTTGTGCTACCATGGAAGACCAGGATTGGAAAGAATGTTGGACATTCATGGTTTTGTTGATGTAGACTGGGTTGGAGATCTATACCAAAGAATATCTACAAGTGGGTATGTGTTTAGCCTATTTGGAGGTGCAGTCAGTTGGATGAGTAAAAGACAGTCTGTAGTGGCGCTTTCAACTATAGAGGCAAAATACATAGCAGCCACTCATGCAAGCAAGGAAGCAGTTTGGTTTCAGAGATTGTGTTGAAGTATGGGGTTGGTACAGCAAGCTATAAGGATAGACTATGATAGCCAAAGTGAAATTTTCTTGGCTAAGAACCCTGCTTATCATTCAAAGACAAAGCACATTGATGTTCAATATCACTTTGTTAGAGATATGGTTGAGGCTAAAAGGGTGTTGCTGGTAAAGGTGGACACTTTGAAGAATGTTGCAGATGCATTAACGAAATCTGTGAGCACTCAGAAGTTCTCTTGGTGTAAAGAAACAATGGGTGTTGAAGAATTGGCCCAATGAGTAAGCTCTCTTGTGGCCCCCCGTGGAAAGAAAACAATAAGTGGGAGAATGTTGAGTATGTGTTATATTCTTTCCACGACTAGCCCCACACGCTGTACGTTGTGCTAGGCGCAGCAGAGGGGTCAGAGGGGGGGCAACAGCCGCCCCTATTGGGCTCCGGGGCAGCGCCCCGGCCAAATTTTTTTGATGTGTGGACCCACTCATAAACGGACCCACCCATGTTTTGTGCATGATTTTTCACATGGTTTTGGGGTACGATGGTTTTCAGCCCCTGGTATTTTGTAGATCCAGTCAAGGGAACTACGGTTATGTTCTAATCCAGGGTTAATGGATTAGGGTTTATGTATGCTTTAGCATGTATATATATGTGTTGTAACACTAAAAGGAATATAATGAAATATCAATCTGGTCGTCCCGACGTGGGATCTAGGGGAAAATCTCTGTGTTTATCTATTTTATGTTTTATGCTCTCGCTATTGTTTATTTTCTATTAAAAGGTTCGTGTGTAGATAATTTATGTTTAGGGTTAAAACCTACACTACAACTACTGTTAGGAGTAGAAAATGTAGGATCAGGTGTTGAATGAGTTTCAGGTTTCTGGGCCTTTTTAGAAACCAAGCTTTATGGATCTGGCAAAGCAGGGACTATCTGTTGTGAGGTATCTAACCTCGTGTGAGGCCTTTTGAAAGCCAGAACTTTGAAAATAACAAACACAGCCAAATATTTCCTCTTCACTAAACAACCAAAGGATATAATGTGAAAAACCCAAGGAAAATAAGCTTTGTTTCTTCATCCCCGACAATGGCGCCAGAAAATTTTGCATCTCAAGAAGCAATCCCTTGGCTATGGTAAAGAATAGTGCTTAAGACATTTTATAAATGTATGTCAAAATTACAATATAAAATGGCCTATGTTTAACACCTTTGGAATTTAATTACTTAATACCCTCAATAATCTGATATAATGAAAGCCTTCACAATGCCATAAACTGTTGATATTTGAATGAAAAGAAGAACTGCAGGGGAAACTCAAAGTAATATGCTAAAAACACATAATCTACCACTTTTAAGTTTCAGAGGAAATTCATGAAGAGAGAGGAAACTCGAAATAATATGTTGTAAACACAGAACCTATTTCTTCAAAGTTTCATCAGAAGATTGTGAAGAGAGGGGAAACTCAAAATAATATGTTGTAAACACATAATCTATTACTTTTAAGTTTTAGGGAGAATTCGTGAAGGGAGAAGAGATGAAGTGAAGGAGCACAAATTAAGGTTATTTAACTCTTACTCACAGATGTAATTAAGAGACCGGCTGCTACATTACTTCACTTCATTCGAAGAGGAGTAAACGCAAAGCGAAACTGGAAATACATATCAACATCAACATGTGTAGGAAACTTGATCTTCTTTTATTTATTTCTTAGAAAATTCAGTACCAAATTAACAGTCATCGAGAGGTCCAAAACTCAAAACCTATTTTCTTTATTTCTACCTACTTAAATACATCAAAGTAGTTCGTAACTGTTGAACTTCTTGAAACTACTCAACTACCTAAATGTTAAGATTACTTATGCAATCATACCAAGAAAAAAAATTGAAACTGGAAATATCGTTCGTTTTGTTGAATCTATTGTTGTTGATGCTTCCCCAAGAACTGCTAAGGTGTCCTTTCTGGTTATGATGCGGTAGCTGCACGGTTCTTTAACAACACCTCAGTGCCTGACTTGACCCAGCTTTCGTGCTTCCCACAATGCCACTATATGTTATTCTTCCTAACTCTACCTATGCCTCTCTGTGTGCCTACAGCATTCTGTCTTCTCTTCGTCAATTTCCGCAAGACTTGGACTTGAACCATATTCTGCTCACCTTTGGAGAACACATCGCGTCCACTTTCTATCGCATTCTCGTGTTTCACATACTTTACGTTATAATCCTCCTTTCTTCCTCCGCTGCGGTTTAACACCAGAAATGCCTTACCTCCGCATTTGAAACCCTTTGGATTTTTCCTTTGAAATTACATCGCATCCGGACCTCCTTATCGCACTTCGCAACTTTTATATTATAGTAATTTCCCAATACTTGCAATTTTGCGATTTCGCTAATCACATCAAACTCCCTGTCGCAACCCGCAACTTTTAACATTTAACAATAAACTTATCCTATGCGATCTGCGATGTGCGGTATGCAAGTCAGGTCCACGTCATCGTTCCACGTCACCATTCCATGTCACCTTGCCACGTCATCATAAATTACTTGCAATCTATGGGGTCGGGGCCATGTCATTTTCTGCGTTAGCTTGCCCGTCACTCCCACGTCATCTCCAGCACTTCGCATTTCGCAGTTTCTATGACTTATCACATCGCAACTTAAACATTTTAACTTGTGATTTCTTATCATATAAATGTAAAACTCGTCGATATGTGATATGCGATTTAATCTTCATCGTTGATCAATGCCCAAATCCAACAATCCATGTTGCTCCTTTCCTGACTTGCTTCACATTGCAACTTAAATATTTTAACTTGTGATTTCTTATCATATAAATGTAAAACTCGCCGATATGTGATATGTGATTTAACCTCAATCGTTGATCAATGCCCTGATCCAACGGTCCATGTTGCTCCTTCGCTGATCTACTTCGCATCGACCTTTAAACAGTTTAACTTGTGATTTATTATCATATCAATGTAAAACTCGTCGATATGTGATTTAACATCCATCGTTGATATATGCCCAGATCCAACGGTCCTCACCACTCCTTTGTTGATCTACGCTTTGATCCTGACCATTTGTTTTTTCCTTTGTGCCTCCTCCAAAACTCTGAATTTTTTAAGGGAATGCGCCATTTCTCCGCCTTCAGGAAATTAGTTTGTTTTCTCGCGATGTAACCCTCCTGACCTTATCCGGTGTTCTGTCACGCTAGTCCCTCTTGAGATTATCCGGTGTTCTGTTGCACTAGTCCCTCCTGAGCTTGCGAATGAGCCCGACTTGACCCTTTTCGGTGTGCAATGTTATGAACGTGCCCATTGGTCTGGCTCTTGAACTGTTTTACACATGAATGAGCCCGACTCGACCCACCTTCACATCTCATCACGTAATGTTAATGTACCAACATATAAGTCAAAATTCTTCTATGACACACCAAAATTTAAATTTTCTATCATATATGATTTTTTGGTGTATTGAAAAATATTTCAAAGGTAAATGCAAATTAGCCACAACACCTCCTAAGAAAGACCAGGAGCCTTTTAATCCTATGGCCAACCCACAAGTGGACCTGGATCGCTTGGCTCTAGGATACAAAGATTATAAGATCTATGAGACCGAAGTCAAACTTCCATTTATTCGATGTCTACTGTTGGATCGAGGATAAATTCCTTGAAGAAGACGATGCTATAGGTCTATGGGAAACCCAATTACCTCTTTACATCTTTCCAAAAACCCATAGTTGCCCAGAGTTCATCAGGAAATGCCAAATATGTTATGACGTTAATCAGAAAACTATATTCACCATAATAGGAGAAATCTTGTTCGTTATCAATGCCCAATCCATTCATCAAATGATACAGGCCCTCACTCCTAAAAAAGCAATCCCCTTCTCTTATGAAACCCTTAGCGAATTTTATCAGAAGCTTTATTTTTCCGGTAGAGCCAAAACTTTATAGCTTTTCATGGCCCCTGATGCCCCAATACCTACAAATAACCCTCCTTATCCCTCATCTATATTTCCCAATAGGACCAAGTACATTGTCACTATTTTATCTTATTTATTAGGGTATCACACTGATCAGTGGGTAGATGAAGTTGTATTAGGTTTTTTGTCCGCTCTTTTCTCAAATGATAAACCCACAGTCCTATTCAACTATGCCTAGTTTCTTGCAGAGGCCATTCATGAACAATTTTTAAAGTTTAATACATAAGAGGTTTTCAAATACACCTCTGTGTTGGTATATATGTTTTTCTATTTCTAGTCCAGACGGTTTCAATTTCAGATGACCAAGGAAAACGAAGATGTTGAGTCTCAATTTGTCATTTTCTGGACCACCCTGCTATTAAAAGATTAGAATAATTATACATACAAGGATTTTCTGAATTTGTTTGTGCACCCAGCCATCAGCACACTTAGCAGCACAACAGAGCCCAGGATAAGTGAAGAAACCAAGAAAACCATGCAGCTAATAGAGCAAGTGAATACAGAAAATTGGTACTTGTACCAAAATTACATAGAGATTCAAGCCTATGGAAATAATCTAGCCCCTTACAAATTACCAAAGTTCCTCTCCATGAGGTTCTTTGCACTAGAGTACATAAAGCAAATGATACATGTAGATGAGCTCCACTTTGTTTCTGCAAAGAAGAAGGCTCAGTTCAAGATCAAGACACAAATTGGTCCTTTCATCTATAACAGTAGAGCAGTAAGAGAGGAGGCAGAGAAGATACTGAAAGATATAGGTTTCAGCCACAGTTTCACATGGTCTTATGACCCTGCAAGGGATATCTCCAAGAAAAGGGTGGAAAACGTATCCACACCCTATGTTCACACACACAGACCTGAAATTGAGAACTATGCCAATCAAATAAAATGGGTGACCAACACCCTCAAAGAAGATGAAGAATGGGTGATCTCTACTTCAGGCATTCAAACCCTAACACCACATGAAAGGAAGAGTGCAGAAGGAAAATAATACAAGAGGAAAGAGCAAGAGAAAGAGATAGGAAGCAAGAGACCAAGAGAGGATCAGTTACCCTCGGTGACTGATACCTCTAGTAAAGAATTCAAACTAAGATATAGGAAGAGGGTCATAATTCACATGAATATTGATCAAGGAGGAGAATCAGGGCAGCAAACAATGATTCATATTGCATACACCCCTGGGCCATCTCCAGTGGGTGGTCAAACAATGGTATCCCTTACATCTTCAGCCACAATGTCTCTACAGCAGCAGGCCTTGCATACATTTACTTCCAGGCCTGCCATAGAAGGCCAAGAAAAATCAGTTTATGACACATTCAAGGAAATAAAGTTGAGAAATGATATGTTGAAGACTACCACATACAATCAATTCTGGAAGCAGACCCCAAGTTCACAAAGCAGACTACCGTTTTCCTTTGACACTAAAAAGGGAAGGATGTGCATGGAATTTTTGGAAGCCTTGGTACCACGACCCCAAGGAACATGAGATTACAAGAAGGCATCATTCGAGTTCAATACCAAGGACATCCATCTGATTGAACAAATGGAATTGCACAAGCAAACCAGAGAGATGGTGGCCTCCACCTTGCCAATAATTGCTATGAGCTTGTCAAAACTGGAGGTATCTTTATCCAATGCTCAATCATAGCTCAAGATGGAGAAGATATCTTCCATGGCTAAATACTCAAGGATAAAGTCTTTAGAATATTTGATAGTGAAACTTGGTTATGACCCAACCAATGTACAAGTTGTGGAGGAGATTTTTAAGAAGAAGAATGCTGACATCGCAGCCCTCAGGAAACAACTCAAGATGCCAGTAACAGAAGACCCCTTGGCTAAAGGCATTGAGGAAGATGAGTCACAAAAGGCAGAATTAATGAAGTTAGTGATAAGTTATTGCGCAACTCATTGTTCCGACTTTGATAGTTGTATCTGGCCCTTTAGTAATAGATAGAGCTTTGGATGGATCAAAGATCCATGTCAAATATCCTTGCTTTTCCCTTCAGTAATTCGGTTCGTTTATGGTTCCAATCATCATTATCTTGTGGTTAATGAGGACGGACTGTAAATCCATTGGCAATATGCCTACGCTAGTTCAAATCCAGCTCGACCCAACCAATATCATCAATACCAATTGCTTCCATTATCAGCCAATTGAGAGAGTGCAGAGGCATAGGAAAGCTCCTCATTCTTCATTTTTGACATGGGAAAGATCTAGATCATGAATCATAGCCTTGGTTGTCTCTATAATGGACTTTTTATTCCTCTCACATTGGTCGAGCCCTGCCGAGGGCATGATGGAGGCCCATTGGTCAAGCCCTGCCTTCCTTGATTTCTTATTGGGTTCTGCCCAAATTAAATAGATGGAGACTGAGATGGAGAATATATTGAAGGAAAAAGAATAAGAAGCAGCTCGAGTGGCATGCATCCCACTAGAATTTGTCCCCATTTCATCAATTTCATCAGTTGTTTCAGAAACTGCTGGAGCATCTAGTGGGATAGACTATGTTGGCTCGAGGGGTCCTGAACCAGGTTCAGAGGTGATCTGGATTTATTGAGGAATGCAATAGAATACATAAATAACCATAAAAATATAGATGCAGTGAAAATAATTTGTCATTTCATTAATATCAAATAACATAAATATGCTTACAAACATAATGGAAATAAAATAGCTAGGGTGCTGGTAGCGAATCTCTAAGAAGAGATGTGGTGGCTACAGACCTCTGAAATGTGTTACAATGAGGCTCGAAGGCCTATTTATTGTTAAAAAACAATGGAAAAACTGAAACGTCCCAAAAACCTAACCCTAGGAGATGAAGAGCCAAAACTGTGGGCCTCGTTTGGGTAAATTGGTGTTTCAACTTCCCGGGGACGTAACTTTGGCATCCAATCTCTGTTTGACGCGCTCAATAGCTCGTTAGAAATATCTATCCAAGTACTACAAATTTTGAGTGAGCAACATGGGTCCCCATTTTCCCAAAAAACTTCTTTTAGGGCCTCAAAACAGCTCCGGAAGTTCAGGACCCGAAAACCTACTAAAAATAGTAAGTTGTGTTGAATGTGAAAAGATGCAGGAATTGATGGTGCCGATCCAAATCGAATAGGTGGGAGGCCACCGATATCCACCTGGATCAAGAGGTTAAGGTTTTCCAACAAACCCCTATACTACTGGCCTTTTCGGCAGTGACCTGCTTGTGCAGGCCAAAGTCTCACCCGAAGCAGTATGGGAGGGTGCTGGAACCAGGTTTCCGCACCAAAATAGAGAGTTGGTAAGTCAAGCGGGTCTGCGTTCCCAGCCTATTGAATTCCCACCAAACAGATCTACTCGCAGGTTTAATGACAATACAATCCACAATATAACAGAGCTATTATCATGCACAGATCTAGTCTATACCTTCGCATCCACGTGCGTAACATCAATTATCAGCACAAAACACTATAATCGCAGCAATTAACAGATCACAGATTCATATACCAAAACATAGATATTTCCATAGTTTGTAGCAATTAAAGAGATACTTTCACAACTAAATCATATAGCCCAGGTTCGCATCAATAATAAAAAAATAGATCCAGATAGCATCATATGTCCAAAAATACTTCGCATATATATTAATACCAAAATCCACTTACAATCCCAAAATATTGCCTGCGCACACAGCCAGCAGGGTCCGCACACAGCAGGACTGAGGATCTCCGCGCACACAACCAGCAGGATTCCTTACCCAACCAACCCGACAACAGATCTAATAACTCGTACTTAGCATCAATCTTAATTCTTGCCTATCTTAAGACTCAAAACGTTCATCTATTTATATCGATTTAGCCTACGCATCCAATGGTCCGGAAACCATGGTTTGCGGACTCTTGGTCTACCCTTGACCCATTACAATGCATTCGGGGCTTTGACCCACCCCAGAACCCCTTCGTTATACTAAATAATACCAAAAATATACAAAAATGGACAAATTTCGCAGCTTTAGGAGACCCTACTCCAACAGTCCCCCAACACAATCTTGTGACTCGTCCCGAGTGACTGTGATAATGGGGTTTCCACCTGCGCCTGTAGTAGTCTGATCGCTTCGGCCAATGGGGGTATCACACCTTCACTCTAAGCAGTATCATTTTGCGCAATATCTACTAACTTCTGTGAAGTCGGGCCTTCTGTTACAGCGGTTAAGCTCTCCAGAGTCTGGTTTAGCTGCTTGACAGCAACATCAACATCTTGTGAGAGCTTGAGGGCTTTGTCAACGCAAGGTTTCAGGCGATCACCAAGAACCTTCTTCTTATGGCAGATATTATCAATATCATTTTGGAGGGCGTGGCTATTTCGCAGCTGTGCCAAGCGCTGAGCAAGAATCAAAGTGGGCATGGTGGCTTCTAACTTCTCGAACTCTTCCTCCTTCTGCCGCAGGTCCTATTTGATTTCTTGCAGGATCGGATCAGGCTGGACCTTGGTCCATAGCTTCATGGTTATTTCCAGTAATTTGGCACCCTGAGTGATATGTCCTGTAATCACGTTTGAAGTTGCGGTAACCAGCGCAGCTCACTGGGCCCTTACCTCCGGTGGCGTCTCTAGCTGCAACTTAGCCTGCAAATCTGTGATCTGCTGCTCCATATGTGTTTTGACCACGTAAATTTCCGTCCTGGAGGCCTTAAACGCTGCGACCAACCCTTCAATCTTAACCTGGGGGGTGGCTGTGGCTGAGATTTCTTTTGTAACATCTGCGCAGAGTCGGTGAGTTAAGTGTTCTAGCTCCGTTAGCTGCGCGGTGGTGAGGGTACAGGCAACCTCTGCCTGGGACACTTCAGTGTTCTTTTCCTCGATGGTCTGCTCAACTACATTGAGTTGTTGGTGAACTTGTAGGTCCTTATGTTGAATTTCCTAAAACAAGGAGGTGTGGAGAACCTGCAATGCCTCATGTGGCAGCCTGGCTAAATCCAGCTGCACCTCTACAGAGGCCTGGACTTGCATTACCAGGTCGAGTTGACTGATCATAAGGGCTGCGTCGGGCAAGGAGCAGAGGCGACTTTCCACTGTAACAAGTGCTGCGCTGCTGGTTACCGAGGGCGTTCGTACCTGAATCATGCTGGTCTGCAGCGTATCAGTTCTCAGCTATAGAGCATGGAGCTCGGCCTGAAGCATACCGACCGCTGCTTTCTATTGTTTTTCTAGGGCTATCCATCTGTCTTCTGCATCCAAAGTGACTGCGTCAGCGATTTTCTCGATGTCCCCCGTGGTCAGTGTAACTGCCTCATCACGTTCTATTCGTTAAGAGCGTTGCTTCTTTCATGGCCCTTTAACAGGCTCACTTGTTCGCTTCGTGCCTCGTGGGGAGTCCGCTCCTCCCGTATCCAATCCTTCTGTACCCAGGTCTGGCTACGAATCCATTTGAGGCTTTGCTTTTGCGTCCTTCTCAGTGGTTTGTTTTTTTTGTGCGTCCTTCGCAGTTGTAGTTTTAGGCTGCGCATCCTTCTGGGAGCCGACACTCCCTGCTTTTTCAATGCCTTTGCTCGAGCCGCCAATTTCTTTAGTCGAGGTGGCCATCGCACCAAATTTGAACCCAATCTTCCACTGCGGAGGCCAGGTAGCAACTACATGATAAATATCCTCGTTTGCAACCATATATGGGAGCAAGACCCAGGCTTTATCCTTGCATGCTCTTATTTGGATGTTGTGCATGGTGACCTGGAATGTCGCGATGCTCTTGTACTTTTCATACACTGCGAGAGACAAGCACGGTCGGGAATTGATCACTGCTGCTAAGCTACTCTGAAAGAAGACCCAGAAGACTTGGTTGTCCTCGATACGTTGCACATCCTTAGAGTCCCATAAATTAATATATCGGGCCCCCTCGCACATATCGAGGGTGAGCTCCGGGAGGACCGATTCCTCGGGTTCTTCCCAAGCTATCAATGCGATGAGAAGTAACAACCAAGAATAAAAAAATGCTCATCAGTGCTCCTGGGATTCGCGGACATTGGCCAAAAACTCATTGCACAAAAATTGGGACCAATTGAAGAAGACCCTTTTCTCGCACTGGCCTGCTAATTGAATGACGTACGTGGGGACGGAGGCCACCTGGAATTTTCGCATCATCTTACATGCCAATAATAGGGTACCCAACTACGTAGCAGGGTTGCTGATGGATTTTATCATGAAGCCTCTAGAGTTCCGCTCCACATGCTATTTCTATCTCACATATTCAGCAGTTTCTCCCTCATACTTTTTCCCAACGCACAGCAGAGGGTCCGGGCCTTCCATGGGAAGACCAGTGATTCAATGAATGAGTGCAGGATCGATAGGGATTTGATCCAGGATCCATAAGCACTCATCATGGACCAAGAAGAGCAACTGACGCACCAAACGGTGTTGAGATTCAACAAGATGATGAGCTTAGTGAAAAGAGTTGCCTTCACTAAGTGGGCCCCCGCAAGCTATTTTTGGCGCAAAGTCTATTTTTAGACTATGTCTATTTTTAGAAATGTTGATCATATTCTATGAGTTGCAGGATGCTATTTTTGGATGGTTGGTCAAGTTGGAAAAATAGATGGACTTCTATTTTTAGACATATTGGGCGGAATCTATTTTTAGATTGCCAGTCTAAAAATAGATATGTCGAATATTATTAGCTCTTAATAATATTTGGACTCTAAGCATTATCTTATTCTCTTGGAGCACTTCAGTTAAGTGCACAGATGTGGCACAGGAGCTGATAGAAGGAATTATGCTATTCTTGAGGGTTAAATGAAGCTATTTCATGGAGACTTCAGTTAGAACTCATGTGGCAGAGTTTGGTGAAGTTGTAGAAGTAGTTGGTGGAGTTGTGTTCAGTTTAACTTAGTTAGACACAGTTGAGCTAGTTGTATCTAGTCTAACTGATTGATACACTAGTGAGAGTGGTGTGAATTAATTATTAATTAATTCACTAAATATTAACTCATTAATCAATTGAAGAATACATCAGTTAACTACAGTGCATGGACAGTTTCAGTGGAGACCAGTGGAGAGGTAGGTGAAAGAGCAAGTGTGACTATCAATTGTGACTATAGTGATGCATTGATTGCATCCAACACTCAGTGGAGATGCCAATGAGGATTGCGCAGTCAATCATGGAGCAATTCGAGTTCATTCAGAGCCATTCTTCAGCAGGGATTGCACAGTAGAGGCAGGCTAGCAGGTGGCAAAGATCGTTCCATGGATTTGCAAGATCAGGCCTGATTAGTGTGTAGCTATTGTATTGTACTGAGAGCTTGATATGATCAGATTCGTATGAGGATTGCTACATGATCTCTATGACATATATTATATACAGATAGTTGGGGTTTTCAGCTTCAGGCTTTCCTGTTAAAACAACAGTGTTAATGTGTGTGAATTTTTATGGTTTCATGTGTGCATTGCAATTGATTTAATTTCCGCATGTGATGATCAATGGTGAAGTAGATTTTGTATTGTGCATGAAGTTAAAATAGTGTGTGATCAGGAGAATATTGGACATATAACACATAAGTTATATAATTTTTACATGGTATCAAAGCGGTTGATCATTGGAGAAGATTACAATTATTTAAGCGGTTGAGTTTTGAATTGGTGGAATTTGAATTTGCTGCAGTGTTTTCTTGGTGTCGAAGTTGAGCATTCATTGAAATGTCTTTCAACGGATTGCGATTGGAGTATGCCTTTGATGGCAGCTCGAATTATATTGCATGGAAGGAAAAGATGGAGGCAGTGCTAGAGGATAATGGGCTGAAGGAGTTCATAGATGCTGAGATTCCAAAGCCTGGTTCTAGTGATGTTGTCGCGCTTGATGCATGGAAAAAGAAGATGGAAAAGTGTCAAAGGATTCTGTTGGAAGGTGTGAAGGACCACATTGTGTCCAGCCTTCACGATAAAGCTACTCCATTCTTAGTGTGGAAATCTTTGACAAACTTGTTCCAAAGCAGAAGCGACCAAAGGAAGTTGGCGCTTAAAGACAAACTCAAGAAAATAAAAATGGAGAAAGGCGACAGCATACCCAAGTACCTCACGAAGTTCTTCCAGTGCAGGGATGAGCTAGGAAGTGTGGGGGTTACTTTTTATGAATAAGACTTGGTGATATTGGCTCTCCTTGGGCTTCCGAAGAGTTAGCATAGTTACAAAGACTCTGTCAATGGTCGGGAGAAACTGCCAGGATGGGAGCGACTTTGGTCGGATCTTCTGCAGGAGGAGATAAGGCGGGGTACCAAGGATGGATCTTCATCGAAGAATGAAGATGAAGAATATTGTTCTTTCGCTACCAAAGCAAGGAAAGGGAAGGGAAAGAAAAATCCTTATCAATCCAGTGCGAAAGGCAAGAAGCAGGACTTGTCCAAGGTGAAGTGCTTTCAATGTCACCAACACGGACATTACGCCACTAATTGTCTACAGAAGAAGAAAAATAAGCAGGTTTTTGGATCTGCAGCTGGAGAGGCCTTAGCCTCGCAGTTTGAGCTAGATTTTTCGCTGATCGCATGCTTGGTTTCAAGTGTGATGGGATCAGTTTTGGTTCTTGACAATGGTGCGTCTTTCCATATGACCGGAGACAGAGATTTGTTTAGTGATCTGAATGAGCAGGATCTTGGAGTGCACATCAAGATGGGCGATGATGGTAGATACAGTGCGACTAGTATCGGGACCATTTCATTTGAGAGGGAGTCTGGTAAACCTTTCATATTAAAGGATTTCATGCATGTTCCAGGGTTGAAGAAGAATATGATCTCTGTGGCGATGTTGGAAGACAAGGAATATGATGTTGTTTTTAGCGAGGGAAAGGCTTTCCTGCGCAGTAAAACAACTAGTGAAACTCGGAGGATAGGGGTTCGAGTTAAGAACGTTTATCAATTGCAGGTAGATGGCTACGCAGTAATGATAGGCAAATAAGAAGGAGTTGCGCCGAGATGAGGGTGAATTGTGGCACAAGAGATTGGGCCATCTTCACCATGGCACTTTGAAAATTTTGCAGCAGATTTCTACCAAGCTTCCCAAGGGTACACTTGCGCAGTCAGATCAGTGTAAGGGATGTACTTTGGGAAAAAATTTTAAGTCCACTTTTCATGAGAAGGATATTCGTGCCACGACTATCCTTGAGAGAATTCACACAGATGTGTGTGGAACTTTCTCAGTAGCTTTGACAGAAAATCACAGGTATTATGTGATATTTTTTTATGACTTTTCTTGTAAGTGCTGGATCTTCTTCATGCAGAAGAAGAGCAAGACATACTCAAAGTTCTATGAGTTCAAGGCGCTGGTTGAGAAAGAATCGAGGAAGCAGGTGAAAGCTCTTAGGAGCAATAATGGTGGTGAATACATCTATGGAAAATTCAAAGACTTTTGCAGCGCAGAAGGAATTCGAAGAGAGCTCGTAGCGCCTCATAACCCACAGCAGAATGGGGTCACGGAGAGAAAGAATAGAACGATCGTGGGTGCTGCACAGGCGATGTTGCATGATCAAGGCCTTCCCATACACTTGTGGGTTGAGGCATGCAACACTACGGTTTATGTGCAAAACCATTTTCCTCATAGAGTACTTGGCATGAGTACACCCGAAGAGGCGTTTTCTGGTAAGAAGCCTGATATTTCTCATTTGAAGATTTTTGGCTCACCTGTTTACATTCATGTAACGAAGGATGCCAGGAAGAAGCTGGAGCCGACCGCAAATGTTGGGATATTTGTGGGGTACAGAGAAACACCCCACAATTATCGTGTGTATTTTCCGGACAGTCGGATGACTGTTGTGTGATGGGATATCCAATTTCATGAGGAGAAAGCCATGAAGTTGTCGCTTGCAATGGAGCTACACTTGCATGCAGATGAGGACCTACTTGTTCCTAAAGATGAGCCTCAGGATGTGGATCAGCCATAAGAGGAGGTTCATGGAGTGGAAGAAACCACTCATGCAGCGCCAAACATCAGAGGGCAGAAGCGCACTACAGAAGCTGAGCGACTAAATCTTGATGCAGTGCAGAATGTAGGAGTTCCTACATCACAGCACAGACAGAGACAGTCACCGGATCGATTTACTGGATACATGGTTCTGATGAGCAAGTGTATCATGACAGAACCATCCTCTTTCAAGGAAGTTGTGGAGGATCCCGCATGGGTAGATGCCATGGTGGAAGAGTATGATTCGATTGTCAGAAACAGTGCATGGTAGATTGTCCCAAGGCCGGAAGGGAAATCAGTGGTAGGTTCGAGATGGATCTACAAAGAAAAACGAGCTTCTGACGGGAGCGTCGAGAAGTACAAAGCAAGATTTGTTACCCAGGGCTTCTCACAAATCGACCGGATCGAATATGAAGAAACCTTTGCACATGTCTCAAGGTATTCTTCCATACGGACCATCCTTGCTCTCTCAGTGCAGATGGGTTGGCACATTCATCATATGGATGTGAAGACTGCATTCCTCAATGGAGTCATTGAGGAGGAGGTGTACATAGAGCAGCCTGAAGGTTTCGATCATATTCTATAAGTTGCAGGATGCTATTTTTGGATGGTTGGTCAAGTTGGAAAAATAGATGGACTTCTATTTTTATACATATTGGGCGGAATCTATTTTTAGATTTCCAGTCTAAAAATATATATGTCGAATATTATTAGCTCTTAATAATATTTGGACTCTAAACATTATCTTATTCTCTCGAGCACTTCAGCTTAAGGTCATATGGCACAGAGCTGACAGGAATTACGCTATTCCTGAGGGTTTACTGGAGCTAATGCATGGAGGACTTCAGTTAGAACTCATGTGACAGAGTTTGGTGGAGTTGTAGAAGTAGCTGGTGGAGTTGTGTTCAGTTTAACTCAGTTAGACACAGTTGAGCTAGTTGTATCTAGTCTAATTGATTGATACACTAGTGAGAGTGGTGTGAATTAATTAATAATTAATTCACTAAATAATAACTCATTAATCAACTGAAGAATACATCAGTTAACTACAGTGCATGGAAAATTTCACTGGAGACCAGTGGAGAGGTAGGTGAAAGAGAAAGTGTGACTATCAGTTGTGACTATAGTGATGCATTGATTGCATCCAACACTCAATGGAGATGCCAATGAGGATTGCGCAATCAATCCTGGAGCAATTCGAGTTCATTCAGAGCCATTCTTCAGCAGGGATTGCACAGTAGAGGCAGGCTAGCAGGTGGCAAAGATCGCTGCATGGATTTGCAAGATCAAGCCTGATTAGTGTGTAGCTATTGTATTGTACTAAGAGCTTGATATGATCAGCTTCGTATGAGGATTTCTACATGATCTCTATGACATATATTATATACAGATAGTTGGGGTTTTCAGCTTCAGGATTTCCCGTTAAAACAATAGTGTTAATGTGTGTGAATTTTTATGGTTTCATGTGTGCATTGCAATTGATTTAATTTCCTCATGTGATGATCAATGGTGGAATAGATTATGTATTGTGCATGAAGTTAAAATAGTGTGTGATCACGAGAATCTTGGACATATAACACATAATTTATATAATTTCTACAGACGGTCTGTGATATTGTAGTGGCCGAAATGCAGCATCCTTAGCAGGTTTAAGAGCCCAGACCCTGCCACTACGCATACCCAGCTCACAGGGACAATTTTTATCCCATCATCCTCCTGTATTCTCTCAAGGTATAACTCAGGCGCCAACTCAGGGAAGGCCTCCAAATTGACCAATTCATGATCATCAAATTTGATCTCATGGAGCCTTCCAAAAGGTTCACCAATAACAGGGACCTCTCTCGGGGTTAGTCGTATCTGCAGGTAGGTGACCAGGCCGTCGAGGTTATTCGGCGTGCGCGTTTAGGGCCTGCACGGCTGAACAAAGGGAGGTAACCAATTGATGGGCTCAGCGGCCTGGGCCTCTTCCCGAGTAGCACGCGCCTAGGGCGTCGCTCATGAGGATTTTTCATTTCTCAAGGAAGTACGGGTCTTTCCTCTAGCCCATTTCGTGGGTTTCGAGGGTTTTCCTGAGCCTTATGATTTTTCCTTTCCCTTCTTCGTGACTAGGCTCGGCGTGGAGATCACTTCTTCGGCTTCGGACTCAATCTCCACCACTTCCTCAGTTTCTTTCTCTGCCAAGGTCACTAGTGTTGAGGAGTCATCAGGATTAGTGGCCGTCATTCTGGCGTGAAAGACAAACTTGAGATTGCTACTATCAGAGGGCACCAGATGCTCAGACATGAACAAAACGTAATAGGCACAGAAACTCGCAAGGCACAAACTTGGCAAGGATAAATTCACAAAGCATAAACTGCTTAGGAAGCACGGAACCCTTTTCTACTCGATTCTTCTATTTTTATAACCTTTGCGAATGACCAACAGTCGGGTAAACCTTATCTGGAACTTACCATCATGCAAACGGTAAAAAATCTTCCAAAATCACTTCATTAAATGTCAGCTACCCGCTCCTTTCAACGGTAACTTTTCCTTTTTACCCAATTTGACTATTCCAACGTCTAGTTTTCGCACCCCTGGTGCGCTCAGTGCACACCTGCGCTTCCAACAGACCCCTGTGTTTTTAGCATACCTCCTACGCTCCCAGCGCACCTCCTATGTGCTTAGCGTACGTTCATGTAGCCACCACACCTGTTGCGTTCTGAGTTTATTCTTGCGCTTCCAGCACATCCCTCTGGGTTTCCAATTCGGCAGTTGCTTCTTGCCCGTATCATGGTACCTGTTGTGCTTGCCTTCCATGGTGGGTATGCCCCCCTTCATACAACTACTCCGGCCACATAGTCATTTGATCCTATATGGTTTGAGCTAACTGCCATTGATATAGCCGGGTAACATATCGCCGCGCAGGGTGGCTAATCGAATAGCTCTGCAATCCGTGATTTCCTTAACTGTATAGTGCCCCAGCCAATGCTGTCGAAACTTTCCCATGTGTTTCGCAAATTGGCTATTGTATAGTAGGACTAAGTCGTCCTCCGCAAAGGTCTTGTGACGAATATGTCGATCATGCCATGCCTTATCCTGTGCCTTCTGAACCTGCTGATGGAAGTTAGAAATGAAACGGTCTTCCTCCAAAGCCACAAGTTGCACTAAGCGCTCCTCGATGATATTAGGCTCCACCATATTTGTAAAGGTTGTGATACGCAGGCTAGGAACAATGTATTCCATGGGAATAATGACCTCCTTGCCATAGACCATCCTAAACGGTGTTTTCCCTGTTAATTTTTTGCAGATGGTTCGTTAGGCCCACAGAATAGACAGGATACGTAGGTCCCAGTCAGTGTGATCGGTGTTACATACCTTAGTCAGTGCGTGCTCCAAGACTTTATTGAATGCCTCAACTGCTCCATTCGCCTGAGTATTATATGGAGTGCTTTTCGAATGATGGATCCGGAATTCTTCCATCAAGGCCTGTATTGTCTCATTAACAAAGTGCATACCTCTATCGCTCATCAGAATTTTCGGACATCCAAATCTAGTTAGAATCTGCTCAAAGATGAAGTGTACAGCGGTATCTGCAGTGCAATCCCTCACCACCTGTGCTTCAACGCACCTGGTTACATAGTAAGTGGCAGTTATAATGTAACATGCACTTGTCTTCTTTGTGGGTGGGTTGATAGGTCCCACAAAATCGATGGCCCATTTTTCGAATGCTTGTAGGTCCATTTGCGGTTGAAGAGGCATTTCATCTCTACGTGATGGCCTTCCTGTTCGTTGGCATGTATTGCAGGCTTTACAATAGTCGTGAGAGTCAGTATGCAAGGTAGGCCACCATAATCCAACTCATAAGATCTTTTGCGTCGTTGCTTTCCCTGCGTAGTGACCTCCTGCTACCCTGTCGTGGGCTTCTGCCAAGATAGCATGTCATTTGTGCTCCAGGACGTACCTGGACATCACCTCATCTACTCCCAGCTTATATAGATGACCTGCGATGATGGTAAAATTCACAGCACGGGTTACCAACTCTTTCTTTCGTTGCACCGAATACTCCGAAGGTGCCATGCTAGTAGTCAGGAACTGTATGATGTCAGCGAAGTGTGCATCAACTACCTTAATTGAAAATAGCTAGGCGTCAGGAAATCCTTCGTCTAGGTTGGTTGGTTCCTCACCACTATCGATTCGGGATAGGTGATCTGGCCCAGCATTCAACTTCCCGGGCTTGACATAGATCTCAAAGTCGTATTCTTGGAACAGTAGAATCCATAGACAGATTTTCCCCCCCAACACAAGCTTATTCACGAGGTACCTCAAAGCCGAATGATCTGTAAACATTTTGAAGTGTCCCCCTAACAGATAGTGTTGATACTTCTGTAATGCATAGACCATGGCCAATCCTTCCTGCTCCGTGGTGGCATAGTTGTGCTCCGCACCAGAGAGTTTTCGACTAGAGAAAGCAACTGGGTGATCAATGTCTCTATCTCCAGGCTGCGTAAGGACTTCTCTCCGGGTGATTCCTGAAGCATCAACGTGAACATGAAATACCTTCACCTAATCAGGAAAAATAAGGATAGGCGCAGAAACCATCTTTTCCTTGAGTAGCTCAAATCTCTTCTGACACTCGTCACCCAAAAAAAATGAAACATCCTTCTTATGCAGCTTTTCCAGAGGTGTTGTGATCAACGCGTAACCCAATGCAACTTTCAACTCTCAAAAATACCTCCTAAAACTCCCACAATCAGCCTCCAATGTTTTGTTGTCTTATTTCCCTTCTCTGCATTAAAACTCCTTCTGTTGCATAAAAGTCAATTCTTCCTCCTCTGTCGCGTTGGTATAATTTTTATAATAAAAGATGAGAGGTCAAGGGGTCAAATCCTGACGTCCCCGTCGTTAGTGGTGATACGATAAGCTATGGTGTACATTGGATCATATTAAAAAAACAAATAAAGGATTTGGTGGTGAGGTTAATGGATCTGCCACCCCAAACCCATACCATATACATTGTATAACGTTAAACATTAAAGTTTATGGCTCATAGGCCTTTCCATAGTGTGAAGGTTCGTTGTGATATGGCAGAGGTTAGATATGGTGGGGCCACCAATCTTAGCGGGCTCCATCATTTTATTTATTAAATACATAACCTTACCCCTTCAAATATAAGTGGCAGGATAGTTATAACAAGACCCATCATCGTATCACAACGGTAAGGCGTAGAATTTGTAGAAAAGAGGTCATGGGATCGAATCTCATCTAATCTGTCAATTCGATAACACATAATTTTAGCTAATCCATAAAGGCCACGTGCCGTCTTCTGATAGGGCCACATGTCACCTTGTTGTTGGTCCATATGCCACTAACCAAAAACTACCACTTGTCAACATTTCATTGGTTCACCTTCTCCAATCAAAAGTTTCCACTTGTCACTCTCTCTCTCTCTCTATGCCATGTGGTAGTCAGAACCTTAACCCTTTACTTCCCAAAACCATGAGTTGATCATTGACTTTGACTTTGACCTTCTCTGACCAAAACTTTGACCTTGAATAACTTCTTCATATGGAGCCGGATTTAGCCCGTTCAAGTTGTGTAAGAATCGTTTTTTTGAGCTCTATGCGATGGAATGGGTTTTGCTTGAATCCAATTACTTTGAATTTTTGGCTATTAATCCCTATTGGATCAAACTGGATCATTTATTTATCATTTTGAATCAATATGAGTACTATATTGTATTCTCCACAGTATGTTTATAATGAGTTGTGAATCCGATGTGTGCCTAAGTGAACTCCACCCCTATCCGGATGCCCATGAGCTTTGCTACATTGTTGCTTTTAGTACCAATAGTTCCTGAGCAGATGAAAATTGGCATTCTTTAATTATTCCTAAAAATGCCCCAATATAATTTTCGCATGGGATTCCCTTTAGCAACCCCTTCAAATGTAAGCTTCAACAAAAAAGGAGGGGGAGGGAATCATTTATTCAAGCTAGTAGCAAGGTTAAGACCAAAACTAGATACAGAGATCCCTACAGGAGGAGATGGAAACCACCTTTGAAGAATTCATGCTTCAATACCTGAAACCTGCCAATCCTTAGAGCTTCACAATATCACGAGGATCGATTCCTTATTTTGATTTCAAAGTAATTCCAAACGAAACCCAAGGGGAGTGTGTTACCCTTAAAGATTCATTGATTTTGTTCCTTCCAAATTCCCAAAACAAGGAATCTAGGGGAAAAGGCTCATATGTGATTAAGATTTGGGTTGAAAAATACCTATGGTCGCTCGTTGATTATGGTATTTGAGATACTCCCAGGGTCTCTGTTAGATCCTATAAGGAATTCTTTTAATATTTTCCACAAAATTTCGGTGTAGGCAAATGCATTAAATAAATGCTCCAAATTCTCATAGTTTGTATGACATAGAGGGCACTACAAAGCACCTTGATAGTTTATTTTTTGGATGTTCTCCCATATTAAAGGTTTATTTTACAATAATAACCACAGGAAAATTAATATTTTTGGCCACAGATCTTGCTTCCATACTTTGATCCAAATTCCTTCTTGGGGAATATTTTCATGGCATTCCTCTAGTTGATAAGCCTCACTAACTAAGAAGGTCCACTTTGATCGATATTCCCATATTAATTTTTCCTTGTGATCACACAACTGGACTTATCGATTAGGTAATCTCTCCATAAGTTCCACCAAACTCCCCTTGCTCTTGTGCTTCCTCTGAACACTAGTATGTTATCATTGTCCTACCTTTCACTTTCATTTGGTTTCTCAGCTGCTCTAGCTCTAATTGGCCCTCCATCTTTGGCAAGTGTTGCCATGAATCCTTCCAAAATAAATTTGAGCTTCCATTCTTGACTTCCCAAAAGCAATTTCTTTCGATCAATTCAATACATTTCTTATTCAAGGTCAAGATCGATGATCCCAAAGACGAGGTATTTAGTCTAATCAGGTCTTATTAGTTCATCTATGGAGCATATTTATGCTTTTAATTCATCTTCCATAGATCCATACCTCCTTGGATCCATCTCCACCAAATCATAGCTTCCAGTACTGTGGCCAATACTCATGGATCTCACATACCTAAACCCCCATTAAGTTCTAGCTAACCCATAGTATCCTAGGCCACTAAAGGCCACTTTTTGTCCAATGAGAACCTCCCCAAATGATCCAGATGGATAATGGTGGCCAGCCACTGAGTCCATTTGAACCCCCACCATCACTTATTTCAGTTTGTAAGTTTCAACACAACTTACTATTTATAGCAGTTTTTCGGGACCTGAACTTCCAGAGCCGTTTTGAGGCCCTAAATGACGTTTTTTTGGGAAAATTGGGAGCAACATGGGTCGTTGACCATTTCTCACTCAAAAGTTGCAGTCTTCGGATAGATCTTTCTAATGAGCTATTGAGTGCGTCAAACGGAGATCATATTCCAAAGTTACGTCCCAGGGAAGTTGAAACACCAATTTACCCAAACGGAACCCACAGTTTTGGCACTTCATCTCCTAGGATTAGGTTTTTGGATGTTTCAGGTTTTACATTGTTTCTCAATAATAAATAGGCCTTCGAGCCTCATTGTAAGACAATTCAGGGGTTGGTAGCCATCACATCTCTTCTCAGGGATATGCTACCAGTGCCCTAGCTCATCCATTTCCATTATTTCTATAAGCATGTTTCAATCAGTTGTTTTGTAACACAGTTCATAGGCCTGTAAACACCACATCTCTTCGCAGAGATAAGCCTACCAGCGCCCTAGCTATTTATTTCCTTTATGTCTGTAAAGCAACTTTCAGTTATGTAACACAGTTCAGAGGCCTGTAGCCGCCACATCTCTTCTCAGAGATACGCTACCAGCGCCCTAGCTAGTTTATTTCAGTCATTTGATTTCAATAAAATGAAGCATTATTTCCACTCCATCTATGTATGTATGGATATATCTGTATTTTTTTGCGTTCCTGCATAAATCCAAATAAGTGGTATTAGATCGGTCTGCTCTTTCTCTGCTTTTTCCTTTCATGTCCCCAACGCGGCCAGGGTATAAGGAGTTCGAACTAGCAACCCCGACAACCCCCCATGGCGGAAGGAAAGAAAGATGAGAGAGCAAGAGATCCTATCAAAATCTTACTCAAGGAGGCCCTCCAGAAACAAAGGAATGCGATGATGGAAAAAATTTTCCAGATCCTTCAACGGTTACCCACCAGCGACACATCTACATCTAGCACGTCCGCCAGCAGGTCCGCGACATCCTGGACAACTCCAACACCAAGTTATAATATTCCAAATTGGAAATAGCAACAATATAAAACATAATTATGTAAAACAAAGCAAATTTGATCATGACATAAGAGGGATCAATGTGCAGCCATCATTTTATTAATATATCAGCAGAAATATTCAAAAATATCATGAGGGACAAGCCACTCAAGCAATAGGAACAAGCCTCCAATAATCGAAACAATCATCACATGAGTTGCTGCAACTATATAGAATGTCGGAGAGTAATGACAGTGTTGTCTATATCAGTATAGTTGCTGTTGTAATCATACATAAATGTAATATGGCTTATAGATACAAAAGCAATGCTCAGAAAAGAAGAAAATACAGTGCTCCAAAAGGAATTCACTCAAGCCACAAGATGGATGAAATACACCAAAGAACCAAGCACTAGAAATGTGTACTGCTACTGCTACTGCTACTAGAAAATACTACTTCAGAGGTAAAGAACCATGTGCAAAAGGCTGTTAGCATGCTCAGAATGATCCGGGATTTTAACCGCGAATTCTACTCAAAAAACCCAAAAAACCCCAGAAATGGTTTGTCCAGATCTTAACTTTGGATGTTCAGCCATTTTTGGGTTATCCACTCCAACAGCTCACTAAAATAACGTAGACATGGACTAGAACTGCGCTGTGAGGGTTAGTAGATGGTTGGTTTGATGCCAAAGATGTAGAAATATGCCCAGGAGTCCTCCTTTTTGATCCTCCAATGGATAGGCTACCTCTCCACTGAAAAACAAGCCCAAAATTGGCTCTATGTGATCCTCCTTTACTGCACCCTACAACACAACCCATCTCTAAACAGAAGTTGTGTTGTAGCTGAAGGAGGTAGCTTGGCCAAAATGTCAGAATGAGGAAATGCAGCACAAAGACCCTCTCCTTCCCTGAGGATGAGGTAGGGATTCCCGATCAGGAACACCCTTGTGCTAAACAGCACAGCAACCCTGCTAAACAACAAAGGGATGCAAAGTCTAAACAGACCAACATCAAAATGATAATCTAAAACATGAATAACAATGGTTGCCATCCCCTCCATATATAGCATGAGAGCCTACTCACATTGGGTCCCATCCATACTTTCCACCAAGCTCATGCAAGTTGTCCTCCACTAAAATTATGTTGTCTTATCATAAAGGCCACTCCTCCATGACAGCGTTGTTGATTTGGTCAAAGTTGACTAAATCAACATGATCCAATCCCTGTTCACACCCAAAGGTGCTTAATCCAGCTGCTTATTCTTCCTCCTTTCACATTAGGAGTGTTATTATTCCTTATAAAGGGGTTTTATGAGCCTCCCCACCCACTTATTCACCTACCTAGTGATAAAACAAACTATAATATTCCATTTAGATGAAGGCTAAATTTTTGGAATATTACACAAGTTCAACAGAATTTCCCCCCCCTCCCCCCATGGAGGAACTTAATTCAATGGAGACCATTGCTTTTTAAGGAGGGAGGAATGATCCAGGTTGATATCGGTGGCCACCCATCTAATCCATTTGGACCCGCATCATCAATTCTTTCAGTTTTTCAGCTTCAGCACAACTTACTATTTTTAGCAGGTTTTCAGGCCTTGCACTCCTAGAGCCGTTTTGGGGACTTAATGATACAGGTGGATAATGGTGGCCACCCACCAAGTCCATTTGAACCCCCACCATCACTTATTTCAGTTTGTAAGTTTTAGCACAACTTACTATTTATAGCAGTTTTTCGGGTCCTGAACTTCTGAACCCGTTTTGAAGCCCTAATCGACGTTTTTTGGGGAAATCGGGAGCAACATTTGTCGTAGACTTATTTTTCTCCAAAAAAAAAATTATTCCTCGAATAGATATTTCTAATGAGCTATTGAGCGTGTAAAACGGAGATCGGATGCCAAAGTTACGTCCCCGGGAAGTTGAAACACCAATTTACCCAAACGGGACCCACAGTTTTGGCGCTTCATCTCCTAGGGTTAGGTTTTTGGACGTTTCGGGTTTTACATTGTTTCTCAACAATAAATAGGCCTTTCAGTCTCATTTTCAGACAGTTCAGGGGATGGTAGCCATCACATCTCTTCTCAGGGATACGCTACTAGTGCCCTAGCTCGTCCATTTCCATTATTTCTATAAGCATGTTTCAGTTAGTTGTTCTGTAACACAGTTTATAGGCCTTTAGTTGCCACATCTCTTCTCAGATATAACCATACCAGCGCCCTAGTTGTTTATTTCCATTCTGTCTGTAAACAACTTTCAGATATGTAACACAGTTCAGAGACCTGTAGCCGCCACATCTCTTCCAAGAGATACACTACCAGCGCCCTAGCTAGTTTATTTCAGTCATTTGATTTTAATAAAATGAAGCATTATTTCCATTGCATCTATGTATCTATGGCTATACCTGTATTTTGTTGCATTCCTGCATAAATCTGGATCACCAAAGGAAGAAATTTTGAATTCTACAGAACTCCTGAAGGATAGATGTCGGTGCCATCATAGCGGAACATAGATACACAAGAATGGCTTGAAGGACAATCTTGAGGAGGACTAGACGACTTGCGATGTTCAATGTATGAAAATTCCAACTAACCAGTTTGTTATGAAACTTAGAGAGAAACTCTTCTCATAGACCCCATTTGAGAGAGATTTCTGCCATAAGAGCTCCTAAGTATTTAGACGAAATTTTACTAATTTGTATACCAAAACTATGGACAACATTTATTTGAATAGGAATAGGAGTATTACAGGAAAAATAAAAAATAAAACTCTGATATTTTAATTTATTGATGTCCATACATGATTCAATGGATAATTGATCCAGAAGATGGTTGAAGGTACCCATACTCATAGTCTCATCCACGAATTGTTGATGGGTTAGAGGTAGATCCCCCGTATAAATGCAACCCTTTGAGTTTATGCTCTATTGCTACAGCTTTGAATCATCTCCCCAAGCATTAGGTTAATTTTTAGGTCTAAAATGGGCCTCACAAGGAAAATGTACAATCAAAATTCACTTTAGAGAACCAATCACATTTTAGGGGATGACATCATCCCTAATGGTTGAGGTGGCATTTCTTGAGTTAAAGGTACTTACTTGTCACATTCTCAATGGTGGATAAAAACTCATGGTTGACCATGGTAGTGCTCTAAGTACTTTTAAAGTCAAAGTAAAGTACTCATAATAAATGTCATTTCCCACTTTTTGAATAAAATAATATTATTGTCATTTTATATTTCTTGAATGAAACAATGCATATCCCTATACATTTATTATATTATATTATATTTATATAGTATATTAATTATACAATTTAAATAATATAAATTTTAATTAAGCATATAATATAATTAAGAATTTATAAATTTATATTTATATTTTATTTCAAGTTATCTAAGCACAAAGGACAAATGCATTAGTTGTTCAATGATAATGACTTTTTCTTGAAAAGTTCATTCTTATTTATAGTCACATCAATACAATTTTTTTATTAAATTTATTTTGGTACAACTTTTGAATTGAATTTAACTATGGTTACATGGATTGTGGTGCAAAAAGTGAATTGAAAATTCATAAATATTATTTTATTGGTTTAGTTATTATTTTATTATTTCTTTAGGAGGCCCATTTTAGACCTCAAAATTCCCCTAATGCCTACCATTAATATAATGAAGAGAAAAGGGGACAAAGGGTCCCCTTGCCTTATTCCCCTAGAAGGATGGAAGGGGTTGGGTGATGATCCATTTACTAGGATCAAACATGAAATTGATGAAATAAGATTGTAAATCCATCATTATCCAATCTTTGGCAAAACCAATGGCCCTTAGAATGTTGCAAAGAAAGTCTCAATTGAGTTTATCATAGGCCTTTAATAGATATAGTTTGATCATCATGTCTAACATCTTGGTGATTTTTAAGGAGTGGACGGCTTCATGTGCCACCATTATAACATCTAATATCTACCTCCCTTCTACAAACCGTGTCTTCTCTAGGAAGAAGATCTAGGGGAGGAATAGCTTAAGCCAGTTCGTCATAACCTTAGTGATAATATTGTAAATGAAATTGCACAATGCAATAAGATTGAAGTAATTTGGGTCCTCCGCATTTTCTTTCTTAATCACCAGAGTTATGAATGTAGCATCTAGGGCTTAAAGAATCGAGTTAGACCACTTGGATTCCTCCACTTCCTTCCATACATCTTATCCTATTATCGTCTAGCAAGATTGGAAGAACTCTATGGGGAATCAATTAGGCCTTGGGGTTTTATTATGTGGCATTTCCTTGATCATTGATTCTATTGGAATATGAAAAGTGGCAGCTATTAATTTCAAACTTTCTTAACCTTAATACTTGTTTGTGAAATTTATTATTATTATTGTGTTTTTTTATTAGATCTTCTTCATCAAACAAATATCAAGAGAAAAATAATAAAAACAGTGGACATAGAAGTTAGGCTTCAAGCCAGGGCAAAACCCCTCCAAGATGAAAACCTAGAAAAATTCTTCTCTTCTTGTAGAATATTCAAATGAGACAACAAAGATCCACAACCTACACTAAGTCCTCTTTCAAGTACCAAGTCGGCCCTTCAAGAAAAATTTTCCAATAGGATTGCTTCAACCAGCGTCCAGCTTCAACCCTGCAACTTTGTCCAGCAACTAGACATGTAACTTTGACCTTATAGTTGTTGTAGAAACCCTAATCTAGCAATGAAACATTTCTTCAATGGACCTTCCTTTGAGCAAGACAATATCTTCCAAGGTCAACGAAGTCAACACAATATACTCGCTCTTCTAGCAACTTGTTCCTGCAACTTAATCTTCCTGTAATTCGTACTTGCGATTTCAGCCTCCTTTGTAGTTTTGGAAACCCTAGTTCTTCGCACGTATGAGAGAGATAGAGCCCAAAAACAAGTTTTTCCTTTCATTCTTTCCTTTTATATGTTCGATCCTCCTTCCTTGCCTCTTTTAACCTTAGATCAAACCTTTTCTTGAGAGATCGAACTTGTGGTTAAGTGAGTGAGTGCAAATGAGGTTGAATCTACTCCTTTATATATCTTTTCCAAGGGGTCAAATGCCCTCCTTTAGGCCGACTTGAAGTTTCCAGGGCCAACTTGTACTTTGGAGGTTTCTAGGATTTTCTAGACTCAAAATAAATTATTTTACAATATATGTTCTACCTGGAAGGGTCTTATAAACATGATGTTAACTCTTTTGACTCATGACAACATATCTTATGACTTAACAAACCCTAGAAGCATGAAGGTCATGCTTTTACCTAGAAGACCATCAATAAAGAGCATGAAACCCATGCTTTAAAATAATAATATTTTTTTTTCTTCTTTGTTTGTTACATAAGATACATATTGAAATGAGTACAACAACAACTATGAAGACGAAAACTAGTTACCTTTCCCACACTCCCTCTTTACTAGGGAGGTATTCATAATTGTACAACTAGTACAACATCATTCTCAAACTAAAGAGTTCTCATAAGAGTTAGATTGATAATCCAACTGTAAGCATCAACATTATGACCAACACTATCTTTGAGGCCTAACTATACAAGATCATCTTGATTCAAGACCATTATGTTGGGAAGGTTTACGTGTGATACCGCACTACCTCTACAAGGCACATACCCCATCCACATGCTCACAAGTTATATCCTTTTACGAATATTCTTATCTTGGATTTCCAAACTTGAATCCTCAAAGAATATTGGTCCTCTTTGATCACTCTTATCTTGGACACATGTCCTATCCTCAAAGAGTGTCGGTCCCTTTCCTTTCTTGGATTCCCTATCCTCAAGGAAACCACATATGCTTATCTAATCCTCCACCACTATCTCTTCAAGGCCTTCACTTAGACTTACAGTTGTTAGTCCTGGTCAAGTGCCTCACACATGAAGAAGATAATGCAAATGTGATGTACCAAATCACTCCCTCTCAATCAGAGAGGATCCTTCTCAAATCTAGAAGAGATTCAAAAATTCCTTTCAATTTCGGAATTCAAGACTACAAGCCATATAATTTGCCTTAATAAGAGTATCAGCTATGTTTTCTCCATAGCTACATGGCTCCCTCTTTTATTTGCATCTCTTATATCAATATTTCTTCCTTTATAAGGTATCATGGAGCCATCTTCACTCTTCAATCTTGTGACAGGATCCAGGTTATCTCTCTTGCTCATCACTTTTATCTTGACATCATAGATGAAGGCATTATATTGAGCCTTTTGAAACTTCAAGTTGATCATAGCTTCTGCATGAAAGTGATTTCCCTTGTTGACCTTCAATTTTATATTCTCGCACTACTATGTTTCAATCCCAAGATGAATATATCTTGAATTTCTAATTCTAAGTATCCTATGTTAAGAATGCCTCAACATTCTTTATATATTCTTGCAATATTATTCCAACTAGCAAAATAATATGTTAACAAGATAACCAAAAATAAAATTAGACTTACCACATCATGATGATCTTCTCATCCCATCAACATCCTCTTGGTCCATCTCCATATGAATTTTCCTTCATGCGTCAGAGTGCCCAAGGATCGAACTTGATTACCAAGTTATAATTTTCCTTCCAAAGATTATACTGGACGTTAATCACTATTTTATATAATCTAAAGAAGGTCTTAATTCTTTATTATCCTTGAGTAAGTCAAATTATACCCTTTTAAACATCACATAATCATACAAAACCTATTGAAAGATTCTATACATATGAATCTTATCCAAGAGTTACTTTCGATATGTATTCATATGCTTCTTATTCCATCATCTAGCTATTCCAACTTAGCTTGGACTTTAGGCTTCCATTTGTTATAAACCAAATGAGTTAGGGTTTTTTCGAATGGCCATATTTCTAGAAACTTTCCATTGAGTGCATGATCTCGTATATACTGGATATACTCACCAATATAATTACGCCTAAAATTTAGGATCCACTATTACTTTTGGTATCCAACTCCCTGGTCTCCACTTAATGGATTGGCCATTTTTGTTCTGGGTGTTTTTTTAATATCCCTTTGGATTACCATCTAGTGAATGTTGATGGGATTCAGGGAAACAATTTTGTTGTGTCTGGTCTGAGACCACTTTATTATAGGAGAGATTTAGGCTCCCTTCACTGGAATTTTCCATAGGAAGAGAGAAACTTGTCGCAAAAAGTAGGTTTTGACAGAAAATTTGCTAGGATTTTGTAGATCTCAACCCCTTCTTTCAAAAATTAGTAAATATTGAGTTCTTCAAACAAAAGGGCACATCTTTAAGAATCGTTAGTAACAATGATTATATAAAGGGGAGGGGGATGTTATGGTTGTACCTCACTAATTTTCATTATATTGATTATAGTTAAGTAGGCCTATTGTAGAAAACCCTTATACATCAAGAACATGGTTACCAATTTCACAAAAACTATGACCTGAAAATGAGAACTATATCCATAAATACTATATTTTTAAGTCAAAAACACCAAAATCAACCACCATTTCAAAAAGTGTTGCACTGAGGATACCCCTCTTTTATCAAGGTTTAAATTACAATTTGATTAAAATCTTGGAATTAACAACTAGTATTATTCCAAACAATAACCTTAACCGATGACCACCAGACTGAAAAGTGGTGCTATCAGCACCCCCTCTTCTTCACGATTAACAATATTACTTCCATAAAATCATGCCCTTGATGATTTATATCAGTGTCTACCAAAAACACAAAATCAACCTCAAAATTCAAACATGGTGCTACAAGCAAAACATATGTTTCTTTTGGGCTTAAAAATGCAAATATTTTGGGACGGTGACCTAAAAAGTCGATATTTATGCACACAAAATCCTATAAAATGAAAAAATTAAGTAGTAGAAATAAGAAAATATACATGGAAAATCCTTGAAACAAAGAGATAAAAACATTTATTAAAAAAAATAAAACAAAAATTTTAAAAATTAATTTGAAAACTATAGGAAAAATTTAATTAAAGAACAAAACAGTTTATATATATATATAATGTCTTCCAACCCCCAACACCTACCCTGCCCCCGCCTCACCACTGTTAATCTTCTTGTGAGCCTATCACCTAGAAATTTATTAACCTAGCATATTTAGATCTACTGAATAAATGCACAACTAGGTTCTTAACACAATTATCAAAAGCAAAAATATATAAGAAATCTCAACCAGAAGTGACACAAACATATTCTACCTAATCAACAGTTCTCATTAATTCTGAAATTACTTAGGATCCCATCCTGGAATAATGGCATAGTGGAGAAAATGACAGATACAACATGCCCTAGATCTAAACCAGCAAATCAACCCATATATCTATCCTTGATCTCCTTGGTTGATCGAGATCTCCAATTTTTCAACTTATGTACTTCCTCAGACCCAGTGCACTAGAGTGGAAGTCCTCCACTCGTCACTGAGATGCATATATCAATGTCTTGTATTGTTTTAAGGTGTGTCTTTCTCCTCTCCTTAACCTTGCTTTTATAACTTTACATTGACCGAAATACCTAACCCTATTCTCTAAAATGATTAACAACTAAGATTAGATCTCACAGCACTTGAAATCAACAATTGAGATTAAAACATAATCACTAAAGAAAATTACTTTACTTTCATTAACTTTCCTTAATTCAATTAGCTAACATAATAAATATGTGATTTTCCTAGGTTAAAATTAGGTTAATTTACGCTAGAAACTTGCTCACAGTTTTTATTTTCTAGTAGCAGACAAGACAAGAAGAATTTTCAATCTAATAACTACTTCCAATTATACAATTTTGACTTCTTTAGAGCATTCCAATCATTAAGCAATTACACTTGAAAATTTCAACCATTAACTTTAGTAGAACAATAGATATCACAATAAAAACAATGAAACATGATACACCAAAATATTCCAGTAAGAATTCCAACCTTTGACTTCAATAAATGCCAAGTCAAAACCAGCCAAAAGAGAGAGAATAATTCAATAACCCACTCATTGGTCAAATTTTGCACAAGGGGCCATATTTCAGCCCAAGGATGTTGATCAAAGGCCAAAATTTAGTCCTACAATTCCACAAAAGAATTTGATTAAACCTCAGAGTTTCACCTGTGATCAAACTTCATTCAACGCCTAGAAAAAAGACAAAAACTTCAATCAATGAACAGTCAACGATCCAGAGAATATTTGACCTCCAATTACAGTCAAAGATTCTTTCAAATAGAAAAGATAAGATCCAATTCAATGATAGTCAAAGAAAATATAGAGAGGTTAGAATTCACTAGAAAATTATGTTTTCTTCCTCTTTCACATGTGTGAACAAAACTTCTTTGAATAGGTCAAACTCATGAGTTATTGATGTCAAAATGAACTCCAACGAGTGACGATATATAGGAGTCATAAAATGTGGATTTTTACCTTAGGTCGAACCCCTTCAAATGGTGTGGTCGACCTTTCAAATTGAGGTCGACTTGGATAGCTAAAAAATAAATAGTTTCTATCTTGATATTGATAATGAAAATAACGACCATAGATACAATTTCTCAACACTCCCTCTTAACTAGGGAGGTACTTTTCGTTCTCTCTCTCAAATGTACAAATTTCACCATAAGAAAAGTTGATAGCATCAAGCTTATCCCACAAGCCAAAACAAATGGCATCAAGGTTATAACCCAACTAACCATGGGATCAATCAATATTGTTCATGAGGTTAAACTCTCCAACAATATGTGGGCACAATAACCCAAGAGAATAATCAAAGTAAATCTCTCTGACCATCTCGTTGGTCTCTCAGTCAAACAAAATGACTCAAGAGAGTAATTAGGATCAAACTCTCTGATGATACCAATGGTCTCCCTATCAAACCCAATGAACTAAGAGTATACGCAAGGTCCATCTCCCCGGCCACAAACAAAGGTATCTCGATCAATCCCTATGACCTAAGGTAAGAATACCTACCTTAATATCAAACTCCCCGAATATATAGTCTCTTGGTCCATAACCCAAGGGAGGAATCCCGATCTCGATGTCAAAAGAGCCTATCTCCATGACCACATGGTCTCTTAGTCGAATACAATGACCCAAGGGAGAGTACTCAAAATCAGTGTCCGCAACCAAACCCATTTCTCTCTCAGTCAAACACAATGACCTAAGGTAGCACTCCAAACCTCAAATTCAACATCCCCAACCATAATGGTTTCTCAGTCAAACTCAATGACCCAAGGGAGCAATCAAAATAATCTTCCCAACCATAAACAATGGTTTCTCAACCAAGCCCAGGGAATATTTATGATGGCATACAATCAATGCTCTCTTTCTCCAAGAGGAATTCTCAACCACACCAAGCTTCTCATAGAAGCAAGTAAACTTCATCTGGGATAGTGGTTTTGTCAGAACATCAGCAACCTACTTAATAGAAGAATTGTATATGAGTCTCACAACTCTTCTTTGGACAATATCCTAGATATAGTGATATTTGATTTCAATGTGCTTCGACCTGTCATGAAAAAATGGATTCTCAAAGAGTTCCATACAGCTTTGATTGTTGCAATATATCATGGTAGATTCCAACACCTAATCAAATAATATATCAAACGATAACAAGTTGATCAATCAGCTATATACTCAAATTTAACCATGCAACATATGGTTGCATCCAAAATATAACAGCAGAACCCAGACTATCTAAATTTACTCTTCCTATCTTCAATGCATCAAGCCCAATTAGAATTTGTAGGTCCATACAGTTGCAATCCAATGCACACACCGGGGCTCAAGCAAGAATTTATTCAAGGTGTTCATATCATAGAAAATATCAGGTCTCAGATAGTTCAATGAGCTAATCAGTTGACGATATCAAATTCAGATTCTCGTTGTTTATTCAATTATATCATCATGGGAGTGTCCAAGGACTTGCAGACTATCATGCCAAAAAAATTTAAGGATCTTATCAAAGATTTCATCGAGCTTCTCATAATGCATTAGATCTAGATACTTCATTTCAAATTCAAAAATTAGCTCCCTCTCACACTATACAAAGAGATCTTAAGCCCAGATAAGAAATAGATTATTAAAATCATGGGCTCTCTTCAAAAACGGATCAACAACCCTCTTATAGAATACAATAGCCATCAATTCGAGAGTATCATGCACAAAGTGCCCGACTCCGTACTCTTCTCCCTCTTATTGAAGTAATCATTCGCTTTGTACTTCTAGCAATCATCATCTTGGAAGTCACAAATAACTTAGTTTCAACATAGATCAAACCAAGCTTCAATCTAGCCGATTTATTTTCTCCCTCTGAATCCAGAAATGAATCTAGTCACATGGTTTTACTTTGTTCTTCCATTCTTCATCTACTGCCACAGCCTTGGAAGCCTTCATTATGTACCTACAATCCTTACTAGGAAAACATGGAAGAACGTATACAACCAATCAAGATATACAAAGACAAGACACTAATTGTAAAGATAACAACAATAATAATAATCAATAAAGAGAGATAAAAATACTTATCTTTTGTGAATATGTCAATTCCCTCTTAATTTCAACCTTCTTGCATCCAAATCATCATCAAGATGTCATTCCTTCCTTGTAGGAGCTAGGGTTTCTTCTTTTAGTGGAAATGTTTATTCCTAGGGTTTTGTCCATAAACCCCAGGTATTTTCTAGTTAAAACCCCTTTGCACACTAGGGTTTAAAAACCCTAGATATTCAAAGACCCTAGATTTAGTATGTCGTTCTTCCCATGATCAATCCATGATCATTCTAAGCCAAGTAGTTTAGTTTCTTCAAAACATCAATGTGCAAGGAGTAAGCTTCATCATTAAAATTTGAACATTATCTTCAATATTCTAATTCCTATTGTCTCATCATACTTCATTAGTTCTTCAACATTGCCAATTCAAATATTGAAGTTGAGCCTTTCAACTGAAAAGGCCTAAACACATGCATCTCTATTGAAATGACTTCAGACTTTAATTCCAAAGGTAATTAGGGGAATTTTGAGGTCTAAAATGAGCCTCATAAGGAAATTATAAAATAATAGTGGAAATAATAAAATAATATTTGATTACATCATCAAATTTTAGAGGGAAAAAAAAAAACTACTTTTTCAACTCGTATTTTGAACTTATCTCCCTAAGATTTTACTCAAATTTCGAGCAAGAATACTCGTTAGATGCAACATGTGTACTCCTTGGATGAGGAATTAAATTATGCATCTAACGAGTATTACCGCTCGAAATTTGAGTAAACCCTTAGGGAGATAAGTTGAAAATATGAGTTGAAAAAATAATTTTATTATTTTTTAATCTTTTTACATTTTTACTCAAAAAATGGTGAATCATCCCCCATAGTTGACATTGTCATATTGAATCCTATTGGTTCTTATAAACTTTATTTTAGTTGTACATTTTTCTTAGGAGGCCCATTTTAGACCTCAAAATTCCCCTAATTCAGAGCTCGGTTTATTTTGAACAAGCTTTCTATGAAGGCATCCTTTTTCATTTGATGTGCAAGAGAGTCTATGATAAAAAATGTTAATGCCTCCTAATCTGTGTAGCCTCAACATCTAGAGTTCATTTTTCATAATTTTAGCTCACATCATAACATTCATCAATAGATGTATACATGACGATCCTATATAATGCATCCCATATTCCAAGGGTTCTAGGAGACATTAACCTTCATACTTAAGTTCTTGAACTAGAAACTTATTTTTGAGATCAAAAATTTTAGTGTCTTTTCCAATATGAAAACAAATGTCAGAAAACTTTAATACATTTCAGACTCCTTTTCTAACATGTACTTTTAACCCTATAGAGGGACTCGGCCTCTCTTCACTGAAGCAGACATCTATGACAGTGATCCATTTTACTTTCTTGTCAAAAAACAGAGTGTATTTTCCTCAACATGTCATAATACAATTTTTACACGTTATTTTGTCACCATGACATTTTACTATTCATATGGGTCTATCACCACCTATATCATGTTCCCTTAGAAGTCAAAAACCCTAATGTTCCTTAATCAAGTATTGGAATTGGAGAAAATCTCTGTAAAACCCTTAAAAGTCTACCTTCGCACTTTTTCTAGCCTTTTCCTGCAGATGCGCGGATACTTGGTCTATAAACCGCGAAAAACCCCGCTCATTTTGCTACTATTACCTGCAGACCCCGGTAAAAAGTCAAATAAATTAAAAAGTAAATTCTAGAAGCCTAGTTGGTCGAATATTCTCCCAACTGGAGGCTTCTAGAGGCGTGATCAGTTCAAGCTTTATCCCTCCACTCATGGAGCTTGTCCCTTCGTCCATGGAGCTCAGATCCCTTCATGAGAGGAATCCATCACCTTTTTCATGGAACTGAAACTACCTCCATTTCCCTATAAATTGAGCTCAAGTTTCAGCCTCAAGGGTAGATTATAGCTTGTAAATTGTAAAGGTAATTGCTGAAGAGAATTCCCAAGAGTGCATACTTTCTGCACTACTAAATTGTTGTTGGCATAAGAATGATCACATCCTTGTGTCCATAACTCTATGTTTGTATTTAGAGAGGAAGGCTTGTCAAACTGAAGGAGTAATGATTGTTCAGGACCCCCGGAGAAATCTATACGACATCAAGGCATCACGTTGTAAGATTACTCTTTTTATTCAAGATAATACATATGGATCTATTTTTCTCATTGAGTTGTTCTTATGCTTATTGAAATAACATCAATACTTAGACTCATTGATCACTAAGTTGAGTTATCTTTTCTTGATTATTATATGTTGCAGATGCTTTGATTCTTTTGTCTTGTCTTTGATTTAAGGTTCTACTTATTGAAGAAGCCTCTCTAGAGTGACTGGATAAAAGACTGCATCGAACGTTGGATTTCAAGGTAGGGGCATGTCCTCTCTACTTTCTTATAATAATTCTGAAATGCAATTAATCTAGAGAAAAAGGTTTCCAAATGGATGTTTATTTCTAGCTATTTGTTGAATACTAGGGAGATCGCTCTTGTCCGAGACAGGAATTAATCCGCATAACAAAATGGTGACTCCACTGGGGAATAGAACTTAGTTTTCTTTATTTTATTTTCAGTTTGAATTTTAGAGTTTTCTAATTTTGACTTATCTGAAAACGGGTTGGGTAGATAAATTTTAACAATACCTAAAAAAGAAAGTTGATTATTAATTTTTTCATATTTTTTCCTTGCCTACGCGGTTTTCAGTAGAAAACAGTGCGGCAACCTCCGCAGGTTTTAGTTCAAAACAGTGTGGTACCGCTTTGTTTTCCATTATAAACTACAGACCCCTGGAAAATTTTTGAAAAAAATAAATTTCTCTTTTTTAGAGCCAGATCACCTGATTCTTTGTGTTTGCCCCAGTTTATCTTAGCTGTCAAAACTTGTGTGAATTTATTTTCAGCAACTTTTGTGTTTGTGTGATTTATCATCCTATTTGCATCTTATAAGTGAATGTTTGCCCTACTTTATTGCTCCTCCATACAAGATACTTTCATTTACCTCAGCTTACTGGTATAATGATATTGTCTTTCTGAGCCATTAAAATCATTGCAAACCTTACTTTTATGAAAATTGATCCCTTTTTCATTTGCAAATTTGGAAGAGCTTTTAGCTTACTAAAGCCTGATTACCACACCAAAGAATTTTTGGATGTTTTCATTTCTGCTGAGATAAGTAGACACTTTTCTTAGTCTGATCACAAACTAGGAGAAAATATCCTCAAACGTGTTAGATAGACTTCAAAATTAGATTTTTCTTTGATTTTGAATTTTATGTTTTTAGAGTTTTTAGATATTGTTTTATTTTGGAAATGGTTTGTTTATTGATTTGTAGTTTCTAATCTGATTGTTCAAGGAATTTCACTTCAAAGAGTAATTGATCATTTTTTCAAATTGAATTCTTTACGAAAACGTCTTCTTTTCAAGAATTTTGTTTATGAATGAAAGAATTGGTGCTTTGAAAATTGTTAAATCTCACAATCTTTCCCTTAAATAAGATTCATTTAAAAGAAAAGAGGTGCACTTCTCATTTAGATGCATTTAGCGTATTTTTGAGTCGCATCACAAACATCATTAAAGTTTCAACTCCATACCTTTTGTCTTAAGAAACAATCAAATTAAAAAAAAACGCGTTAATAAAATCAATCTAGATATTTTCCAGTTTCTAGTGCTCATTCCACCAACATAGCTTAGGCTAGTGTTTTGGAACAAGTTGTAATTAACATTCTAAAACAGTTTAAACAAACAAATAGAATCTTGCGGTAGGAAAATCCAATTGTAGTAGTTGTGCTCTGGGAAGCTCTTCTTAAAAGAGTCAAGCACGAGACCATGTCGGAACCAGTGAGGTAATCGTACCTATCTCATTGGGAAAGATAGCAGATGTGCACGTAATACAAACGGTAAACCTCAGATTAACCATTATCGAGGAGCCTGGGGTCATTTGTTGGAAAACCTTGGATTTACCATATCAAGGAGCCTTCAAGGGGATTGAGCTTGTTACTCTACCCTTGCGTGTATATCGGATCGTAGACTGTTTCCCCAGGTACATTTGTTCCCATTGGTGACCTTAGTGACCATAATCTTCAGGATTTTTCCCAAGGTGACGGTGAAGGGAAGGTCCCATTGTACCTGGAACAGACGTCGGCTAGACTCTCTTGGACTTTCCGAAGGGTACTCTTCACTTCGAGATGGCATAAGTGGAGAGACTTTCACCAGAATGTTTCATTAAGCAGGTTGTCGAGGTAACTGTTCCAACCGCCAAGTTTTCCACATTAGAATTCTACGACATTGGATTTCATCACCAACTATTTTTTTTAGTGTTGAAACATACTGTTTGTGTGTGGATTAACTCTTAGATTTTGTAGGTGTGTGTTTGATTTAATTGTTTCCTTAGTGACTTTAGGTCTATTTTGTTGACATTTTGTTTGATTTCATGTGTTAAACTTTTAACCGTGGGTGAATTACTAAGACACTCCCGTAAAATGTAGGGGAAACCCCCTGAGTACACACCAAGTCAGTTAGAAAAGCTTAAATCTAAAAAAGGCCAACCATCAGGGACCAGATCAACTGAACAAGAGGGAACATCTGTAATAATACATCCTGATTACGAAGTAGATAAACCTCAAATAGCAGAAAGTTATCAAAGAAAACTAGAAATTTTTGAACTAGTTGAACTTGCTTCCATAACTAGTGAATTATCAGCTACTGAACCTGCTACATCTGAGCCTGCTTCGGAGTTCATAACCCGAACCCTTGGTCATCCTCATTCACCTCGAGCGAAATTTCGCATCACTAAGAACATTCCTCCTAGCCTCATTAGTATCGAAGAGATTACTGACACAGAAGAAGAGGTCCTACTTCCTTCACATCAAGAATATTTAGATCTAAGGCCAAGTGAATTGATTTACTATTATAGCCCTTTCAAACAAGATCCTTGGTATTCTCAGTTAACCGACTTTCTACATAATTCTGTTCTCAACTATTCACCACCCCGCATTCCTTTTTACGCCATACCCAGAGGTAATTATAGACTTTCATTAAACATGTCTGGTGAGTCATCCATGTTTTCTTCACCGCTAGAAACTTATTTGTATGGTGGTCCATCTGTTCCTTTAGGATACCAGTCGCTTTCTGGGACTTTCTCAGGAGCATCTCCCTCTTCTGAAAAACTAATACAATCACCTGGTCCCAGTGAATCTCATACCGAAAATTTGAATGCGGAACAAGTGTACATGATGTCTGGAAACATGCTTAACCCTAACCCTCAAAGTAGCAATTTACCACCTGGGGTACAACCTCAAGGTAGAAATTTACCCCTGGGGGGGCAACCTCAAGGGCAGTATATACCGCAAGGACAATACATACCTCAAGGAAAATATCAACCGCAAGGGCAGTACTCTATTCAGGGGCCACAACCTCTTTAAGGGCAGTACCCTATGCCAGGGCAACAACCTTTCCAAGGACAACATCCTCCTTTAAGGGCCACAGTTTTATCAAGAACAACAATTGTTTCAAGGAGGTCAATCTTTCAGTGGAAATTATCCAGCAACCTATCAAACTTACGTTCCAAATTATCAACATGGTTATGGTCCATCTTACGCATCACAACCTTCAATGGGAACTTCTTATCCTGGGGTAAATATAGTGTGGAATCTGTCGTTAAATCAACAAAATTTTCAACCTACCCGTGTAAGTACCTTATAATCAGCCTGGTCAACCGATTTCTTACAATCAAATCCAACAACCTGTCCAACCTACGCTTCAAGTTATACCTCAGGTATCTGCACCTAGTAGTATTCAGCAACCTGGTCTGAGTACACCTAGAACTCCACCTCAAACTGCTGCATCAACTTCTATTCAACAGCCTACCACACATATCCCTGGAATTTCTGCAACCCCTCAAGTATCACAACCGATCCTTCAAGTCACTGCTCATCAACCTGAACCTACGGTTCAGACTACTGTTCAAACATCTGCAGGGAAACCTGGTACAATTACACCAATATACCAACATCAACCGTACCCTGGTTACACATATCAGATACCAACTCAACCTCAGTATGGTACAACTAACCCTGGTTATCCGGGAGGCATTCCAATCCCAACTACACAGGCTATTCCAGGTCATCCTGGATATCCTCCTCCCAGTATTGGTATAGTTCCTCAAGGTCATCAGTTCGCTCAACAGGACCCTAACCACCGGTTACCATTCATTGCAACTTTTGATTTACCATATTTGTCGCAACTACGAACGATCCGATTTATTATCTTACGTTTTGGCCGCCAATGTCGAATAAGTTGCCCAGTCATATTCCTAAGTTTGAAGGTAAATCAGGAGAAGACCCCTCCAACCATGTCATGACTTACCACCTCTGGTGCGCATCCAACTCTTTAATCGATGATTCCATTCGATTAAGACTGTTTCAAATAACATTGATAGGTTTAGCCGCAAAATGGTATATTGAACTACCTTGTGGTTCATTCAACAATTTCAACGCATTTGTTAGAGTCGGTCTTGTCAATCCTCCGTCAGAGATCAAAACTCTTTTCACATTTCATTTTTAGGTGTCTCGTTCACATTCATTCATCTGCATTTCGTTTCATTAGGGGCATGCTATTGTCTGACGGAAGGGCTTGGTTTTCTCATTTTTTGTCCTGCTGGCTCAGCTTTGTTTATCAAAGTTCATCATCAGTGATGCTCAAGGATGATCCTTCTCCAAAACTCTGTTTTGGAGAAGAAATTGTCAAATTAGTTGTTTGTAATAAGTGTATTTTTAAAAGTCTTCCGTCATGAATAATTTCAAATGCAGGCCTTGGTCCCCTTATTATCTTCAGCAGCTTCAGTATCCCTGCAAAACAATCAACAGAAGAATCATCATTTCAGCTAAAGAAGGTCAGAGAAGGAAATGAAAGACAGAGTTTGTCAAAGTTCCAAAGTTCTACATACTGTACAAAGTAGGTTATTACAAAGTAAAAATCAAAATTTATGGTTCAATGAGATATTGTCCACTTTCAAATTTCATTTTCTTAAGAGAGAAGTCGAGTGTGAAGATTGGAAGAACAACGCTGTGATATTAAAGCCGTGACTGTGTGAAGATTGCGCGCGGCGCATAGGAAAGAGGCATGGCGCACAGGATCGACGCGGCGCATAGAGCCAAAATTTCCTTTGAATTTTTCTTCTGGCGCGGGGCACCCACAGAGCACAGCGCACAGAACCTTCAAGCTAGAAATCTGTCACTGCTTCCAAAAAAATCAAAACGATTTCATTTTCGTTAGCTCTAAACAAGTTTTTCGAATGGGAAACTGAACGTATCAGATATTTGCATTAGCTACGCAATGGTGGCTTCAGTGTTGTTAGGAGTAGCTGTTATTCGCCATTTATATGTTGTGAGTTCATCAGCTGCAAGGAGAGATGTTTTGGAGAACACAATATTTAAAAATGAGCTTGCTGCGGAAAAATTGCATGGCAGACCATACCCAGAGATGTTGTCGCTTTCTTCTCTACACAATGTTGTTTCGATTCTGACATCTGGTGGGTTTGGTGTCAACAATCTTCATAACCTGCATTCGGCTACAAAATTCCATTTCTGTTTTCTTGGACGGGCTTTCTGTTGTTGATGTTGCACACTGAGCCGCAAAGTCCAGGTGGGATAGTTGACAATTCCTCTGTATGACTTGCCGATGCAACCATGAATGAGCTTATAAGAATGGCCTGATGATACCAGTTTTAACTGTTTTTGGGCTTTGTCGTTTTTCTGCTAAGAGTAGAAAAGTTACCAAGGCGTTGTGTGAGGTCAATGAAGATTTTCGTTGGATAATTTTGCAACCTTAGACATCCAGTTGCGAATCTTGTTGATATGTGTTCGCAGGTGATTGCAGCTGGAATTGGCGGAATTTTAGTTTAAAGGCTATTTTTATTAATTGGTTTTATTCAAACGGTAAGTGGAAGCAAATAGTCCAAATTTAAAATGAAGATATCAACCATAAGCAGAGAAATAGGATTGGAGGCCTATTTTTGTCTTCAGTTGCAATTCAAAGGGTCTACGCTCCAGATTTTGTCTTCTAATTGGTCATTAGAGAAAATCAAGTGGAGCGCTAGTCTGCCTTCAGAAAAGATGATTGGCTTTTCAATCTTGTTTGTTAATGATGATTAAATGATTCCTTATTTGGGTCGATCTGTTTTCAACATCTGAGTCTATTTATTGTATTGTAAAACATTTGTAAAGGGTGGAGGGGCTGAGTTCTGAAAAACGTGTGGGAGAAATTCCCAACACTTCACTGTACAGTTTTGACAGAGGATTAATGAAAGGATACAGCTCTGGTTTATGAGATTCATGTGGCGTGAGTTTATCATTTGTTTCTTCTTTCTGTTTCATATATAGCTTGTTATGTTTTACAGCCCATTCATAATCATCTCCAGTTGAATGCTTTTAAGTAGGAAAGGTAGAATCCATGTTTATTGCTCTGCCTTGGGAAAGCTTTCATGTTTCTGTGTATCTTCTTCTGTTTGGTAAGGATTCATTATATATGCCCTTATCAACCTCTCGATAGTCTTTTCACTCCATATTATTCCAAATTGATTGTTAGACTCCCTGCCTATCTTGCCTCATGAAACAATCTGTGTTTTTGAGTTAATTTCCCATATCATGCTGTTCTTTGTCACACACAGCCCATAAACATTTATTAAATTACTTCTTCCATATCTATTTACTAGCCTAAAATCAATATCCATTTTGGGTCATATCAGGCCTATTGGACATCTTTTGCTGAGATAGACCCGGAGAGAGCCCTCTCCTGTCCTCGTAGGGCTAGCTACGAGGCTGAGCTTGGTTTGATGTTACCTTGAGTCTTGCCTTCCGTCAACCTGAGGCAGATTCGAGCACTAACATAGTGGCGACCATACTGGGGACGAAACATGGTTTGCTTGTGAATGTGACACTTGACCTGTAGATTGTCTTGCCCCAGTACCTGTAATCAAGTTTAGATCTGATGGTTGATGGTGGACAACGATCAGACAGCGCAAGGCTGAAATCATTCACCTGGCGATTTCACTGAACAATCCAGAATCAATGCTTCATGGTGACTTCACTGCAGGGAGATCAGTAGCTTTAAAGACTTTCAAGATGGACCGGATTGCAAGAAGATACGCTCCCATGAGCCGAGATCACATCCCAGGTTTTCCGAATAAGATGCCCAAGGTAGATTGGCAAAGGAATTTTCCTATGTTTAAAGATGATGATAGGAAGGATGCTGCTTTACATCTGGTTAGATTTCACATACATATCCGCAAGTTGAAAGTTGATTTTCCTGAAGATTGCTTGATGAATATATTCATGGCCACTCTGGAAGGTGAAGCTCGATCTTGGTATGAAAGCTTGCCGCCTGCTTGTATTTACTGTTTAAAGGATTTTCATACCATGTTCTTTGAAAGGTATAAGGAATCTTATCCATCCTTAATTTTAGTTCAGAACTGTTGTAGCCATGTTCATAGTTTTATTGAAAATCTTGAAAAAGTTTATGAAGATGATGACTTCATGGACGATGAGATCATGGAGGCTCTGTACGAAAATCCATTTCAGCAGCATAAAGAGAACCTAGAGGATACCCATCAAGATGCTCAGGAAACTTTGCAGCAGGATCAGGATCAGGATCTTGGTACAATGGAAAATGATGAAAGAGAAGGTTTTGTTTCAGATCTGTCCATAGAAGAAGACAATATGCAGGAAAGTCAAGTTTCGATTTCAGAAGGTGATAAAGTCAAGTCAGCTATTTCAAATCTAGATTCAGATCGTGACGATCAAGAATACCTTGTGTTGAATCCCATGAAGGAGAACTCCGTTGTTGAGATCATCTGGAAGGAAGAAGACAGAGTTTTTGATCCAAATGTTCTCATTTTATTAGAAGACAGCCTTCATGAAGAGGTAATCCAGTCAGTTCAGGAACAACAAGATGAGATTTTTGTTCAAGTAAGTGAAAAGGTTTCTCTCGATGAATTTATGGTAGATGATAGAAATGATAGGGTTGGGTTTCAAGAATCATCTCAAGTTTCTTTTCTTATGATTGATGACTGTAATGAGAATCTGGCTGTCATATTATATGAAAATGACCTACAATACATTCAGACTGTAGAAGATCAGAACATTCAGGATTCCCTTTCAGTTTCTTCTTCATATGTCTCATGTTTTGAAATGTCTTTCCAAGAAGAGATCTGCTCATCTACTTGTTCAGAATTTTTTGAGGACCAGGAACAGACTTTTACTGAAGAAAGATCAGAAGCAGGAGAAAAAGACACTTTGTTCTTTCGCAGGAGGTAAATCTTCATGTTTTTCAGGATCCTCTGGCAGGTTTTTTGCGGTCAGCAGTGAAGGTGTTTGTTGTTGTATTCAGTGATGAAGGAGATCATGGTCAATTGTGTTTTCGGATGCCCAGTTACCAATATTTGTTGTTGACCAGGAGATCTGATCGAGAGAATCAGTCAAGAAGGCATCTGCTTGATTGGTTACATTGGCATTATGATATAGTTTGATGGTATAGTGTCTTGTTAGAAACACAGGTGGTCATGTACTGCCATCAAGTTTTATGTTTAAGGTTCAGGTCTTAAGTCAGTAATGAGTCATTTGTGTTTGGTCAGTTTGAGTCGGAATTTCCAGTCAATAAATTGATTCATCAGTCTTTTGTCGATTTTGTCAAAATAATGGACTCCATAGCCCAATGGATAAGGCACTGGTCCGCTCTCCCAAAGATCTGTCGTTCTTGGCACCTCCAGAGAGCTACCATCCCCATTGGAGCCAATGTTAGAGTCGGTCTTGTCAGTCCTCCGTCAGAGATCAAAACTCTTTTCACATTTCATTTTTAGGTGTCTCGTTCACATTCATTCATCTGCATTTCGTTTCATTAGGGGCATGCTATTGTCTGACGGAAGGGCTTGGTTTTCTCATTTTTTGCCCTGTTGGCTCAGCTTTGTTTATAAAAGTTCATCATCAGTAATGCTCAAGGATGATCCTTCTCCAAAACTCTGTTTTGGAGAAAAAATTGTCAAATTAGTTGTTTGTAATAAGTGTATTTTTAAAAGTCTTCCGTCATGAAGAATTTCAAATGCAGGCCTTGGTCACCTTATTATCTTCAGCAGCTTCAGTATCCCTGCAAAACAATCAACAGAAGAATCATCATTTCAGCTAAAGAAGGTCAGAGAAGGAAATGAAAGACAGAGTTTGTCAAAGTGCCAAAGTTCTACATACTGTACAAAGTAGGTTATTACAAAGTAAAAATCAAAATTTATGGTTCAATGAGATATTGTCCACTTTCAAATTTCATTTGCTTAAGAGATAAGTCGATTGTGAAGATTGGAAGAACAAAGCTGTGATATTAAAGCCGTGACTGTGTGAAGATTGCGTGCGGCGCATAGGAAAGAGGCGCGGCACACAGGATCGACGCGGCGCATAGAGCCAAAATTTCCTTTGCATTTTTCTTCTAGCGCGGCGCACTGGGAGTGCGCGCGACGCACAGAACCTTCAAGCTAGAAATCTGTCACTGCTTCCAAAAAAATCAAAACGATTTCATTTTCGTTAGCTCTAAACAAGTTTTTCGAATGGGAAACTGAACGTATCAGATATTTGCATTAGCTACGCAATGGTGGCTTCAGTGTTGTTAGGAGCAGCTGTTATTCGCCATTTATATGTTGTGAGTTCATCAGTTGCAAGGAGAGATGTTTTGGAGAACACAATATTTAAAAATGAGCTTGCTGCGGAAAAATTGCGTGGCAGACCATACCCAGAGATGTTGTCGCTTTCTTCTCTACGCAATGTTGTTTCGATTCTGACATCTGGTGGGTTTGGTGTCAACAATCTTCATAACCTGCATTCGGCTACAAAATTCCATTTCTGTTTTCTTGGACGGGCTTTCTGTTGTTGATGTTGCACACTGAGCCGCAAAGTCCAGGTGGGATAGTTGACAATTCCTCTGTATGACTTGCCGATGCAACCATGAATGAGCTTATAAGAATGGCCTGATGATACCAGTTGTAACTGTTTTTGGGCTTTGTCGTTTTTCTGCTAAGAGTAGAAAAGTTACCAAGGCGTTGTGTGAGGTCAATGAAGATTTTCGTTGGATAATTTTGCAACATTGGACATCCAGTTGCGAATCTTGTTGATATGTGTTCGCAGGTGATTGCAGCTGGAATTGGCGGAATTTTAGTTTAAAGGCTATTTTTATTAATTGGTTTTATTCAAACGATAAGTGGAAGCAAATAGTCCAAATTTAAAACGAAGATATCAACCATAAGCAGAGAAATAGGATTGGAGGCCTATTTTTGTCTTCAGTTGCAATTCAAAGGGTCTACACTCCAGATTTTGTCTTCTAATTGGTCATTAGAGAAAATCAAGTGGAGCGCTAGTCTGCCTTCAGAAAAGATGATTAGCTTTTCAATCTTGTTTGTTAATGATGATTAAATGATTCCTTATTTGGGTCGATCTGTTTTCAACATCTGAGTCTATTTATTGTATTGTAAAACATTTGTAAAGGGTGGAGGGGCTGAGTTCTGAAAAACGTGTGGGAGAAATTCCCAACACTTCACTGTACAGTTTTGACAGAGGATTAATGAAAGGATACAGCTCTGGTTTATGAGATTCATGTGGTGTGAGTTTAGCATTTGTTTCTTCTTTCTGTTTCATATATAGCTTGTTATGTTTTACAGCCCATTCATAATCATCTCCAGTTGAATGCTTTTAAGTGGGAAAGGTAGAATCCATGTTTATTGCTCTGCCTTGGGAAAGCTTTCATGTTTCTGTGTATCTTCTTCTGTTTGGTAAGGATTCATTATATATGCCCTTATCAACCTCTCGACAGTCTTTTCACTCCATATTATTCCAAATTGATTGTTAGACTCCCTGCCTATCTTGTCTCATGAAACAATCTGTGTTTTTGAGTTAATTTCTCATATCATGCTGTTCTTTGTCACACACAGCCCAGAAACATTTATTAAATTACTTCTTCCATATCTATTTACTAGCCTAAAATCAATATCCATTTTGGGTCATCTCAGGCCTATTGGACATCTTTTGCTGAGATAGACTCGGAGAGAGCCCTCTCCTGTCCTCGTAGGGCTAGCTACGAGATTGAGCTTGGTTTGATGTTACCTTGAGTCTTGCCTTCCGTCAGCCTGAGGCAGATTCGAGCACTAACAGCATTAACAATAGCTTTCTTAACACACTTTCAGTTGCCAGTCCGTTACGGCAATGGCATGAAACTCTTAACTTCATTAAAACAATCTACGTCTACATACATTTCAGATCACATACATGAATGGAGACATATACGATATTTAGTGAAACTTTTTATTCCGGAATAGATCTTAGCATAATGGTTTATCAAATCATTGCTTCCAAAGATCACTGAAGATGTGGCTAAGGGAGGTGTTGTTACGGAAGAACAGGTCATAACTCAAGCACAGTACTTATAACTTGTATATACACAGTCTAGTACTTCATACGAAAAAATTCTTGACTTACCGCGTCCAGGTCAAATAACTGCAACTCCTTCGGGTTCTCATGTTGCAGACGATGTAATTGGTTTAGTTAGTGCTAATAAGAGTAAGAATAAGTCCTCCAAAACTACTTCTCCTATTATAACTTTACCATATTCACCGAAAGGAGATTCTTCCCTTGAAACTTCTGTCAAAATTCATGTTGTAGACTCATTTATAGCTAAATCTAAAACCGGTAACAAGAAGAAAGGAAAGAATAAAAACAAACAAACTACATCTCCCAAAGAAAAAAACTAAAAAGAATGAACCAACGGATAAAAAACGGAAGCCTCGTTATCCTTGTCTTATCTGTGATGAGGATCACTATACCAAAGAGTGCCCACATCGGTCTGAGGTCTCTAATTTTGTCAAGGGTTCACCCACACCCGCTGTCTTGAAGTATCCTTTTCCCACTCAATATAGCAAAATGATAGGATCTTTTTCAAACTCATCGGAAAATATTTTAATGATGTATGAGGTTATGGTTGCAACACGATTGCAAGACTATGGAACTAAAAATCCTATAACTGGTAAAGAAACAGAAAATTCTAGTCAAACACCAGCTATATCTCCTTCAGCTTCCGAACCACTCCAAATCGAGAAACCTAATCTTGATCTAGTGATTAAACCGCCTGCTAAAGGTGTACTTCAAAAGTCAACTTTCAATCCACATGCGAGAGCTACTCAGAATTACAACATTGTTGAAGATTTGGAAATATCCCCTTCAGCAATGTCGGCCTTAGAAGTGCTACAATCATATCTAACACAAAGGAAATTACTATTATCAGCTATCGGAGCTATTGATCCTTAGGATTTCAACCTCATGGTCTTTGATCTAGAAAATTTTACACCAAGACTCCCTCATCAGATGGCTTTTTAGATACCAGTATTAGTCAAATCCATACGCGTTTTTCATATTGTAATTGATGAAGGAGCATCCACATGCATAATGTCATTAAACTATTGGAAAACTCTCCGTTCTCCAACACTCAACCAATCCCTGAAAATCCTGAATGCCTTTGCTGGAAGAGGATTTCATCCTTATGGAATACTCCAAGATCTACCTATAGAAGTAGAAGGCAAAATCATTAATCTCGATGTGGAAGTTGTTGATGCCCCTCTTGATTACAACCTTATTTTGGGTCATAGTTGGTCTTATGCCATGACTGTTGTCGTTTCATCCATCTTTCGACTAATCATGTTTCCTCATAAAGGAAATTTTGTGAAAATTGATCAGTTGTCATATTATTCCTCCGACCCTGCTTCTACAGACAGTATCCAACATGTTGGAAAAACGACTATCCCATACGAAGATGTTGGTGTAGGATTAGTAAAGGATTTTGTTCTCATGGGAAATTTTTCTATACCTCCACCCTACATACCACGCACCATTGCCAACATCAATATAATCTCATCAAGCATTTTACCATTCGATTATGTAATATCCCAAAATGGAAAATTCAATAATACTTAAACACAATATAAGAACTGCAACTAAGTAAACAATAAATCTCAAGACAACAACAGAATATACAGAGAAACTGAGCCATTTTATTAAATGGAGATAAATCAGTTACAAAATGTATAGAAAATGGGTATATCTAGCCCAAGAGAAGGCCTAGAATCACCTTACAATGGTGCTGCAACTAGCACTGCGTAACTAGTGAGCTTACAGAAGCAATACTGCAATGTCCCTTTTGTTGTTGATATACATGTAATGTTGCAAAAGGAAATGTAGATCTAGGGAGCTTATGAACTCTGATGATGCCAAGATTCAATATTTGGCCAATGTGATGGGAACCCAAGATAACCTAGAAAGGATTTTCTAGATCTACAACTTTGGAAAATCAACCTCCTAGGGTTTGATCGTTTGTCTGTTGGGTTTACAGATCTAAAGCTAGATCTAAACCAAAGATGGCTGCAATATGTTTTAGAAACAAATCTGAGCTTTTAGGTTTGATCCCTCCTTCAGATCTACAAGCTAGAAGCTTGAGATCTTGTCTTCTCTTCCTCCTCCTTCAAGTTGTAGTAACTGAAAATGCAGCTGCTACAAACACTGCGTTGTACAAGAGAGAGAGGCTCTATGCCTGCTAAAATATGCTGTAATAGGCTCCAGGCTGAGGGAAATACTGATGGCAAGGTGAGGGGATGGTCCCTCACAGGATTACTAACTGAAATGCTAGCAACTTCCTCCCTCCTTCAGATCTACAATGATAGACAGCGTAATTCTGGATGGAATTATTGCTGCTAGGAGGTCAATAACTCTTGGCCTGATGCCAAATCTGAAATGAAGCCCTGGGAATGTTTATCTTCAAGCCCAAGGTGATAGGAATAATCATACACTGGTTCTCCAACTGAAATACTGAAGACAACCTCCACCTCCCAACTGATCTTCAAAAATTGCATAATTCCTGAATATAGATGTTCTGCAGATGATGGAAAATATAAGTGGCACCAATGCCTGATGTAGAATGAAGTACAACCCTCTTCCAAGAGATCATTCAATGAAAGAGTAGGGATTCCTGACCAGGAACACCCTGTGCTAAACAGAACTTGCAATCTTTGCTAAACAGCCCAAGAAAGCATGGAATGTCACATGACAAATCCAGATCTAAACATACCTCAAAATCTATAATCAATAGTATTCCTTCATTGTTGCCTTCATCTCCTTTATATAGTTTATGAGCCTTCCCATGCCTTGGCCCTCATCTAAACTACACTGTGCATGTGGACATGATCCTCCATGTTTGACTGTGTTGTCTCTCCAAGTCATCCATCATGTCTAGGTGCAATGTATACCCTCTCCATCATGTGTTCATTAATTGCACATCTTCCTCCATCACTTCATCATGAATGCTCTATGATCTTTCATTAGATGTCTTCCATGATCTTAATTGATTGCTTCAACCTCCATGATCTATCTCATTAATGAGACACGATCTCCAATTCCATTCACATTAGTGGTTGCTCCACTACCTCATTAGTAGATCTAGGCTTAATTAATCCACATTCACACATAAAAAGTGGATATTTATTCATCTTGAGGATTATGGGTCCCTCCACCCTTTTATTTACTTAATTCATTAAGAAAATTAAGAACTCTAATATTCCAAATATCATGTGAAAATTTGGGAATATTACAGATGACACTTGGGGAGTGCCTTCAAAATCAGAACTGGATTCTTTCAATGGCGAGATTCCTTTGAGTCCTTTTGAAACGGCATATGTAGCAGTACAGTCATATTCTGACACACTTTCAACTACTTCTAATCAAATGAATGTGATCACCGAAGAATCTTCTTCACTATCAAGCTCAGCCTTGACATCACTTTCCGATCCCTTTCAACATGTGTTTCACACTGATGAAAGTATTTGAGAATTTTTGTCATTGGATGAATTACCCTAGGATGATCTACATCATAAATCTTCGTTTTTACCTGATCTTGATAGGTTTGAAAACGATTATTCGTCTATTTTTACAATTGATTATGTCGAGGAACCACAGAATCCCATATACACATTCAAATTCTGAGACTAATTTGGGAAATATTTCTATGACAGTTCCTATAAAAACATCAGTTAAACCTGGAATTATTGAAAACATTCATATAGGTGCTTCTTGTACGATGGAAGAGATAACACTTACAAATCCCTATTTCAAGAATTCCAAGACATATTTGCCTGGTCTTACGAAGAGATGCCAGGAATAGATCCTAATATTGTCATTCATGAAATTAATACGTACCCAGATGCCAAGCCTATTAGACAAAGATTACGTCTAATACATCCACAAAAAGTTGCAGCTATCAAAGTTGAAGTTGAAAAGTTATTACAAGCAGGCTTTATTTATCCAATTCCATTGACAGATTGCGTATCTAAAGACAATTATCCTACCCCTATATCAACCAAATTATCGATGATTGTGCTGAAAATGAAATTTTCTCATTCATAGATGGATTCTCTGGTTATAATCAAATCAACATACTCCCTGCCGATCAACCAAAAATAACATTTATATGTCCTTGGGGGACATTTTCTTATTAAAAAATGTTGGTGCAAATTTTCAAAGGGCTGTGTCTTATGCTTTTAATGATATCAAAAATATTGTACAGCCTTATCTGGATGATTTGTCTGCTCACTCTTTACGCAGAGACGATCATCCTACACACTTACGAGCTATTTTTATGAAATGTAGGCATTACAAGATTCGTTTGAACCCACACAAATGTGTTTTTTGTGTGCAATCAGGATGATTACTTGGATTCATCGTTTCAAAAGATGGCATTCGTGTCAACCCCTCAAAGGTTGAGGCCATCATCAACTTACCTCCTCCTTCCACACTTCGCCAACTCCAAAATTTGCAAGGGAAAGCAAGTTTTTTACGTAGATTTATCTTGAACTATGATGAATTATCAAAAGGTTTTACCCGGTTGTTGAAAAAAAGTGTTCCTTTTATTTGGGATGAGATTGCTGATAGATCTTTTGATGCACTAAAACACGCGTTGACCCATGCACCGTTATTGCATCCACCCAATTACCACCAGAACTACTTTTTATACTTAGTTGTCTCTAATTGCACCATTAGAATGGTTTTGGTTCAAGAGGATGAATCTCACAATGAGCATGTGATCTATTATCTAAGTCAGAATCTCAACCTGACAGAAATCAAATATTCGCATGTGGAGAAATTGGCATTGGCAGCAGTTCAAGTTGTCCAACGATTCTGTCACTACACACTGTTACGTAAAACAACTGTGATATCTAATTGCAACCTGATGATGTATATTTTGACAAAAAAATTACTCAGGGGCAAATACTCCAAATGGATTTTTATCCTACAAGAGTTTGATTTGGAATTTGAGAAATCTAACTCAAAGAAATCACTAGTGTTTGAAGAGCTTATGCGTGACTTTCCCAATATTGAGACGTAAACTGTGGTAGAGAATCCCATCACATATGAATCTTTGTTTCTCATCAGTACATTAGATCCATGGTATGGAGATATCATTATATATCTTCAAACCCAAACCTTTCACCCAGAGCTTTCACGTTCAAATCGACAGAGAATCTGATATCAATCACAGCAATACAATATTGTTGGAAACACTTTTTACCGTCATGGTGCGGATTCTGTTTTTCAACGTTGTATAACTCACGAAGAGGCTGAAAAGGTTTTGAATGATTGCCACTCTGGGGCGTGTGGTGGTCATATGTCTGGGTTTTCCACAACCCAAAAGATATTGTGCGCTGGTTATTTTTGGACATCATTATTCAAAGATTGTATTATTGCGGTCCGAAAATGCCACAACTGCCAATTTTTTGATCAAAAGATGCATGCACCCCCAGCTCCTCTTTACCCAATCATTTTTGTCGGTCTTTTTGCGAAATGGGGCATTGATTTCATTACATGTAACCCTCACTCGACCGGGGGGCATGGGTATATTATTCTCGTTGTAGATTACTTTACCAAATGGGCCGAGGCGATGCTTAGATTCGCGGTAGATGGAAAAACTGCAGCTACTTTCCTATTCAATCATGTGATTGCTCGTTTCGGTGTGCCTCAAGCTATTATCACAGACCATGGGAGTCATTTTCAAAATATTATGATGACTGAAATTTCTGATCAACTTGGTCTGTGCCATGATAATTCTACTCCATATTACCCACAGGCCAATGGTCAAGTTGAAGTCGTCAACAAGGTTTTAACCACCATGATTAAACGGATTATCGGAACTCACAAATCGAATTGGCATACCCTGCTTTTTTCGACACTATGGACATACCAAACCTCTGCAAAAACTGTTACAGGGTTCACTCATTTTCAACTCGTTTATGGTTTAGAAGTTGTATTACCCATTGAATGTGAAAAACCATCACTCAAATTAGCCACTGAGTTGTTACCAGCTACCTTTGAAGAGGAAAATTGTTTTATGTACTTAGCAAAATTAGATGAGACTCGGTGCACCGCTGCATTGGCTACCGAAGCTCATAAGAAACGTGTCAAAGCTCAATATGATCAAAGTGTTAATCCTTGTGTTTATTCGGAAGGTGACCTAGTCTTAGTATACGATCAATCTAACGATACGCTAGGTGTTGGAAAATTTGAAACAATGTGTAATAGTCCCTACATTGTCAAGCATGTGCTTGCAAAAGAAGCCTATGAATTAATTGATTATGACGGGGTCTTTTTAGATAAGCCCATAAATGGTATTTATCTTCAGATATATTATGCTTGACTTTCATGTGAAGATCTCTCTTGTACAATAGTTACTTTTTAGAATAAGAGTGCCTTAGATTAGAAAAATGTGCCTATATTAGTAATGTTGTTACTACTATCGCTGCTTATCTTGATTACTCTTGATATTGCAGATGTCGACATCCATTCAAACATACATTGGTTTTGTTGATGGTGTTTGTCATAGTATACAGAATATCTCTTTCGCAGCTTGGGTTATCTATTCACCCACCGATGAGTTAGTTTCTATTCATGGGATATGCCTTGGTCAAACAACGAACAATATTGCAGAATATAGCGCAGTCATTGAGTTATTATCTTATACCATTTCATTTGGTATTCGACGTTTGATCATTAGGTAAGATTCACAACTCATTGTATTACATTTAAACAGGGTTTATGCGATTAGAAATCCAGTGTTATTGAGATTATTTTTGAAGGTTAGTCTCTTGGAACGACAATTTGATTATATCGAATATCAACATATTTTAAGAAATTTAAACACATTGGCCGATGCATTAGCTAATCGTGTTTTAAATAGACATTTGCAACATTAACAAAGTAAACCAAAACAACATTCGATATATGTTGATCAAGATACTCAGAGAAAGTAGTAATATCATTAGCATAGATAGGTTTGCTTTCAAAAAATATTACATCGTCTATGATCATAGGTTCAAACACGTTATGATCTAATAGATATTGATACAAAAAAAAAATGTCAATCCACAATAATCATCCACTATCCATGATGATGATCATGGTAATAGACTATAGCACGTGCCACCTTGCATAGAAATCTCCTAAATGGTCCTGGAACACCTGTCACATGTCTCTGAAGCCTGAGAGGAATATCATATGTTCCTGTCTTAGGAATGTCTATGATCAAACTCTCAAGGTTGTGCTCCATATCTGTTAGGATCTCTCCTGCCTGATCCTGTGGAGGTGCTATAGGTTGCGCTTGCTGCCTATCAAAGTGGCGAAGTGTCGCTGGTCGTCGTGGACCAACATCTGCATTTAAATATTTTTGTCAGTACTGGACGATAAAAAACAAATAAAAATTAGATTAAAAACATCAAAATAATTCGCTTACCTGACTCGTCCCACTGTGTCCCTGGAGGCAAAGATGTCTCAGGATCACCTCTGTAATCCATTCCTACATAGGGGAATTCTTCAATGGTGAAAACTTAGTTCCTAAGCCACATAAAGTATACTAGAGTAAACCAAACCACTGAACTGCCATCGCCACCATGGCAAGCCATTAATGCCACCCACCGTACCATCCGAGGTTCCCCATGATCTACTGGAATCAGCTGAGGAGCGAGAAGCGGGATTCTCTCTAAAGCAAATGAAATGAGAAAGGCGCCATACCCGAAGTTTTTCAACTTCGTGTTCTTTGCTCTAGTTAATTGGCCTTTTATGTTGGCCAATACTCCTTCGCACCAATTAAATATGGTCCCTCTGAGACACTCTACTGCGATCTGCATTTGTGATTTAGTGGCCACATGTGAAGCTGCACTCCCGCACAATCTGGTTATTGTAAACGCTATCACTTTGAGATCCAATCGCAAGATAGTTTTAATATCTATGCGACTATCCTTTAAGTCTGCCTCATCACTGCAATAATGTTCTTTGTAGCTGGCGATGGGAAGACCTCCCTGTATGGCCCCAAAAAAGGATATGCTTCCTCCTCTCTGGGACAATCCGATAAAGAAATAAATGTCCTCTAGCTCAATTTCGACCTGGTGGTCACCAATGATGAAGCATTGGTCTTGAACTTCCCATGCATTTATGAGCCATGTCATCAACTCTACTTGTGCTTTCATACATTGGATAGCCCAAAACTTATATAAACCACAATTATGCAATGCACGTATTGTTGCAGCATCAACTGTAGCTTCATTGTCTATAAGCTCATGTTCACGTTCTCGCCACTCCAACATGGTGGAACAACCTACAAATCAACACATTTGAAAATTAAAAACCATTTGGATGCAAAACTTGAACCATTTTTAAAAGAAATTTTGAATTTTAAAACGTTCACGGCGCCCCCGCAGTTGTTGTGAGCAGACAGTGCGGACATCTGCATGCACTCCACACAAACCGCGGCAGCACGATAGTTTTTTATGTAAAAAATTATTGGGCTCCGCAGTTATGTGTGAATGCCCTGCAGACCCCCGAGAACGCATTTTTAAACACAAAATCCTCCTAAAAATGAAATTAAGACTCAAAAAGAAAAATGGAACGAATAGAAATGAAGATTAAGATGATGTGGATTACCTGATTCTGACAATTCGAGGAATGGACAGTCGGTTCTCCCGATATTTGCTCCGGAACTTTTTAGCCAAAAGCTCTCAATACACTGCTCTGAACACAAAAGGTGAAAATGATTTTGTTTTAACTCCTTTTTATAGTTTTTAAATGAATAAAATATTTTATTTTATTTTATTTTCACTTTAAAAAGTTATTTTTTAAATATTTTTACTTCTTGGAAACAGGTATGTGTAATCTTTTGAATTTTTGTGCAGCATACAGGATTTTTTGGTGAAAAGAATTATTTTGACACTGAATATACATTTATCACTTTTTCGGGCTCTGTAAAATTACGAAAAAATGAAACCCTGGAGTTCTCTTTTAAGCCCTTTTCAGAGTCTCTACATATGAAAAGATCATTGAGTACTTGACTATTCGAACTCGTTAAAGTAAACGAACATTCGTCCTTTCAGTATAAGTTTACCCCTTTTCCGGACTGAAATAGACTAATTACGAGAAAGGTATACGTTGACTAATCATGGTTAATAGAGTTCTCTCCTGCATTATTTTATCATTTTTCGGGCCTGAGAGACTAAATTTACGAAAAAGAAAAACCATGGAGTTTACTTATGTTTTTCTTCTAACTCCCTAAAATTGAAAAACGTCGAGTTTCTCCTATACTGGACTCATTAAAATTTAACAGTAAAGGACCTGTCAATTACAAACAGGACCGGAGAACTCCTTCTTAGGGTTCAATTTTAATACTAAAATGGACTCATCCAAAGGATGAGCTCATACAAACAAGCAAATGTTATCCTCTTCAAGCTTGTCAAAAATAAAGAGGTACTTACCAATAATGGTGGGGGGAAAAGAGAGAAAAAGAATCCAGTTGTCACCCTTGTTTAGAAAGCAGCATGCCACTCTTGAACATGACACTTTGTCACACTTGTACCTGGGTTAGGAAATCATTTGTCCAAAAGCTAATCAAACCACATTGAAAGTCTTCAGCCGATTTCTAGGTATTAATTTTAGGTCAAATGTTGCCAAACCATCTACAATGTCGTTATGTGTTCAAAAGAAAGTTCAAATAAACCATTCATTACAAAGATTTGTCTCCATTCACATTGACCATCCCTGAGTCAGCCCTTGCAAATATTTCTTCAAAACTTGATCTAATGGTTTTGTGTCGTGGGATTTCTTACGACGAATCGCTTTCTATCGACGTCAGCTCATCATCTAGAAAGTTGACCTAGAATCCTATCAGTACCTTCGGATCTGCATGCCCTAATGGCAGGTTTCTCGCCTTCGACAACAGGTTGCATCATTGACCTTCGATCGAATGATTCTATGATTGTTCGACTGCAAATCATTCATTCACGCTTCATAGATTATATTGGAGTACTTTGAGAGCCATTGTCACTATTGGCATTTTCTCTCACTTGTTAACAGTTCACATCATTGACTGGTAATCAAGTGGTTTCTACCATGTTCGACTTCGACACAATCAATCGCATGGATAGATTCGTACTAGTTCGGGAAGCGGAAATCAAGACCCTGGATCTAGTTTCCACCATCCAGGCTGCGGAGAGTTTTATTATTCATAATACAGTAGACTACTCATGACAGATGGTTGCGCCCATATTATGTCTACTTTGATGTAATATCGAAATCATATATGTACAAGAACATTTAGTTAGTCTTTGATCTGAGTATGGGAATGCCTACCTCTGCGGTGATATATATATATATATATATATATATATTGAATGTTTTTACAAGTTTTCGACCAGTGTCTCCAATCCAATCCTCAGAATGATAAAGCACCTCTCTTCAGAATAACCTCAAACTTCGCACTTTATGGGGCAATCTGTTACACATTATTTTTTCACCATGACATTTGACTATTCATATTGGTCTATCACCACCTATATCATGTTCCCTTAGAAGTTAAAAATCCTAATGTTCATAAATCAAGTCTTGGAATTGGAGAAAAGCTCTGTAAACCCTTAAAAGTCTACCTCCGCACTTTTTCTAGCCTTTTCTTGTGGGTCCGCGAATACTTGGTCTATAAACAGCGGCAACCCCCACACGTTTTGCTACTATTCCCTGCGGACCCCTGTAAAATGTCAAATAAAAGAAAAAGTAAATTCTAGAAGCCTAGCTGGTCAAATATTCTCCCAACTAGAAGCTTTTAGAGACGCGATCAATTCGAGCTTTATCCCTCCACTCATGGAGCTTATCCCTTGGTCCATGGAGCTCAAATCCCTTCATGAGAGGAATCCATCCTCATTTTCATGGAATTGAAACTACCTCCATTTCCCTATAAATTGAGCTCAAGTTTCAGTCTCAAGAGTAGATTATAGCTTGTAAATTGTAAAGGTAATTGCTGAAGAGAATTTCCAAGAGTGCATACTTTCTGCACTAGTAAATTGTTGTTGGCATAAGAATGATCACACCCTTGTGTCCATAACTCTATGCTGGTATTCAGAGAGCAAGGCTTGTCAAACTGAAGGAGGAACGATTTTTCAGGACCCCGGGAGAAATATGTACGACATCAAGGCATCAGGTTGTAAGATTACTCTTTTTATTCAAGATAATACATATGGATCTCTTTTTCTCATTAAGTTGTTCTTATGCTTATTGAAATAACATCAATACTTAGACTCCTTGATCACTAAGTTGGGTTATCTTTTCTTGATTATTATATGTTGCAGATGTTTTGATTCTTTTGTCTTGTCTTTGATTGACGGCTCTACTTATTGAAGAAGCCTCTTTGGAGCTACTGGATAAAAGATTGCATCGAATGTTGGATTTCAAGGTAGGGGCATGTCCTCTCTAATTTCTTATAATAATTCTGAAATGCAATTAATCTAGAGAAAAAGGTTTCCAAATGGATGTTTGTTTCTAGCTATTCGTTCAATACTAGGGAGATTGCTCTTGTCCGCAAAAGGGATTAATCCACATAACAACAACATCATCATATTTTAATTGCATTTCCATATCAAATCATAAAAGTATAGATGTATGTCCTTAAGGGTTTCTTATTGATCTAGTGATCTCCTTCAATCTTCAAGAGATAGGAATCTTGTGCAAATCAGGTCAAGATGGAGCTTCTAGGAAAAAGATCACTAATACGTTAGAATTTATGACAATACATACCTCACATGTCAATGTTCATATCGTATTGCAACTTGGATACATTCAGTAAAAAGGTCTCCTTAAATTTCATCAAGATGCCTTTTTCAAAGGGATTTCAAGTCTGCTCTTATCTAGGTCTCATAACCTTTCATTATGTATAGAACAAGGATCATCATATTTACTTCTAAATGAATTTGAGAATTCGGCTTCTACATAGATGTAGAGAAAAATATGAGACTAAGACTCTAATGTTTCATGGAGATTGTGGTAATTTGGGCTCCTCTGAAATTACACAACCTCTATCCTTGTAATTTTCTGAGATGACTTTAGAACTTTGCTCTGGTTCAATATTTCAGACTTTTATCACTTGTGACAATGAGAGACTTGCAACCTATTGATAGTCTTCATGGTCCTAAAACGAAGGCATTCCTTAGCTTGGAGACCTTCTTAGACTTACCAACTTTGAATCATAGACATCAGGTCTTATCATCTTGATACAAGGGCTTTAATTATTTATTCTTAGCTGAAGTAAAAACTTTGATCAATGAAATATGTCTTGCAATCTAGACCTCCTGTAGACTTGTATTTTTCTAGTCTCTTACTCACCTTTGAACATCTTCATCATTCTTAGAAAATTTAATGAATGATACATACCTTTTATTTCTGTAATCACAAAGTTTCGATGGCCTCATTAAGAATCAAACTTCATATTAATCGTATAACATCCTATCATTGCACTTAACATGGAAAGAGATCTATAATACTTCAAGGTGACAGTCCTATTCAATTTTTCTTGAGTACAATGCCCTCCACAATAAATGACAAAAGGTCATGGTTCAAACTTCTTTTGACCACATAGCTTTAGTGAAGTTCAGACTTCGATAGAGGTTCTAATCAGAGGTTTAAGAGACCTCTTTCTAGGAGACATATTTCCTTTCTTCACATAGAACATAATTTTCTCCTTTGAGGTAAGGTTCTAGAGGACACTCCTTTTTGGTCTGAGCATAAAACAAATAGCTGCAAGAATTTCAACCTTGACAACATGAGCTTCCCCGCTCTTCATGAAAATGAGACTTAAATGAATCAACAAGCTCTGTTCTTTAATTTAAGTATTTCTGAGGATATTGGTATGAGATAGTCCTTGCAACCTTCTGAGATTTTTTGGTGTGTCGAGGCTCCTCTGAACATTTTCCTGAGGCCTTCTGTTAAATTTGGACAACTAGGTCCAAACTCCATGTTGTAATGCTCAGATTAAGAAGCTAATATTTTTGTTGGAATCCTCTTTCAGAGAGGTGTAAAATCCATATATAATATGTCTTAATCCGATGAGCAGAACATATATTTTGAATTTATTTTCCACATGTGCAAGGTCGGCCAGTTTTGTAATGTAGGCTCACATGCCCAATAGATGTGTCACACGCCCCAATGATGGATATAAATACAGGAAAAGTTGAAGAGCATTTTATCATCATCACAACTCACATCTTCCTCTCTCATCAAATAGTACAAGCTACCTAAAGGACGAGTTTCAGCCACACGTGTGAAGGAGAGAGAGGACAGACCGTACGGCTGAGCTGAAGTACGATTTTCTGCTGCTAGGGTTTTGCAGAAAGTTTGACCAGCGTTGACTTTGGTCAACGCATGGTCCAATCAAGCTGAAAACTTGTGGAAGGTTCGATTTTTGAAGGCCGTACTACCTGGCACAAAAATCGAGGTCAAAGGGTTGACCGTTTTGCTGCTGCGTTGACTTTTAGCTTGCTGCCCTGCGTTGACTTTTTCAGGACAGCGTTGACTTTTGCAGAGTTGACTTGGGTTGACTCATTTCCTGATTGGAGGACTGTTGTGACACATGCTGGGCTGGCTGACCAAGGAAGACTTTGCTGGTTGAAGCATCCTGTTGACCGCCGAAACGAACACACACATTTTTCCTGTTTCTGATTTGTCTTCTGTAAGATCTACTTATATGTTCTATCTGCATTTTGCTTAACTATTTGTATGATTGCTGTGAGCAAAGTAAAATTGCTCCTAGCATAGAAAATCTACAAAACTTTACATGGTATCGGAGCTGAGGTGAAGACAAACTCTATCTTTAGCAATCATCACCGAAGAAATGGGTTCCACTAGTCTTGAATTCAAGGAGAATGACAAGCTGACTGGAAGTGATGACTTCCATGCCTGGAAGATGATATTAGACCTTAAATTGGAAGATCATGATCTCCTGGATCATGTGACAGGGAAGATTCAAGAACCTCCATCAAATGCCTCTGCTGCTGTTAGAAACAAGTATAAGAAGGGAGAAATCAGAGCAAAGCTGCTGATCAGGGAATCCATAAATAAGAGTCTGGTTGCCTACATATCTGAACTAGGTACATCCAAGGAGATGTATGACAAATTGATACTTATGTTCCAAGTAAACAATGTGAACCAAGTGATATTCCTTAAGAACAAGTTGAAGAATATGAAGAAGGGCCGAGACGAGTCTATTCAAACTTTCTTTATGAAGTTGACCGAAACCAGGAACAATCTGCTAGCTATTGGGGAGACAATAGCTGATCGTGAGATGGTTCTCACCGCACTTGGAGGACTTCCATATGAATGGCAAGTATTCACAACTACCATTCTCAACAATAATACCATTCCTAACTTTGATGAGCTTTTGTCTAGATGTATGCAAGAAGAAACAAGGATGAAGGAATTTGATAATGAAAGAAATGCTGCCTATGGTGCTCATTCCCGAAAGAAGAACTCTGGTGGTTCTAAGGACTAACGAAGGACTAAGACTCAAGAGAAGAAGGGTAAATGTTTCACCTGCCATAGGCCTGGACACTATGCTAGAGAATGCCCCTTCAAGAAGGATTCTCTCGATGGTGACGATAACAACAACAACCGAAGGAATGGGAATCGAAGAAATGACAAATCCAAAGGAAAGAGGAAGGCTCACTTTGGAGGAAACAATCAACCTTCTAAAAGGTCCAGAAATACCAGGTATGAGGAGTCTAATGTTGTTGATAAAAAAAATGAGTATATTCTTGTATCTGCTCTCTCAGCTGCATCTCTGCCCGACACTATGGATGTCTGGCTAATCGATAGTGGTGCCTCAAGACACATCACCGGATTCAAGGAAGCACTTTCTGACATGGTTGAAAGGGATACTAATCTAGAAATTATCCTTGGGGATAATGCCACTTATCTTGTGAAAGGGACAGGGACTGTGACCCTCCACTTGTCTCAAGGACAAGTCCTCCGTTTGCAAGATGTACTCTATGTACCTAAATTGAAGAAGAACCTTGTGTCTATATCTGCCATGGAAGACAAAGGATTCAATGTAACCTTCTCTGATGGAAAGGTGCTCATGTGGAAAGAGAGCTTCAAGAAAGCTATCTCAATTGGCTTTAGAGTTGGTACACTCTACCAGGTTGGAGGGAGTTCGTTGGGAGCTATGACTTGTGATACTATCCGTCAAACCGAACTATGGCACCGAAGATTTGGACACCTTCATTACAAGGCTCTTCCCGAAGCAAGGAAGGTGGTGACAGGGATGCCTGATTTTGGAAATAATCATGAAGGTGTATGTAAGGGCTGTGCTGAAGGGAAACATACAAGGGGACCTTTCCCCTCAAGTGTCTCAAAGACATCTGATATATTGCAACTGGTCCATTCTGATCTTTCTGGTATGTTACCCGTAACATCCCTGGGGGGATGTTCTTACTATATGACATTTACTGATTACTTCTCTCGCAAAACCTGGATATACTTCTTGAAGAAGAAGGATGAGGCTTTCATGTGGTTCCGTACCTTCAAAGCCTTGGTGGAAAATATGACCGGAAAGAAGATCAAGATTTTGAGGACTGACAATGGCATTGAATATGAGTCAAATGAGTTCAAAGACTTTTGCAGAGAAGCTGGCATTAAGAGGGAGACTACCACTGCATATACTCCTGAGCAGAATGGTGTTGCTGAACGCAAGAATAGGACTATTGTGGAAGCTGCCCGTGCCATGCTATGTGACCGGGGTCTACCAAAGTTTCTGTGGGGAGAAGCTGCAAATACTGCTGTGTACATTCAAAACCGATGCCCTCATTCCGCTTTGGACTCCAAAACTCCCGAAGAGGTTTTCTCTGGTAAGAAACCCGATGTCTCACATTTTAGAATTTTTGGATGTCCTGTCTATTTTCATGTGCCGAAAGAAAAGAGAAGTAAGCTGGATGCTACTGGGAAGAAAGGAATGTTCGTGGGCTACAGTGAGACTTCTAAGGCATATAGAGTCTATGTACCTGGTCAAAGGGAAGTAGAGATAAGCCATGATGTCACTTTTGACGAAGATGCTTCCCTGAAGAAAGTAGTAGATCTTCCTAGATCTGAAGAAAATCATGAAGAAAGACCTGGAAATCTGGAAGAACCCCGGGATGAGACTATGCCTGATATTGAAGGGCCAATGGACCCTATTGATCCACCCCCTTCACTAGGAAAGAGACCATCATGGCTCAGGGACACCCTCGAAGATGCTGAGGGTCATGCTGCCCCAAGGGGGACATTCCGAGAAAGCAAGAAGCCGTGTAGATACCAAGGGTATCTAGCTGCCATGAGTACTATTGTACAATCTGAACCTGGATCTTTTGAGGAAGCCATCAAGCATCAAGTGTGGAAGGATGCTATGCATGAAGAATATGAGTCTATTATGAAGAATGATGTCTGGGATGTGGTCCCGAGACCGAAGGACAAATCTGTTGTCACCGCTAAATGGCTCTACAAAATCAAACATGGATCTGATGGGAGTGCTGAAAAGTCTAAGGCAAAGTTTGTTGCCCGTGGCTTCTCTCAAAAGGAAGGAATTGACTATGACGATATATTTGCACCTGTGGCACGATATTCCACCATCCGATCAATCATAGCCCTTGCTACTACACAAGGATGGAGTCTTCATCAGATGGATGTCAAGACCGCTTTTCTGCATGGTGCAATAAAGGAAGAGGTGTATGTAGAACAACCTCTGGGATTTGAAGTTCAAGATCGAGACACCTATGTCTGCAGGTTGAAGAAAGCCCTCTATGGGTTAAAGCAAGCACCCAGAGCTTGGTACGAAAGGATGGATAGTTACTTGATGAAGCTGGGCTTCACTCGAAGCAATGCTGATCCAAACCTTTACTTCAAGGTTGTGGAAGGGAAGCCTCTCATTCTAGTGTTGTATGTGGACGACCTCTTCCTGACAGGTGATGACCCTCTCATTCATCAATGTAAGAGGGAGCTCGCTGCTGAGTTCGAGATGAAGGACCTAGGACTGATGCACTATTTCCTAGGCCTGGAGGTCTGGCAGAGACCTGGAGAGATTTTCCTTTCTCAAGGAAAATATATTGTGAAGCTTCTAGAAAGATTTGGGATGGTGGACTGTAAGTCCGTGTCGACACCGATGGAACTCAACTTTAAGAAGTTGAGTGGCAGCGCTGCTGGGCCTATCTTGGCCAATCCTACTGAGTATCGTCAACTCATAGGAGCTTTGATATTCTTAGTGAACACCCGACCGGATATATGTTTTGCAGTGAACACTTTGAGTCAACAGATGGTTGAGCCTCATCATTTTCACTGGGTTGGTGCCAAGAATCTTCTGAGATATCTTCGGGGCACGATAAACCATGCGGGAGTGTGATACTCCGTGGATATACTGATGCCGATTGGGCTGGCAGTGTGGTGGATCGTAAGAGCACATCTGGATGCTGCTTCAATCTTGGTTCTGCTTCGATCTCATGGATGAGCAAGAAGCATAATTCGGTGGCTTTGAGCACCATGGAGGCCGAATACATTGCTGCTAGTATGGCCTGTTGTGAAGCAGTTTGGTTGCGGAAGCTCTTTAGTGAGCTGTTTGGACATGTGCTAGATACCACTGTGATACTCTGTGATAATCAAAGTGGGATTCGTATGACTGAGAATCCTGTGTTCCACGACCGATCCAAGCATATTGATATCAGGTACCACTTTATCCGGGATATGGTACAGCGAGGCGCCGTAAGGCTCGATCATATAGGAACTGATGAGCAGGTCGCGGATATTCTCACTAAGCCCCTGGGGAAGGTCAAGTTCCGAACCTTCCGTGAGAGTCTTGGTGTCGTGGAAAGACCCTATGATGTGGGTCCTGTTGGACGATGAGCTCTGGGAGCTCTGGGGGGCTTTGGGGATAGCTTCTCGGAGCTATAAGCACTCATAATGCTTCTGCCCCACCCTTGTGTTTATTGAGCTGGTTCGCCACTCATTTATCTGTGCCCCGTATGCATCCTACCCATTGAGTTCAGGGCTCATGGGAAGTACCTCTCATTTGGCCAATGAGGTGTGGAAAAGCTAGAGACTATTAGCAAAGACTGATGGACGCATCAGAGATTTCCGTACTCTCTATCTAGGATGGCATGGTCCAACCACTTGATCTGGGATCAAGATTTGTGAGGTTTGGGACCTCTGGACTGATTATGTCAGTCGGGGGATGATGTCTTTGTGACTGACCAACTTCTGTTCTGAAATAAAGAAGCCAGCAAAGCAAGTTTCGGCGGGATGACGCACGATGTTGATTGCACTAATAGATGGAGTTCTCCCTAGTTGAGAGGGAGTGTTAAATTTGGACAACTAGGTCCAAACTCCATGTTCTGATGCTCAGATTAAGAGGCTAATATTTTTGTTGGATTCCTCTTTCTGAGAGGTGTAAAATCCATATAAAATATGTTTTAATCCGATGAGCAGAACTTATATTTTGAATTTATTATTCTTAATAAATTATATGTGCAAGGTCGGCCAGTTTTGTAATGTAGGCTCACATGCCCAACAGATGTGTCACACACCCTCATTGATGGATATAAATACAAGAAAAGTTGGAGAGAATTTCATCATCATCACAACTCACATCTTCCTCTCTCATCAAATAGTACGAGCTACCTAAAGGACGAGTTTCAGCCACACGTGTGAAGGAGAGAGAGGACAGACCGTACGGCTGAGCTGAAGTACGATTTTCTGCTGCTAGGGTTTCGCAGAAAGTTTGACCAGCGTTGACTTTGGTCAACACATGGTCCAATCAAGCTGAAAACTTGTGGAAGGTTCGATTTTTGAAGGCCGTACTACCTGGCACAAAAATCGAGGTCAAAGGGTTGACCGTTTTGCTGCTGCGTTGACTTTTAGCTTGCTGCCCCTGCGTTGACTTTTCCAGGACATCGTTGACTTTTGTAGAGTTGACTCATCTACTGATTGGAGGGCTGTTGTGACACATGCTGGGCTGACTGACCAAAGGAGACTTTGCTGGTTGAAGCATCCTGTTGACCGCCGAAACGAACACACACATTTTTCCTGTTTCTGATTTGTCTTCTGTAAGATCTACTTTTATGTTCTATCTGCATTTTGCTTAACTACTTGTATGATTGCTGTAAGAAAAGTGAAATTGCTCCTAGCATAGAACATCTACAAAACTTTACATCAGTCATATAGCTCAACCTTACAAACAAAGACAAAGCTCAATTTTGAAATATTTCTAGGGATAACAGAAATGACATCTTTAGGGCTTCCTCAAGTGTAGATGATCAATCTTCTTCAAATGTGGAGAAGGGTCTCTTCAAGAGTGATCTCATGCTCTTTTCTTCACCATACCTCTTATACCATGTTGATTTTCTAGTAGCAGACAAGACAAACGATTTTCAATCTAATAACTACTTCCAATGATACAATTTTGACTTCTTTAAATCATTCCAATCATTAAGCAGTCACACTTGCAAATTTCAAACATTAACTTCAGTAGAACAATAGAAATCACAGTAAAAACAATGAAACATGAGACACCAAAATTTCTTGGGACAAAACCCCGGTAACCTTTCCTTATGATTGAGAGAGCATCTCATCAATTGTACATCAGAATATTCTAATCAAAATGTCAACCTTTGATTTCAATAAAAGCCAAGTCAAAACCAGTCAAAAAGAGAGAATAAGTCGATGAATAGCTCACTGGTCAAAATATTTACAAGGGGTCAAATTTCAGCCTGAGGTTGTTGGTCAAAGGTCCAAAATTCAGTCTTGCAATTCCACAGAAGAATTCGGTCAAACCTTAGAGTTTGACCTGCAGTTAAACTTCAGTCAATGCCCAGAACAGAGATAGAAACTTTGATTAAGACCAAAATTGATATTTTTGATCTATGAAGAAGCCTGTCACAAATCCTGAAGAATTCACAAGTCTGGATCTATCTTTAGCAATATCAATTTAATAACCTTAGCAACATAAGGAGTATAAGGATTGGTTTAGAGGCAAAATTTGATAAAAGTTCAGTTGTAGTCTTGGAATACAATATCTAGGGCTCCTGAGGAACTCAAATTCTGGGCATAATGTTTTGGTCAAATGATTTTCAGCCCTCTAGGGCCTCATCACTATGCACAAAGTAATTCAATCATTGGCTATGAGGCTCTTCAAGCAGAAATATTAATGTAAAATGTTGATGAAGTTGCACCTATGATTAAGTCTAGAATAGAAGTTGGATGGCATAAGGTCTGCATTTTGAATACAAAGGTTCATGTCCATTATTGTGAATGAATTCTTGAAGCTGCATAGAAGCAGTAATCTCTGATATCACCATAATTGAAGTTTTGCTTATCTGTGGATCTTTGTGTTGGCCATTATTGATTTATGGAAGAATGAACTCCTAGTTTGGATGTTGTATCCAACTCAATTTTTCTAGAATCATCTTGCAAATATTTGGCCCTAAGATCTATGTACATCTATCCCCAACCTTTAAACAAAATATCTTGCAAATAAAAGCCTTATCAAGAGAAGCAAAACAGTGAATGACGTTTTCAAGATATCCACAGGGGAACAAGGCAAAGGATTCGAGCATCAAGATATCTAAAATCATTTGTGACAGTGCATATATGCCTGCGGGCTTGTAAAACAATCCAGACCTGTGCCAAATGTTATAAACCTTACCTTGACTTGAACCTAAGATTCGACAGTAACTTGAATGAGTAATTTGGCTTTATCTAGTATGCCTGCAACGTGTATGGCTCTACTCTTATATAGCAGTGATGAATGAGGGCATTAATATCGATATGAACAGGCTTGCATTTAATGTGCAATGTTGACAGTAGTGTGTGATTGATTGGGGGGTGTTGATAAGTTATTGATAAGCTCACTTGTTTCGAGGATTGAAGATGGTACACATCTGAAGCAGCCTATTCAGAGACCTCACAGTCCTCAAAGACACAGTATTGACCTATACATATCTCATTTATATATTGTACTATTTTTGGTAGAAGTTTGAAGAAAGTATGGATACCTGGAGCTTGATTTAAGCATTTGATTTTGTTAAAGGACTGCGACAGATGCTCAAGTATT
>CM076580.1:1582482885-1582585383 GCA_034641835.2 Pinus albicaulis | reverse complement strand
CATCAAGGCCAATTTTCATTATTTAATTATGTAACAAAGGGGGGTGTGACATTTTAATTGTTTTATTAATTAATTTGTTATTTTTAAATAAATTAGGAGAGAAATTATAAAGGTGAGGATTTTGTATATATTCTTTTAATAATTAAAAGGATATGAGAGAAAATAGAATTAGGTAGCAAATTTGCGGAGTAGGAATTCTATGTACGATACTTTTTTGAGTCCACACCTAAAATGAATTTAAATTAGATTTAGTTGAGGATTAGGTGGAGAGATTTTTGGAATGAATTAAATTCATCATTTATGTATAAATGTGAGTGTTTTTGTGAGGAAGAGACATAGTTGAAGATTTGAGTGCGTGAGGAGTACAGGAGGAGTGAGGAGTGGTTTGAAGGGCCAAGAGCCAAGAGGCCGCCCAATGTAATATATGGCCAGAGAATTTTTATATTTTATATCAGTAGTTGATTGAATGGCTCTTTCTCCTTCATGTAAATTTAAGCTTGAATGTTTTAACTGGATTTATTTTATAGAAGAATTGAGCATTTTCGATCTTGATTGAGCAATGAGTTTCTTATATGCACGGATGCAGCACCTGGCAGAACCGACATCATTTGGTATCAAAGGCAATTCATGCGAAGTTTTGATTGTATGGTTTGAGGACAAATATTCTTGATTTGAATTCTAATTCGGTAGCGAGATCTCCCAATTCGGGTTAGTAGTGTCTCGGTCGGATGCATCTTCTACTCAAAATTTGTCAAAATGATGCTAAAGTACAGGGGCCAGGAAGTGACCAATTTGAATCCAATGGACACCTCGTGATCCCGGATGTGGACGCGGCGGGTCTCAAACCACTCTTGTTGCAAGTGACAGAGACCTTCATCACACAGCCAGATCGGGAAAGGACAACAAAAAATCCCTACGACCCCAGTTAACAAGTGAAATGAAGCTCTAGAAAATGAATATTATGGCAAAGATGAGCCAGAGAAGATCGACTACAGCGATCCCTTCGCTAAAGCTCCTAGGGATCCGAAGGGAATGATGAAGTCCATAAATGAAGAATCAGGGGTGGAAATAGTACCAAGTCAAGAAGCTGCCAAAGATCGCTTGTTCGATGCCGATGATAGCGTCGCTGGAGCGCCCATTGAGAAAGATCCAAATCCGAGCCTGAGCCATCCAGGTTTAGAGAAATTTGGAACGACGGAGCCGATATCAGACGGGTTTGAATATGGGATGGATCGAAACTTTGAATTACAGTTAGTTGCGCCAAACAGAGAGCGGTGTTCAAATTGAAGAATCGAAGGGTTGTTTGAATGTTTTACCGAGCGTATGGAGGTCAGCGTCGAAAAGATGAAGGTGGAACAGTGCGCAACAACTTAGTGGAACTTGAGGGCACAGAGAAATCGTAGCAGAATTGTGAGTATGAACCCGTGAAGCAGTTTTAAAAACAACAATAGTCTTCGCACTGCAAAAGGATGGTGCAGAGCTAATTGCTATGCTATATCCGTTCGATCGCTGGCGTTAGAAATCATATGGTGGATGCGTGGAGATTTACAAAGGTATGTTAATATGGCCAGAACATTAATGGTTGCCGGAGCTTTAGTTTTAATCCAAAGTTAAATGTTTCAACAAGAAATAAAATATTCCGTGAATGCTTGGAAAACAAAGTCATATATATGTTGGGTTATTAATTAATCTCCAGGTATGTAGAAGCCGTAGTGAAGAATTGAAAGGCAGTGGAAACAAATAACGGGTTTGTTAAAGCACAGAGTTGTAGTTTCAAAGGAGCTGTGCCTGTGTTATAAACAAACAGTGAAGGTGGAACCGTGAATTTAAAATATGGTGGAACGATGCGTCAGAACCAGCAAGGACGGTTTTCGAAATCCATAAATGGGTTTCACGTGGCTAAGGCCTGGGAAGCGTCATCCGTTGGATGATATGGAGCATTGAATTAAATGGGAGCCATATATGAGGAGCATCAAATTGTGTGATGGTTAAAAAGGTATGTGAAATCTTGTGGACTTTGAAAAGGTTATGATATGTGGTTGAATGATATGCGGTTGAATGTGCGTGGGATCAGATTTACACGTCATGTGATTTGGTTTCAAATGTTAAATGAAGTTAAACCTTGGTATATAATGTTGTGAGCCAGATGTGATGCTTTGGGATTTTGAACCAAAGGCGATACGTTTAATGTCAAATAATCCATATTTGACATTTGGGTTGTCAAAGTAGAGGGCGTAATGTTTATATGATTGATTTGTTTGCAAAGGAATTGGATGAGCATTGATGTATGCGAAGAGTAATACCAAGTTGAAAAATGATAAGTTATAATAACTTACATGGATGTATTAAACAACAATCTAAGGACAAAGCATGGTTTTGAGAGCATTGGGTACATATATTAATATATGTATTGGTCGAAGATTTACTTGGGTATTAACATAAAATTGAAATATTGATTTCAATTCCATAAGGGGAATTTGACTTTTGATTTATAACCTTGAGTGAAAAAGGTAAAAGCTTCTACAAATGAAATTGTAGTGTTGTGGGTTTTATAACCATATATTAAATGAATGCATAAATCTTCATGGTGGAGATTAAATGAGAGAAGCTTCTGCATTAAATTTGCCTAGATTTGGAAATAGTTTTGGTTAAAATTTGGAAAGCATTTTTAAATGCATCATAAGGAGTGAATGTGGGTTTTAGCAGCTTGGGCAACTATCAAGTGGTATCATGTTATTTCAAATCCTTTAAAAGGATTCAAATTTGAAATGATCAATTGTAAACAATCAATCTTCTAATGGGGTTTGGAAAAGAATTACCATTTTGATAGGATAGATGGTATGTGGTCTCAAGATGGTTACATGCATTCATATAGGGGCAACAAAAGTATATGGGCATGTAAGCAAGGGTGTGGTAAATTGACCTGGCACACTTAGATCGACGAGAGGTAAGTTAATCTCATCATGTATGGAAGAAAAAGTTTGGGCCTTGGTAAAATTGCATATTTTACTCTAACAATTTGATTAATGGGAATTGCGTCTTCCTACATCATTTGGTAGATGGAACAAGATCACACAGAGGTCTTAAAGGTGAGCTGATTTTAACTCTGGTTTTGAAGATGATATTTGAAGACTACTGTTGCAGGTGCTGAAGTAAAATTGAATGGAAAATGAATGAAAATGTGCTAATCCTGGATGACATAAGAAAAATATGTATGTTTATTTGAGGAGGTTTATTATGCATAGTGTGATAATTTATTATGCATAATGCAGGTTCTTCATAGTTTGGTTAAGTTATTTTGGACAAGCATGTAGTGGAAAAAGAAGAATTCTTTTGATTAGTGGTTGGATATTGCTTGATGTTGTAAACCTTTGTTTTACCATCATGTAACGGCATTTAAGGAGGGAATATTTAGGATGAAACAGTGTACGAATGTACATCATTCATGGAAGAAGTTGCTTATTTTTTGTACACAGGTAAAGAGATGTGAATTGATGTTGCATGGTGTTATAAGTGCAGGGAAACATTTGCATTAAGATGACAAACTTGTGAGCATGCAAGTATTGACGATGACAAAGATGGCACAAAGGAATGGAAACCAAAGGGTTGAGGTTGCAGAGAGAAAGGTTTATTAATAACCTTAATAGGAGCATGAGTGTTGTTTGTAGCAAATTGCAGCAAGAGGGTTGCCAGAGATTGGTTCCAGGACAAAGAGAAGCCAAGCACAGGAGGAGAAGTTGCATTTTGATAAATGACAAGTGTGAAGGATTGCTGAGAAGTGGATTAAATGAAGTCCACATGGGAACAGATGCAGTTCACAAAGAAGGGAGAGATGACTGTTGATAGTCATTTTCGAAGATCTGTTGAAGACCACAACAGAGGGAAGAAGAAGGAAAATGCCAAGGTAAGTGGCATATGTGAACAGTTGACAGATGAAGAGTACGAGCAGGAGAAGGCTGAGATAACAATTTGCGTTGAATTGTTAATAGAATTGTTGCGGGAAAATGTGAAATACTAGACACATGGTTGGACCATGAGGAAGAAGGTGAAGTGGCAGAAGCTACACGCAAAGAGGGAAAAGCAGGTAAACATATAGTTGGCAGAAGAGCTGAAGAAGCTCGAACAGATGTTGAGTTGTGAAGAACTCAGAGAGGTTGAGTTAAAAATGGATATTTCCATTTGTGGCCCGGAACATGGTGAATTTCTGGGTGAAGAGAGTAGTGAGGAAGATCTCATGAACTATTGGGATAGTTCAGAAGCATCTGAAGATGTTTTGGCGAGGGAAACAGATGAGGCCATGAAGGCTTACATTTTTTCTCACAATTTATGTATGTTTGCAGGATGTGTGAAAGACGGTGAACAGTTTGATAGAAATGGCACAAAGGAAAATGAAACACTTGAGGTAAAGTCTGGTAGAGAATTCCTTTCAGAGAAGGAAAATGTTGATTTGTTACAACACGAAGAAATCATAGAAGAATTCTTGTTTGGGGTAAGACAGCAAGTTGAAGCTGTTATGGAACAGGAACAAAGTGGAAATGCTAAAGAAAAATTCCACGGAGGTAAACAAATTTATTTGTTTAATGGGATTGCTGACAAAATTTTACAATGTAATGATGTTGAAACCAAGACAATTCAGGGAGATTGCCAGAGGAAGAGTGGAAGTAGTGATGAGACATAAGAGAAATCTACAGAAGAACTGAATCAAATGAAGGATTCAGAACAACAAAGAGGGATGTCGACTAAAACATCCAGTGGGACCACAAGGTCTTATGTGTTTAAGACTAATGATTTGTGTGTGATGGCAGGTATATCACGGGGTGTTGAACAAACTTTGAAGTTTGTTAAAGAAGAAGAGTTGAATCTGAAATCTATTTAGAATGATGCTGAGATAGCAAGATTGTTGTGTAACCAGCTCCAAAAATAGAAGAAAAGAGATATCAACGCCTTAGAAATAAGCCACTTCGAGGGGGCAACCTCCAATACATTACGTAAATGAACAATTCTTGGATGATACAATTTACAAAACCTCCTTTCTATATATAGGAGTCCATGTGGCCATAATGTAATCCTAGTGGGCCACAATGTAATCCTAGCCGACCTAAAAATAATAATTTAAGGGCACAATAATAACAAAATGGGGTTTACAAGGGTACAATAATAACAATAAGGGAGTTACACTAACAACAATAAGGGACTATACTAGTAATATAGGGACCTAACATGCCCCTCTCCTTCAAAAAAGTGTTGTCCTTAATGCTTGAGTAGCTCTGGGTGCTTCTGTATAAAATTCTCATCCTCCCATGTAGAATCTTGAGTGGGTAAGTTCTTCCATTTGATGAGATACTCTGAAATAGATTCCGTAGCTGTCGATTTCTTGTTTCCATGACCGCTTCAGGTTCCAATATGATTTTTCCTTCCTCATCAAGTTATGGAAATATTGTTTTAACTGGAATATTTTCACCTATAACCTTCTTTAAGCATGAAACATGGAAAACTGGATGCACTCGTGAAGAAGCAGGAAGCTCCAATTTGTATGCCATAGTACCAATATTTTGCAACACTTTGTAAGGACCATAGTACTTTGGCGATAATTTATTATCCTTCTTAGCTTGCTTGAGGGACATTTGTTTGTATGGTTGTAGCCGTAAAAATACCCAATTTCCTACATCGAAACTTCTCTCGCTGCGATGTTGATCTGTCTGTTGTTTCATTCGGTTTTGTGCCAAATTCAAGTTATCCTTTAAGAGTTGGAGAACTTCTTGCTGATGCTCGATGTGATCTTTGATTGCTTGAACCTTCGAATTTTCCCTTAAATATGATGTGATGGATGGTGGATGATATCCATAAAGTGCCATAAATGGGGTCATTTTTGCTGCAGTATGGAAGTGTTATACCACCATTCAGCGAGAGGTAACCACTTGACCCATTGTGTTTATTTATCAGATACAAAACAACGAAGATATCTTTCCAAACATTTATTTACTATCTCAGTTTGACCATCAGATTGAGGATGATAAGATGAGCTATGAACTAATTGAGTACCCAAACAAGAAAATAACTCCGTCCAAAAATTTCCAGTAAAAATGGGATCTCTGTCGCTCACAATAACCCTTGGGCTTCCATGTAGCTTTTGAATTGTGTCCATAAATGTATTAGCAACTATACTTGCTTTAAATGGATGAGATAATGCACAAAAGTGTGCATACTTGGTAAGTCTATCAACTACCACCATGATGACACTCTTTCCTTCGGACTTAGGTAAACCTGTGATAAAATCCATTGAAATCTCCTCCCAACGTTGACTTGGAATGGATAAAGGTTGTAGAAGTCTCGGGGTCTTATTTGTTTCCACTTTATTCTCTTGGCAAACCAAACATTCCGCCACAAACTTTTGAATATCAGATTTAAGGCCATCCCAAAAAAATTCTTTCTTCACCCTGTGGTAAGTTTTTAAAAATCCTGAGTGTCCTCCTAAAGGAGAAGTGTGCAATTCAAAAAGAATCTTTTGTTTTAGTTGGGAATTCTTACAAAGATATAAGCGATCTTTGTACCATAAGGAATCATTTTTCCAACTAAATGTATCAGATGTACTAGGATCTTGCTGCACCTTTTGAATGAGTGTCCATACATCTTTGTCCTTCTTCCATTCATCTCTTGCTTCGGTTATCCAATCTGGTTGGATAATAGAAATGTCACAAAGAAATGCTTCCACCTCTTCATTCTTTCTTGAGAGTGCATCTGCAACAACATTAAGCTTTCCTTTTTTGTAGATTATTTCAAATTCATAACCCAACATCTTTGTGACCCACTTTTGCTGCTCTTCTGAAGATAGTCTTTGTTCCAAAAGTGTTTAAGACTATCATGATCAGTTTTTACCTTGAAGTGTCTTCCCATTAGGTAAGTTCTCCATTTCTTTAGTGCATGCAGTATTGCTAACATTTCCTTCTCATAAATAAGTTTATGTAAATACTTTCCTTTGATTGGACGACTTTCAAAAGCAATGGGTCTTCCTTCCTGCATTAAAACAACACCAATTCCATTTCCTGAGGCATCACATTCCACAATAAAGCTTTTGTGAATTCTGGCGTAGCTAAGACAGGTGCTAGGCACATTGCCTCTTTAAGATGTTCAAAGGCCTTAGTTGCTTCAGGAGTCCATGAAAATGCATCTTTCTTCAATAATGTTGTTAGAGGTGCTGCTATTCTCCCTTAATTCTTAACAAACTTGTGATAATAGCCTGTTAACCCGATAAATCCTCGCAACTTCTTTATTGTCTTGGGGACTTTCCATTTCTTAATGGCTTTAATTTTGTTAGGGTCTACTTTAACACCCTCGTGAGATATAATATGACCCAGATATTCCACCTCTTGTACTCCAAAGAAACATTTGGATGTTTTTGCATATAATTGTTTCTCCTGCAATAGTTTGAGCACACTGTCAACATGTTCAACATGATCCTTCCAAGACCTGCTGTAGATTAGTATATCATCAAAAAATACTAGCACAAATTTTCTAAGGAAGGGTTTGAAAATGGAATTCATCAACCCTTGAAATGTAGAAGGTGCATTGGTAAGGCCAAAGGCATGACCAAAAATTCATAATGACCCTCATGAGTTCGAAATGTTGTTTTTGGAATATCTTCAGTCTTCATTCTAATTTGATGATATCCTGAACGAAGATCCAACTTGGTAAAATAAATTGCTCCAAGTAATTCATCCAATAATTCATCAATCACAGGAATGGGAAATTTATCTTTAATGGTGGGAACTACGTCCCTCATCGGATACACTGCAGTGCATCCTTCTTGACTTGTACTTGATGAGCTTTGATGGTGGAGATACCTTGCCTCTAACATTTTGCAGAATCATGCGTTCAATTTGTCTCACTTTTGACATAAGATATCATAAGCCCCAGGTGTTTGGAACACTCTGGAATCAAGTGACATGTCATGATCATGAAATGGTGGAAGTCTTGGGTTTAAACCTTATGGAATATTCTGTCAAGACTGTTGGGATCTACGAGAAATAGGATGTTTTGATGATGAACTTCTGTCAGCCATCAATTTGTGCTTCGCTAGTTAATTACTTTTCTTTAGAAACTTTGTCATGACATTAGAGCTTATTATCCTTCCCGGCTTCCCTTCAATACCTCGTAATTCGACTTCCTTTCCTTCTGAAAAAAATTTCAAGAAAAGTTCTTGAAAATTAAAAACTACCATCCCCAAAGATTGTAACCATTGTACTCCTAGTACAACATCAGCACCTCCCATAGGAATGGAAAGCATTGGACTAGTCAATACATATTCCCCCCATGGTTAGCTTGATATTATGGCATTTTCCAGAGCAATTTATAGTTCCTCCATTTGCAACCATCACTTGACATTCTGGTGCTGGGTATAGGAAACAATTTAATTCCTTGGCTACCTTACAATGAATAAAATTATGGGTGCTACGTGAATCAATCAACACTATTACCTTTTTCTTCTTGATATGTCCTTCTATCTTGAGAGTTTGAGGAGTGGTAATTCCTGCCAGTGCATTACACAATATGGTCGGATTCATTTCTTCCCCTTCTATGGTTGGTTCCTGGTGTATATCCTCTTCTTGTTCATTTTCTTCTTCCTCTTCACAATCTATGTAAAATAATTTCTTCTCAGCACACTTATGACTTTTAGTGTATTTGCTATCACAACTGTAGCAAAGCCCTTTTGCTCTTTTTTCTTCCAATTGTTGTGGTGTCAACCTTGTAGGTTGTGGAAATCTAGGCGTAGCAACACTTCCTTCTTTATAGAATTGAGTGGTAGGCTTCCTTGTCGCCATAATTTTACATTCAAATTTTCTTGCCAACCTGAATGCCTTCTCCAATGAATCGGGTTCCAAAACACGAACTTCATGTTGGATGTTATCCTTTAGAGTACCTAAGAAGAGATCAATCCTGTGTTCCTATGGAATATTAGTTACCCTTATATTCAATTTTTGGAAGTCCTCGATGTGCTGTCCCACTAAACCCTTTTGTTTGAGATTTATCAATTGGCTAAAGAAGGTGTTGCTCTTTGTATCCTCATAATGTGCTATCATTTCCTCCGTAAAAATTGACCAAGTGACAATTTTTTTACGGCAGCAAAGCCATCGATACCATACAAATGTATTTTGTTCTAAATGTAAAGTTGCAATGCGTACCTTTTGTGTGTTTTGCACGTTATGGAGATCAAAATATTCCTCCATCTGTAGTATCCATGTTATAGGATTCTTTCCATCAAACTTCCTCATCTCCATTTTTGGAATATGGTGGTTCTTCACGCCAACATTAGAGTTTATGAAATCATGATTAACATTTATTTTGTTCTCATCATGAGTTTCTTCTACTATCTTTTCACCATTATGAAACATTTATTGTATCAACTTTGTCAAACCTTCCATGTCTGCTTTTAGATCATTCTTCATGTTTTCCATGTTGTCTTTCATGTCATCCATCTTAGCTTCCATGCCATCCATCTTAGCTTCCACGTCTTTCTTCAAAACTTCCATTTCATTTTTTGTTGCTCTTTGCGAGAGCGAAATTTGGTGCACTTGCTCTTGTAATTTTGATAGATCATGTTGCAATTCTTCATCTTCATGAGTCTTAGTAGAGCCTTCTGAAGGCTTAATGGGTGTTGAATTATTTTTACGGGGCATATTTTAGAACCCAATGCTGATATCTATTCTACAATATGCCCTTGGAATCAATTCAAATTGATTCTTCAAACAAGACTTATGCAATTCGGAAAAAAAATACACACCTTTTTCTTGCTTTTGAGGAGCTCGATATTGAAATTGGATTATCTCTGTGATTGCAGCACTTCAATATTTGAATTTCGGTACCAATGTAGCCCTCTAAATTCTCTTTCGAATGCCACAGGTCTGACCTGATTTGGATTCTCCAAGACAAAGTTGTGTCCAATCTCCCACAATGACCTAATTATGGACTGGTTCAGTAGAGCGAACTTGTACGACTTGCCACGTGTCAATTGTTTGTCCTTTGTCTCTGAAATTGATAGAAAAGAAACTCCAGTCTATGTAATTGTGACCAATTTTTACGGCACTCCAATCCGATGCCCAGAGAGAGAGTTATTGAACTTTTTCCACGATCACCTCTTTGAGATGAAATTCAGGAGCCTGAAAAAGCACTACCTTCCACAGATCATATCTCCAAAAATATTTCGAACCAAGATCTGAAATTTTTTGAAGAATTTTCTCAGGATTTCAGCTTAGCACCTAAAATTTTAGATTAGAACCGCCGTAGAAAAAAAGTTATAGCGAAAATGCCACATTGACTGTTGGAGCGTGAAACCCTGATTCAAATCTACGTGCAAATGTGAAATAACTAGCTCCAAAAATAGAAGAAAAGAGATATCAACGCCTTAGAAATAAGCCACTTCGAGGGGGCAACCTCCAATACATTACATAAATGAACAATTCTTCGATGATACAATTTACAAAACCTCCTTTCTATATATAGGAGTCCATGGGGCCATAATGTAATCCTAGTGGGGCCACAATGTAATCCTAGATTGTGAAAGCATAGTCAGTGGGGCAATGCAGCATAAAGTATGGAGACCTGGAGAAGAACAACAGACAGAAGCAGCGACAAATGGAAAGTTGCAGCACAAGATATGGGATCCAGGCAGACGAAGATCCGAACACATGATCAGGCGATCATGATTAATTTCAACCTTAGGAGTCTGATGCAGGAGCATCAAGGCCAATTTTCATTATTTAATTATGTAATAAAGGGGGGTGTGACATTTTAATTGTTTTATTAATTAATTTGTTATTTTTAAATAAATTAGGAGAGAAATTATAAAGGTGAGGAATCTGTATATATTCTTTTAATAATTAAAAGGATATGAGATAAAATAGAATTAGGTAGCAAATTTAGGGAGTAGGAATTCTATGTACGGGACTTTGTTGAGTCCACACCTAAAATGAATTTAAATTAGATTTAGTTGAGGATTAGGTGGAGAGATTTTTGGAATGAATTAAATTCATCATTTATGTATAAATGTGAGTGTTTTTGTGAGGAAGAGACATAGTTGAAGAGCTGAGTGCATGAGGAGTACAAGAGGAGTGAGGAGTGGTTTGAAGGGCCAAGAGCCAAGAGGCCGCCCAATGTAATATATGGCCAGAGAATTTTTATATTTTATATCAGTAGTTGATTGAATGGCTCTTTCTCCTTCATGTAAATTTAAACTGAATGTTTTTTATGGATTTATTTTATAGAAGAATTGAGCATTTTTCGATCTTGATTGAGCAGTGAGTTTCTTATATGCCTGGATCTGCTTTCTAGCAGAACCACGACATTAGTAGGCCAAGCATCAACAGCGCAGGGGACCGATGTTGTGGATCAGGGTGATGCTTGAGGTTGAAGTCTTGCTAGAGCACATTCCTCGCTAAGAGGGAGTGTTGATTTATTGGTAGCATCAGATGTGCTCTAGCTTCGAAACTTTGTGGAGGGGCTAGAACATAGGAGATCTTCAACACATAGAAATCTAACTTAGGGAAATTAAATAATTAAAATGAATTAATTTAGACATATGGGTGAGAATGTTATAAGTGAGGAGGATCAAGTCTTTTCTAATCTTAGTCGTTGATTAGAGATTATATCACGATCGTTGAATGTTCAATAGGAAAAGTATTAAAGGAAGGCTTGGGGTCAGTTGGAAAACACCACAGAGTGGTAGCACTTGAGCTAAGTGGGAATTCTGGGGCTCCGTTTGCTGAGAAATTTCGAGTGAGTTTGCAGTGCAGCGAGGGGCAGATTGACAGAGGGATTTCTGGATCCGAGGCCGAGAATACAATTGTAGAGAGGCAAATTTGTACCAGAGAGGCAACGTAGTCCAGGAAGGGTCACACAGAGGAAGCGTAGTCCCAACAGGGGTGACGCAGACCCAGCTAGGCTCACGCAGTAACAACATAGAGGCTGACGCAGGCTAGGAGGGGCTGACGCAGAACCAGAGTCTGCAACGCTGGGGTTTGAGTGGGCCAGAAAGGGCTCGTATTCAGCAGATCAGATAGAATGACGCAACCACGCTGAAGGGTGACGCAGTGACTGCATAGGCACCTGTGGGGTTCCTCATTCTCAGTTGGATCAACCATATTTTCTGTCTCCGGAGATAGAGGTACATCTGCCAAGATTTCTCTGTTGGGAAAACCACTACTGGTGCCCTTGTTTGTATTCAAAATTCTGCATAATAATAAAACCCTCAAGAGGTGCTGCACCGATTTTCTCGCATTGGTTTTTTTCGGATACATTTGTCCAAAAAATATTGTCCTTTGTCATGTGTGCTTAATTCTTCAGTACTTGATATGTATGTATGTGTAGATCTACAGTGTGTTTACTTCACTGTTTTCTGAATATTTATGAAAATAACTTGTAAATGTAAAAACACAAGTAGGAGAAGTAAACCAGATTTATGCAGTAGAAATTTCTGTTAAGTAGATTCAGGAATTTTCACAACCTTGAACTTTTCAGCACTTCTATTAGATCCATGCTTGATCTTGTAGAGCCATTTCGAGATGACATTAGATTTGTCCTTCAGTCTAGGGACCACATCCCAAACATCATTCTTCATGATAGACTCATATTCCTCGTGCATAACATCCTTCCAAACTTGATGCTTCATGACATTTTCAAATGTTCCAAGCTCAGATTGTACAATAGTACTCATGCCTACTAGGTACCCTTGGTACCTATTCGTCTTCTTGCTTTCACGTAATGTTCCCCTTGGAGCATTATGTCCCTCAACATCTTCAAGAGTGTCTCTAAGACATGAGGGTCTTCTTTTATTTGAAGAAGGTGGATCTATAGGATCCATCGGTCCTTTAACTTCAGGGATTGGTTCATCCTTCTGTTCTTCCTGCCTTCCAGCTTCTTCTTCTTCTTTGTCTTCCTTTGAGATAGGAAGATCCCTGATTTTCTTGAGGGCGACATCTTTGTCGAAGGTGACGTCATGGTATATCTCCACTTCTCTTTGACCAGGCACATAGATTCTATATGCCTTCGAGGTTTCACTATAGCCCACAAACGTTCCCTTCTTTCCAGAAGCATCCAACTTGCTTCTCTTTTCTTTCGGCACATGAAAATAAACGAGACTTCCAGAAACTCTAAAATGAGAGACATCGGGCTTCTTACTAGGGAAGATTTCTTCAGGAATTCTGGAGTCCAAAGCAGAATGTGGGCATCTATTTTGAACATACACAACGGTGTTGGCAGCTTCTCCCCATAGGAACTTCAGAAGACCTTGGTCATATAGCATGGCACGGGCAGCTTCCAAAATGGTTCTATTCTTCCTTTCAGCAACACCATTTTGTTCGGGAGTATACATAGTGATGGTCTCCCTCTTAATGCCAGCTACCCTGCAATAGTCATTGAGTTCATTTGACTCATATTCGGTTCCTTTATTGGTCCTCAAAATTTTGATCTTCTTTCCTATTTGATTTTCAACCAAGGCCTTGAAGGTACGAAACCACTTGAATGCTTCGTCCTTCTTCTTCAAAAAATATATCCAAGTCTTGCGGGAGAAGTCATTTATAAAAGGGACATAATATGAACATTCTCCCAAGGATGTTACGGGCAACATACTAGATAGATCAGAGTGTATCAATTGCAAAATATCAGATGCCTTCGTGACACTTGAGGGGAATGGTCCCCTTGTATGCTTTCCTTTGGCACAACCCTGACATACACCTTCATGATCATCTTTGAAATCGGGCATCCCTCTCACCACCTTCCTTGCTTCGGGTAGGGCGTTGTAATGAAGGTGTGCAAACCTCCGGTGCCATAGCTCGGATTGAAGAGTTGTGTCACATGTCATGGCCCCCATCGGACTTCCTCCAACCCGATAGAGTGTATCAACCTTAAAACCAAGAGTGAATGCTTCTTTGAAGTTCCTTTTCCAAATGCGTACCTTTCCATCGATGAATGCCACCTTGAATCCGTTTTCTTCCATTGTCGAGATGGACACTAGATTCTTCTTCAAGTTAGGTACGTACAACGCATCTTGCAAGAGTATGACTTGACCTTGATTTAGATGAAGGGTCACAGTCCCTATCCCTTTCACTGGATAGGTGACATTGTCTCCAAGTATAATTTCCAAATTAGTATCCTTTTCAATTAAATCAGAGAGGGCTTCCTTATATCCAGTTCAGTGCCTTAAGGCACCACTATCAATCAACCAATTGTGCAGGGTGTCGGAAGGAGATGCAGCAGAGAGGGCAGATATAATAATATATTCATTTTTCTTATCAACAACATTAGATTCATCGTACCTGGAATGCCTTGACGTCTTGAAAGGTTGACCATTTCCACTTCGATCAGAGGGAGCCTTCCTCTTTCCTTTGAACCTGTTGTTCCTTTGATTCCCATTCCCCCTGAAGTTGTTGTTGTCATCATCTCTGGGAGGGTTCCTTCTATTAGGGAACTCTCTTGCATAGTGACCAAACTTGTTACAAGTGTAACATCTTCCTTTTCTTCCTTTGGCACCCGCTCTTCCATGATTTTGATTTCTCGGACCAACATTGTTCCTCTTCTTTGCATGAGCAGTGAAAGCAGTAGGGTCACTTCCATTCCCGTTAGAGCAATGTTGCACGAAGCGGGGACGAAGCAGGGATGCTTTTTGGAAGCAGGGACGTGAAAGTGTCATTTCCAAAAAATCTAGGAAGCAAAGCATCTCGGAAGCGTCTACTATATATATATTATTTTTATTTTTTTGCATTTATATTAAAAAACATCCAAAATACCAAATTAATTGTAGAAGATTTGGAAGCATGCATATTTGTACATAAATCAAGATAGATATGACATCCATTGTACATTAATGATTAATTATTCGAGCATCAACCATTTAGATGCATCAACCATATATAATCTAGATTCTTCTCCTCTTGTCTAGCCTTTGCCTCTACCTCGATTATCTAGGGACATTAGTCAACATTGCCCAATTTTGATCAAACTACCTAATGCAAGCCTTAAAATATGGTAAAAAAAACTTAACATGCTTGATCAGTGATTTTGATTTGATTGAAATGTAATTTTTTGCTAACGACATGACAGAGGAGTTCAACAATTAACACCACCAACAATAGGGTAAATATAGGGCTTGGTGCTCTTGATTAAATGCTAATCACATACCCTCATACATGATATAATCTAATGAAATGCCACAATCCCATTGATCCTGAATTCCTGAAAGCTATTAAGTCTGCTGAATTTTGAATAGGATACGAAATTCTATTTTCTCCATATGAAGTTTGATCAGGTTGGAACCACTCTCAAACATCCTGAGTCATTTCATGGTAATGTTAGTTTAAGTAAAAGTGACATTCTCTTCTACTTTAAGAATTTAACATTATCATGAGGGAGCATTTAGGAAGCATCTAAGGAGCATCACGGTGGCACCTTGGGATTGTTCGAGAAGCCCCAATGGTCAACCCAACTTAAGTCAAATAAAAAAAATATTTAGGACTTTGTGGAACCCTATGGAACTACCTGTCTCCCTTCGGATCCGTTTCCGATTCGCGGAGGATTCGCCGCGGATCCGCGGTTCGGAAATTTAGAACCACAGATCAGGCCAGTACGGTTTTGAATTTCCAGGAATCATCTTCGTCGACCTGATCCGCGATTCCGAAATTTCAAACCGTAGATTCGATAGTGGATCCCCCGCGGACCTGTCCAGTACGTGATTCCTGGTTTGGATCCTTCCGGGGGGGGGGGGGGGGGGGACATTTCCTGCAACATTGCATTAGAGGGATGGTCTCTCTCCATCATCCTTATCTCCTCTTGAGTGCATCTCGTCAACAATTCATCAAAGTATTATTAAGAATAGTAGTATTGAATACATACCATGCTTGGGAAAGTCCTCCAAGAGCAATGAGAGTGAGCTCTCGGTCAGCTATAGTCTCTCCAATAGCTAAGAGATCATTCTTGATTTCGGTGATCCTCATGAAGTAGGATTGGATGGACTGTCCGTTGTCCATCTTGATGTTCTTCAACTTGTTCTTCAAAAAGAGAATTTGGTTAGCATTGCTTGCCCTGAACATGCTAACCAAATTATCATACATCTCCTTAGATTTGCCCAGCTCAGAGATATAATGAACCAAGTGCTTATGAATAGAATCTCGGATGATCTTCTTCACCTTGACTTCCCCTTTCTTGTACTTTGTCTTAGTGGCAGCCGGTGCATTTGACGGAGGCTCATTGATTTTCCCCTGCACATAATCCATGACATCTTGTTGTTCAAATGTCAGATCCAAGGACATTTTCCAAGCATGATAATCAGACTTATCAATCAACTTATCATTAGATTTGAAACCCTTATATGATGAGGAGGCCATTGATCCCGGTCCTTGATTATTCAACTTCTTCGGTGATTTCTTTTCACTCTTGCTTGGGCTTTGTTTTCACCTTAGCTCTGATACCATGTTAAATTTTAGTTAACCATGGTATGTTCTATGCTTAGAGCAATTTACTTCAATATTTCTTCTTATTAGCCCAATTCAATTTCAGATTAGCAATCACATAATCATTGAAAGTAAATGCTGATAGAACATAACATAAATCGACAGAAGACAAGCCAATACAAGAGACAAGAATTTGTAAGTCTTCTTATTCAACAGAGAGAGAGAGAAAATGTCTTTTACAACAGTCAGGAAGATCCCCTAGCCAGCAAAGACTTTGTTCGTCAAACTAGCCCTTCAACCTTTAATGAGGTTCAGTCAAACACGGTCAAATTCGGCCTTCCTTCAAGGTCAAACTCAGCCCAAAAACCAGTCCACAAAATAGTCAAAATTTGCAGTCAAACTATTCAACGATGCGGTCAACACTGCAATTAATGTTGCAGTCAAAGGTGAACGTTTGACCTCGATTTCTGTGCCTACAAATGAGGCCTCTCCAAATTGGATTTCTTGCCTCAAAAATGCAGTTAAACAGTGATGTTTGATCCAAGATCAACGCTCTAGAAAAAGCCCTAAAACCAGTCCGCAATTTCCAGCTTTCTGTTTCACACGTGTGGAGGAGAGAGAAGCCTCTAAGGCTATACGAACCAATCAGATGAGAGAGAGATGTGAGAGATGACTGAATGATGAAATGCGCATCATATCTCTCCTTTTTATATCCATGACTATGGGTGCGTGACACATCTTTTGGTGCTTGTGAGCATACATTGCAATTCTAGCCGACCTTGACAATTTGCACATGTGTGGAAAATAAATTCAAAATACAAGTTCTTCTCATCCAAACAAGATGATCTTTAGATCAATCTTGCACCTCTCCAAAAGAGGAATCCAACAAAAATATCATCTCCATCATATGAACAGTGCAACATGGAGTTTGGCCCTAGTTGCCAAATTTAACAATATTTCAACACAATCCTCTCATACCAAATGCTAGGGGCTTTCTTCAACCTGTAAACATGTGTTCTTCTATCTTTTAATTTAAACCCCTGAGGTTGTTCTAAGTAGACTTCGTCCTTAAGTGAGCCATGCAAGAAAGAAGTGTTGACGTCCATTTGACATAAGCTCCACCTTTGATTGGCAACAAGAGCAATTATGGATCAGATAGTGGTGTATCGAGCAACTGCTGCAAATATTTCATCATAATCAACTGCTTCTTTTTGAGAGAAATCACTAGCCACAAACCTTGCCTTATATTTTTCAACACTTCCATCAGCTCCACGTTTAATTTTGTAGGTCCATTTTGGAGTGACCACAAGCTTGTTCTTGGGTCTAGGCGCCACTTCCCAGACATCATTCCTCATGTTTGACTCATACTCCTCAGCCATCGCATGTTTCCATATAGTGTAATTTTCAAACCGAAAACTATGTAGTTATTTGTGATAGATTTATCTCTCCTACTTATTATTTCAATAAACTACTATTTAGAAATCTTCTCGCTAATATCGAAAAAATTACTACTGCAACAGTCACAAATATATATGCAGAGAAATAAATAGTAGGGAACATAAGCACAAGAAATAATCACATGTACATAGTTGTTTTTGGACAATTGTCCCCGGAAAAACCCAATGCGGAAAAACCAGTGCAGCAGATGAGGGTTTTATTAATTCTTCAGCAAATGATATCTTTACAGGGAAACATAATGGTAGATAAATTCAGAAACACCTGAGACTGAATTTCCGGCTTCCTCGGATAATTCTCTAACACCTTGATCAACCCCTGCTGGCCCCTGTGTCTGTCTTCGTCATTCACTGCGCAGTCCCAGCGCTGGATTGCGTAAGTCTGCATGGAGACTGCGTGGGTTCTCTACACTGCAGCCTCAAGCTGCCTCCAGTGGCCCACTACTGCCCTCCGCCCCTGATCTCAATCGTTGCTGCCTCCCTCCTCCTTCTTATGCAAACTCTTCGCCCTACAACTCTCCCATTGAAATCAAATTCTCTAACTTTAGAATCGATCTCCTTCGGGTACTGAGTGTATGCCCGGCTTGTTTTCCAAATGACCCTCAAGCCTTCTTTTATAATCTTCCTGTTGGAGAACCAATGACCCAAATTAAAAGATTAATCAATGGCTAAGATTAAAACTTGGCTTGATCCATGTTTTCTAGAAGATTCACACTCTGACTTATTAGTACCTTTTAATGATTTCATTTCCCTAAGTTTAGACTTAGGGTCTTCATTAAAATAATTAATTATTTTAATAAGTGATGAATCGAGTGGAATTTCCACAAAAACTGTTTCTAGGTTCTTTGGAATGCTGCTATCCAAGCCTCCTTGCAAAGTTTGAGACTTGGAACACTTCTGGATGCTACAAAAATCAATACTCCCTCTTAGCGAGGAAAGTGTTCCAACAATACGCCGGCTGCATGCTGCTTTGCTTTTGAAGCACCATCTGCGTTGCTGATCTCTAGACGCTGCCCCTCATCTGTTGCGCTACTATCTCCTATAACGTTTCCTTTGACACTGCCACTGTCACTGCTGCATCTGTACCACAGCTTCCTCTGAATACTGAGTCTATCCATTCCTGCTACTCGAAGGGATTCTTCATCATCCCCATCTTCTCTCTAAAGTAGACAAACTTTGTCTTCCCTAGAGCCTTTGTGAGGATGTCTGCCACCTATTCTCTTGTTGGAGTGTACTGTAACAGAACAACTCCTCGTTCACAGTTCGTGATGAAGTGAGACTTGATGTCAATATGTTTCGACTTGTCATGAAACACATGATTTTCAGAGAGCTTGATGCAACTCTGATTATCGCATAAGATGCTGGTCGCTTCCATTTTGTCCTTGAGTAGGTTCACTAACAGTTTTCGAAGCCATATGGCTTCGCACGAAGCTGTGCTGGCTTCCATATACTCTGCGTCTGCTGAACTTAGTGCTACAGACTTCTATTTCTTGCTGCACCAGGAGGTTATTCTTGATCCTAGATTGAAACAGTACTGTTAATTTTGGACAACTAGGTCCAAACTCCATGTTGTGATGCTCATATGAAGATGCCAATATTTTTATTGGATTCCTCTTTCGAAGAGGTGCAAGATCAATCTAAAGATCATCTTGATCCGATGAGCAGAACATTTATTTTGAATTAATTCCACTTATGTGCAAGGTCAGCCAGAATTGAAATGTAGGCTTGAAGCCCCAACAGATGTGTTACACACCCTCACTGATGGATATATATTGGTCAACGTTGGAGGACATTTCATCCATCACTCATCACACATTTCTCTCTCATCATATGATTGGTTCGATCACCTTGGAGGCTCTTCTTCTCTCACACCTAGGAAATTTTAGCGAAGGAAATTTCTGGTTTTGACCTAGGGTTTCAACGCAGAGTTGACTAGCGTTGACTTTGGTCAACGCATGGTCAATCTGACGCTAAACTCTCTCAAAAATCAAATTTCTGCAGTCCGCATTTATTGACATAGAAATCGAGGCTAGATGTTGACTTTGACAGGGCTGTGTTGACTTTTGTTGCTGTTGTTTTTGCGTTGATCGTTGAGTGGGACAATGTTGACTTTTGTTGAGTTTGGGTTGACTGATATAGAGCTGTCCGAGAGGGTTGTGTGACACATTCTGGTTCGCTGACCGTATTGAGACTTTGCTCGTTGAAGCATCCTATTGACCATCGTAACACGCCACAACACATATATTTTGCTGATCAAGTTAAGTGTATTTTTGGCTTGTCTTCTGTCGATCTATTGGTATGTTCTATCAACATTTTACTTTCTTGTTTATGTGATTGCTATTTGATATTGGGGATAAAAGTAAAGTTGCATCAAGCATAGAACATCTTCGAAAATTTACCTGGTATCAGAGCTGAGGTGAAGACCAAGCCCAAGTTTGTAGCAATCACCGAAGAAGAGCATGGGTACCTCAAACTATAATGGCTTCAAAGCTGATGACAAATTGATTGGGAAGGAAGACTTCCATGCCTGGAAGATGACCTTGGATCTTATGTTGGAAGACCAAGATGTCATGGACTATGTGCAGGGTAAAATCCAAGAGCCTCCATCCTTTGCACCTGTTGCAACCAAGTCAAAATATAAGAAGGGGGAAATCAAAGCAAAGCTGATGATCCAGGATTCAATTCATAAGAGTTTGGTAGCCTACATCTCTACGCTAGGCACATCCAAGGAGATGTATGATAAGTTGGTCAACATGTTCAAGGCCAACAATGCAAATCAAGTCCTTTTCTTCAAGAACCAACTAAAGAATCTCAAGAAAGGCAGGGATGAGTCCGTCCATTCATATTTTCTGAAGTTGATTGAATTAGAAATAATCTTTTGGCCATTGGGGAGACAATAGCTGATCGAGAAATGGTTCTCACCGCACTTGGAGGTCTCTCCTCCGAATGGCATGTATTCAATACTACCATTCTCATTAACAACGTGATACTTGATTTTGATGAAGTATTATCGAGATGTGTACAAGAGGAAACAAGGATGAAGGAATATGAAAATGAAGGAAATGCTGCCTTCACTGCTCATGCTAAGAAGAAGAACAATGGTTGTCCGAGGAACAAAAGAAGAGCAGGGGCCCAAGGAAAGAAAGGAAAATGTTACACATGTCAGAAGATTGGCCACTATGCTAGAGAATGCCCTTTCAAGAAGGATTCCCCTGATGATGATGACAACAACAACAACCGGAGGAATGGCAATCAAAGGAACAACAGGTTCAAAGGGAAGAGGAAGGTTCCCTCTGGTGGAAATGGGTAGCCTTTCAAAAAGTCGAGAAATTCCAGGTATGAGGAATCTAATGTTGTTGATGATAAAAGAAATGAATTCATTCTTGTATCTGTCCTCTCTGCTGCATCTCCACTCGACACTATGGATGTCTGGTTGATAGATAGTGGTGCCTCAAGGCACATCACTGGGTTTAAGGAAGCACTTTCTGATATGGTTGAGAAGGATGTTAATCGACAAATTATCCTAGGAGATAATGCCACATATCCTGTGAAAGGGACAAGACTGTGACCCTCGACTTATCTCAAGGTCAAGTCCTCCGCCTGCAAGATGTACTATATGTACTTGATTTGAAGAAGAACTTTCTGTCTATTTCGGCAATGGAGGACAAAGGTTTCAATGTGGCATTCATTGATGGGAAAGTGCGCATTTGGAAGAGCATCAAGGAAGCTATTACGATTGGGTTTAGAGTTGATATGCAAGGATGGCACCGAAGGTTTGGACACCTTCACTACAAAGCCCTTCCCAAAGCTAGGAAGGTGGTGACAGGGATGCCCGAATTCAAGAATGATCATGAAGGTATATGTTAGGGCTTTGCCGAAGGCAAGCATACAAGGGGACCTTTCCCCTCAAGTGTCACAAAGACATTTGATGTCTTGCAATTGATACATTCTGATTTGTCTGGTATGCTGTCCGTGACATCCTTGGGAGGATGTTCTTATTATATGACGTTCATAGATTACTTCTCTCGCAAAACCTAGATATACTTCTTAAAGAAGAAGGATGAGGCTTTCATGTGGTTTCGTACTTTCAAAGCCTTGGTGGAAAATTCAACAGGGAAGAAGATCAAGATTTTTAGGACCAATAATGGCACTGAATATGAGATGAACGAGTTCAACAACTTTTGCAGAGAAGCTGGCATCAAGAGGGAGACCACAACCATATATACTCCTGAGCAAAATGGCGTTGCTGAAAGAAAGAACGGGACCATTGTGGAAATTGCCTGTGCTATGCTATGTGACCAAGGTCTTCCGAAGTTTCTGTGGGGAGAAGCTGTGAACACTGCTGTGTACATTCAAAACCGATGCCCACATTCCGCTTTGGACTCCAAAACTCTCGAAGAGGTTTTTTTTGGTAAGAAACCGGACGTCTCACATTTTAGAGTTTTTGGTTGTCCCGTTTATTTTCATGTGCTGAAAGAAAAGAGGAGCAAGCTGGATGCTTCTGGGAAGCAGGGAATGTTTGTGGGCTACAACGAAACTTCGAAGGCCTATAGAGTCTATGTGCCTTGTCAAAGGGAAGTGAAGATATGCCACGATGTTACCTTTGATGAAGATGCTTCCCTCAGGAAAGTAATCAATCTTCCGAACTCTGAGGAAGATCATGAAGTAAGGGCTAGAAATTAGGAAGAACTGAAGGATGAGACGATGCCCGATGTTGAAGGACCGATGGACCCTATTGATCCACCTCCTTCAATGAAGAAAAGACCATCATGGCTCAGGGACACTCTTGAGGATGCCGAGAATCATATGGCCCCAAGGGGGACATTTCGTGAAATTAAGAAGCCGAATAGATACCAAGGGTATCTAGTAGCCATGAGTACAATCGTACAGTCTGAGCCTGGATCTTTTGAGGAAGCCGTAAAGCATCAAGTTTGGAAGGATGCTATGCATGAAGAATATGAGTCCATTATGAAGAATGATGTCTGGGATGTGGTTCCGAGACCGGAGGACAAAGCAGTTTTAACCTCGAAATGACTCTATAAGATCAAGCATGGATCTGATGGTAGTGTTGAAAAGTTCAAGGCAATATTCATTGCTCGTGGCTTCTCTCAAAAGGAAGGCATAGACTATGATGATATATTTGCACCTGTGGCTTGATATACCACCATCCGATCTATCATAGCCCTTGCTACTACGAAAGGATGGAATCTTCATTAGATAGATGTGAAGACCGCATTTCTGCATGGTGCGATAAAGGAGGAGGTGTATGTGGAGCAACCTTTGGGGTTTGAAGTCCAGGATCGAAACGCCCATGTTTGCAAGTTGAAGAAAGCCCTCTATGGGTTGAAGCAAGCACCCAGGGCTTGGTACGAGAGGATAGATAGCTACCTGATGAAGTTGGGATTCACTCGCAGTAATGCTGATCCAAACCTTTACTTCAAGGTTGATAGAGAAAAGCCTCTCATTCTAGTGCTGTATGTGGACGACCTCTTCCTGACGAGTGCTGACCCTCTCATTCATGAGTGTAAGAGGGAGCTCGCTTATGAGTTCGAGATGAAGGACCTAGGGCTGATGCATTACCTCCTAGGCCTGGAGGTCTGGCAGAAACCTGGCGAGATTTTCCTTTCTCAAGGAAAATATATTGTGAAGCTGCTGGAAAGATTTGGAATGGTGGACTGTAAGTCCGTGTCGACACCGATGGAACTCAACTTTAAGAAGTTGAGTGGCAGTGCTGCTGGGCTCGTGCTAGCAAATCCTACTGAGTATCGTCAACTCGTAGGGGCCCTAATGTTCTTAGTGAACACTCGTCCGGACGTATGTTTTGAAGTGAACACTTTGAGTCAAGACATGGTTGATCCTCATCACATTCACTGGGTTAGTGCCAAGAATTTGTTGAGATATCTTTGGGGCACGATAAACCATGGGCTGAGATACACTGCTGGGAACGAGACACTCCATGGATCTACTGATGCCGATTGGGCTGGAAGTGTGGTGGATCGCAAGAGCGCATCTGAATGTTGCTACACACTTGGGTTTGCTTCGATATCATGGAAGAGTAGGAAGTAGAAGTCGGTGGCTTTGAGCATCGTTGAGGCCAAATACATTGCGGCGAGTATGGCCTGTTGTGAAGCAGTTTGGTTGTGAAAGCTCTTCAGTGAGCTATTCGGGCATGTGCTAGATACCACCGTGATACTCTGTGATAACTAGAGTGGGATTCGGTTGTCCAAGAATCCCGTGTTCCACGATTGATCCAAGCATTTTGATATCAGGTACCACTTTATCCGAGATATGGTACAGTGAGGCGCTGTAAGGCTCGATCATATAGGAACTGATGAGCAGGTCGTAGATATTCTCACAAAGCCCTTGGGGAAGGTCAAGTTCCTAACCTTTCGTGAGAATCTTGGAATCGTGGAACGACCCTATGTTGAGGGTCCTGTTGAACGATGAGCTCTGGGAGCTGCAAGGGCCGTTGGGGATAGCTCCTTAGAGCTATAAGCAATTACAGGGCTAGGCTTGCCGAACCCTGTTGGTGTGCTTCTGCCCCACCGTTATGATATTGTGTTGGTTCACCTATCATGATCTGTGCCCCGTATGCATTGTACCCATTGAGTATCGGACTCATGGGAAGTACCTCTCATTTGGCCAGTGAGGTGGGAAAAGCTAGAGACCAGTAGCAAAGACCGATGGGCCCATCGGAGATTGCCATACTCTCTATGTCTAGGATGACACGTGTCCAAGCACTTGATCTTGGATCAAGTCTAGTGAGGTTTCGAACCTCCAACTGACTTCGGGTCAGGTAAACCAACTTCGGGTTGGTATTAGACTCCTTTGAGTCCTATAGAGGTTTCGGACCTCTGAGCTGAATTTGTCAGCGGGGAGTGATGTCTTTGTCACTCACCTTTTGTTTTGAAATAAAGATGCCAGTAAAGCAACTTACGACGAGGGAACGCACGATGTTTGGATGGCATAGGAGGATGGAGTTCTCCCTAGTTGAGAGGGAGTGTTAATTTTGGACAACTAGGTCCAAACTCCATGTTGTGATGCTCAGATGAAGATGCCAATATTTTTATTGGATTCCTCTTTCGGAGAGGTGCAAGATCGATCTAAAGATCATCTTGATCCGCTGAGCAGAACATTTGTTTTGAATTAATTCCACTTATGTGCAAGCTTAGCCAGAATTGAAATGTGGGCTTGAAGCCCTAACAAATGTGTCACACACCTTCACTGATGGATATATATAGGTCAACGTTGGAGGACATTTCATCCATCACTCATCACACATTTCTCTCCCATCATCTGATTGGTTTGATCACCTTGGAGGCTCTTCTTCTCTCACACGTGGGAAATTTTAGTGAAGGAAATTTTTGGTTTTGACCTAGGGTTTCAACGCAGATTTGACTAGTTTTGACTTTGGTCAACGCATGGTAAAACTGACCCTAAACTCTCTTAAATATCCGATTTCTGCAGTCTGCATTTATTGGCACAGAAATCGAAGCTGGATGTTGACTTTGACGAGGCTGTGTTGACTTTTGTTGCTGCTGTTTTTGCATTGACCGTTGATTGGGACAACGTTGACTTTTGTTGAGTTTGGGTTGACTAATATAGCGTTGTCCAAGAGGGTTGTGTGACACATTCTGGTTCGCTAACTGTATTGAGACTTTGCTGGTAGAAGCATCCTGTTGACCGCCGTAACGCACCACAACACATATTTCGCTGATCAAGTTAAGTGTATTTTTGGCTTGTCTTCTGTCGATCTATTGGTATGTTCTATCAACATTTTATTTTCTTGTTTATGTGATTGTTGTTTGATATTGGGGATAAAAGTAAAGTTGCATTAAGCATAGAACATCTACGAAAATTTACAAGTACCCAGTGGTACTCTTTCGATCAACTGAACTTCTAGCCCAATCTGTGTTGGTGAATCCACTCAACCTGATATCATTGCTATGGGTGTACTTCAATCCAAGCTATGCTGTTCCTCGAAGGTACCTGAGAACATGCTTGGCTGCTGCTCAATGTGCCCTCTTCGGTTCCACCATGAACTGACTGAGGATATTTACAGCATAACAGATGTCTAGCCTTGTATTTACCAGATACATCAATGACCTTATGAGCTGTCTATATAGCGTAGGATCAGCCTCATCATCTTCAGACATGTTGATTTTCCTCCAGTTGGTGATCATTAGAGTTGTCATGGGTCTACAATCCTACATCTGAAATCTCTTCAGAATCTATGTATTGTATCTCCCTTGACCAAGGAAGATCTCCCCATTCTGTTGCCAAACCTCTAACCCTAGAAAATAGTGCATCCGTCCTAAATCCTTCATGTCAAATTTTTCAGCCAAATTCTTCTTGCAGTCTGTGATGAGCCTTGATGATCTTGTCAAGAACAAATCATCTACATACAAAACCAGTATCAAACGTTCTCTATTCTCAGATAGTAGAGGTTGGGATTTGCATCACTCTTGGCGAATCCCATCTTTTGTAGGTAGATGTCAATTTGACCATACCAGGCTCTAGGAGCTTGCTTAAGTCCATATAACACTTTCTTCAATCTGCACACGTGAGTCTTCTGATCATGTGTCTCAAATCCCTCCGGTTGTTTTATATACACCTCTTCCTCTATCACCTCGTTCAAGAATGATGTCTTGACATCCATCTGGTGAATTTCCCATCCCATATGCGCAACAAGGGATATCACGCACCTGATAGAGGTGTACCTGGCTAATGGGGCGAAGGTTTCTTCATAGTCAATTCCTTCCTTCTGAGCATACCCATTTGCCAAAAACCTGGCTTTAAATTTCTCAATGCTGCGATCTGCAACATACTTGATCTTGTAGATCCACCTGGATCCTACAACTGATCTCTCCTGAGGTCTGGGGACCACTTCCCAGACATCATTCGTCATGATGGAACTATACTCTTCCACCATTGCATCAACCCACACCTAGTGTTGAGTTGCTTCCCGAAAACTAGAAGGCTCTCTGACTTGAGAAACCAAGGCTTGATACCTCTTAGGCTGCTTACATTGTCTCTTCTCATTTCGGGGGATTCCAATAAAGTCCTCTGCATCCTTCAGAATCTACCAAAGTTCCCTGCTCGTTCTCCCACTGGTAGTGGGTGGATCTGCCGGCTCTCCCTCTTGCAAATCCTCGGGAGACACATCCCTTGGATCCCTATGCCTTGGAGAGGCAACTGAATTTTCTGTTGCTGGTTGTTGGGGATGAACCAAAGGATCTTCTTCAGATTAGGTAACAGAACGAAACTCACAGGATCTTCTGAAGGCCTTCTCCTCCATGAACTTCACATCCCTTCGCACCACGAATTTCCTACTCTCAGGAATGTAGATGTGATATGCCTTTGCATTCTCGCTGTATCCTAACAGATACCCTTTCTCGGCAGTCATCTCCAACTTCTTCCTCTTCTCACCGGGCACATGATCGTAAGCTGTACTGTTGAAGATCCTAAAGTGGCTCACTTCAGGCTTACTGCCAGTGAAGACACTTTCTGGCATGATCTTTCCCAGTGCATTGCGAGGAGTCCTGTTCTGAATGTAGACAGTTGTATTACACGCTTCAGCCCACAGGAATTTGGGCATGTCTTGGTCATACAACATTGCTCTTGTTGCTTCAACAATAGTTCGATTCTTCCTTTCTGCCACACCATTCTGCTCCGGATTGTATGGAGCTGTCCACTCTCTTTTGATGCCTTCCCTTGCGCAGAATCTAGTGAACTCTTTATCTATGTATTCACCACCATTATCTGATTGCAACACCTTGATCCACTTCCCTGTCAGATTTTCTACCAAAGCCTTAAAATCTTTGAATTGATTGAAGATTTCATCCTTGGTCTTGAAGAAGTAGATCCAGGTTTTCCTGGAATGGTCATCAATGAAGGTGACGAAATATTCGGCACCGCTAAGAGCTCTGGTGGACATCGGTCCACAGATATCTAAGTGTATCAGGTTCAATACACCCTTGGCCCTATTGTTGTTTCTCTGATATGCTTGGCATATTTTCCTAATACACACCCCTTGTAGACATCATCTCGTTTAGTGCTAAATTCTGGAACACTCGTGACAGTCTTCTGGAGAGTTCTCAACGCCCCATGATGCAAATGCTCCATTGTTCTGTGCCATAGCTCATTCAGGTCCGTTTCATCTGCGTTGCTGACCAGTGCCATTGGAGAGTCAAGCTGTAGCTAGTACAGTTTGTTTCTTTCTACCCCGATCTGTGCCTTCTTCTTCCAACTGGCTTGCTTGACGTAGACTCTATTGCCAATAAAGTAGACGTCATAACCTCGGTTTTGAAGTTGAGACATTGAGAGCAAGTTCATCCTTAATCTGGGTAAATTTTTTATACCCTTTAACCAAGACCTTTTACTTCGGCTGATGTGTTAGAATTACAATTTATCAACAACATTAATGAACACATTTGCAGATATAATCAAGAGGAAAACATGTCAACAATCGCACAACAAAAAGGCAAGCCGTTTAATAACGGAGTTCGTCCAGTGTGGACTACGTTTCTGGGCCTCGTTGTATCGATGGTGTTGGTCGCTTCATTCAGTGTTGTAGCTGGTGATAATGTACATGGATGCTGTTGACTTGTCATACAAGGAAAAGCCCTCAACATGAGTGGCAAAGTCTCTCTCCGAGATGTTCCGTTACAAGGAACTCTCACTCATCACAAACCTCCTATCAGCATGACAACTTCACACATGGTGACAAAGAGTATCCTGCCATCAAGGCATCAAAGGGATCTCACAACACAAATCACCATCCATGATAAATACATACCACACCAATACACATAAATATTCCACATCTAACATCAAGCAAGAATCAACAAAATCAACTAAACATAAAGATTCTGCATCATACATCAAGCAGGAATCGACATGACATAAAGCATCCTACAACAATAATCAATGAAGTACATGGAAAAAACACTTCATATACCTCAACTCTATTGCTAACTGAAGAATAGGCTGCTCAATCGCTGGATTTGAATGCACCATCACCAACGTGGCGTCGAATGGCAAGAAATCGATTGTCCACATGCTGAAATCTGACACCGTCATCCCATGCTGGAAAATGGCCGAAAAATATAAGGCTTAGATGAAAAAACTGATTGCACAATCGGATTCGAGTCGCCGAGAGGTGTAGAATCGACTGCCAATTTGCTGAATTCTGGCACTGTCGGAATCTGGGTAGTAAGGAATATTTTAGATTCCCCTTAGATTCCTCAAACATGTTGCTCCACAGGGAATTTGGAAATCTACAACTTGACAGGAATCTGATCTCACCATTGAAATCCTTACGAAATTCTGAAAATAATGAGTATAAAGTTGACCTCATTCTGACACTGACGAATTTCAGCCTCCAAGGAATCTGAAAGATTCCCTCAAGATTCTTGAAGACTCTCCTCCACAGGGAATATGCAAAACTGTTGCTGAAAAGGAAAATCTGATATTGCCATTACATTCCCTGCTGAAAATCTAAGAAAAATCACTGTAAACTTGAGCATATTCTGATAAAAAGAAATTTTACCTCGCCAAGGCAATCTCTGGGCATCAAAGGAATATTCTGCGTCTCGAAATTCGTGCCACCATTCTGCCTCCTTTGCCTTGAACTGCGTGCTCGGGTCTGGCTTGGCGTACTGATGAAAAATGACGGGTTTATATAAAAAAACTGGGTGGACTAACCAAAGCAAGGTGTTGGGCGCAATGGTTAATTCGGGAGGTTCGTTGGAGGGAGATGGGGGGGTCAAATCACGACCCCTCCATAATAGGCGCACTTTTGTTTTTTTAAAACACCAACGCAATTAATTTATTGGGGTTGGGCTCGCATCGGGCGGCCTGCCCATCTCTGCCATATTTAAGTTATACGGTATGAATGGGGTGGTGTGGGCCGGGTCCACCGGAGGTGGCCTGCCCACCCACAATGTTGTGTTAAAAGGGTGGCATATGGAGCAGGTCCGGCGGGGTCATTGCCATCGACCTTTTTTTTTAAATAAAATTTGTTAAACGGTGCGATGGGGTCCGACGGGGGTCATGGCCCACCGACCCAATAAATTTGATATTGTTTGGTCCGACAGGGGTGGCGAGGGTCACGGCCCGCCATCCCGTTTTTTAATATAGTTTTGATTTTATTTAACAAACAATAATTTTTATAAATTACCCGATTTTTGACCATATGAGACATTTTAAATGTCGGACAATTTCACTCAGAAATCGATCGGAGCTGGTTGGAATTCGGTGGCCGGATTTCTGCGAAATTGCGTCCTCCTTAACCTGTCAAGTCATCCAGTCAACCTTAGAACTTTGACCAGCTCTAACTTTTGCATACGAACTCGGTTTGACGAACTGTTCACACTGTTGCGATCAAAACGACGAGATCTTCAACTTGAAACCAAGTTTGTCACGTTTCCATCACTTTGATTTTTGAGCTTTCATAAGCCCTCTTTGTCTTGTGTGTGTCTCTGGAGCCACCTGGATCATTCCTCCCCATTGAGGAGCTTTTGGTTCTCCAAAAGTATCAACAATAATTTGCCATTGCTGTATACAATGTCTGCACCACAAGTGTCCTGAAAGGTCAGCCCTCCTTCTCCTTCACCTTTGTCCTTCGGAGCCATAAGCGATGAACCGACACCTGCATCCCCTGCGAACCTGTAATACAATTTTTTGCAGATTACATGCTCAAATATGATCAACTATGACCCAAAAATTTCCATACTTTCCACGAGTTTATAACACATACTCGGTGGTCAAGCTTACATCAAAATGGAAATCACACCCCAACTATCATTACAAGGCCAAAAAAACACCATTGTTGCATTTCGAAGTGATGGAAAACACATCATCACTCTTACACAAAAGAAATGCAACACATGACTTACAAAACAAGGCCAAAAATATCATTGTTGCTTAACAAGCAATGGAAAAACACATCATCACTTTTACAGTTAAAAACGCAACACATGATTTACAAACACGACCATGACACACTACCACATCTAAAAAAACCATCTCTCACTTATCAAAGTGAATGGATCATCTCCTTGTGGCACATTTGCTTGTCGACTAACTATTTCAACCGGTTCATGCACCGATGCTTCGTCCTTAAGGTGCTGCTTTGGATGGAGCCTCAAACACGTGGCTCTTTGATGGCCACTTTGATTGCAATGGGTGAAAAAGGTTTTCTTCCTCCAGAATTACTTAACCAGTTTCTTTTTCTGCTGTGGAGAAGGATTTTCACGGCTCATCCTCCTTTGTACTGCCAGTCTTTTCCAACACTCAACAATGACATGGTTATGTAAACCACAAAAACGCCAAGTTTTCTTATGCCATGATTTACATTCATGATTTTCCACTTGCTTATAATCAAAATGAACTTGAGAATATTGAGACTTATTATACCTTTCCTGGCGGTCTCTAGTGCGATCATGGTGATGAGAGCTTGTCTCAACTCTTCTACTGCGACATGCACTTCCATGGGATGATGGTGAAGTGTTCCCATCATTCTTTTTCCTCGACAGTTTCATCAATGTCTGGGGGCTTCTGACACCTTTGAGCATTCTCCTCCAGTGAATCCCAAACCTGCATAGCGAGGTTTCTGCACAACCTCCAATGGTTGAGTTATGCCTTGGCCATGAATGCCAAGTCCTCCTCCTTTGTACCCCATCCTGGTAAGGAGTCTCATGCCAGTTCCTGTAATGGGGATCTCCACATTTGCAACAGAGATAATAGCATGTGAAGATGAAACTTAAGAATGATCAACACTGTTTATCTCAGCTGTCGATTTTGAAACAGGTGAAGAGGGCTTCTTTGAGCCTTTGTTGCTCTGCACTTCCTCCAAGGACTCTGTCGCGGATTGTAGCTGAAGCTGCAATCGTTGCTTCTCCTCCTTCTCTTCTCGTAGAAGTGCCTTTAATGCATCATGATGTGCTTGAAGACTTTCGTCGTTGTGCTTCAATTCTTCCTATGCCTCTGTCGTGGCTTGCAACTGAAGCTGCAATCGATGTTTGTCCTACATCTCTTCCTGTAGGAGTGTCTTTAACTCAGCGTTATCTGCTGCTTGTTTCTCATAAGCTTCATACAACATGTCCGCTTTCTCGGACACCCTGAGCGTGGTCTCGTACATGTCTTTGAAATCCTCCATGGCTGCATGTTCAATGGTTCACGCTTGCAGTTCACATCAGCAAGAAGACCGCTCTGATACCACTTGATCTGGGTAAATTTTTGATACCCTTTAACCAAGACCTTTTACTTTGGCTGATGTGTTAGAATTGCAATTTATCAAAAGCACTAATCAACACATATGCAGATATAATCAAGAGGAAAACATGTCAACAACCACAAAACAAAAATGCATGCCGTTTAGTAACAGAGTTCGTCCAGTGTGGACTACGTCTTCGGGCCTCGGTGTCTCGATCTTGTTGGCCGCTTCATTCAGTGTTGTAGTTGGTGATAATGTACATGGATGCTGTTGACTTGTCATACAAGGAAAAACCCTCAACATGAGTGGCAAAGTCTCTCTCCGAGACGTTCCGTTACAAGGAACTCTCACTTATCACAAACCTCCTATGAGCATGACAACTTCACACATGGTGACAAAGAGTATCCCACCATCAAGGCAACAAAGGGATCTCACAACACAAATCACCATCCATAATAAATACATACCACACCAATACACATAAAGATTCCGCATCTGACATCAAGCAGGAATCAACAACAACAAATAAAAAGAAAGATTCCACATCATACATCAAGCAGGAATCGACATGACATAAAGCATCCTACAACAATAATCATTGAAGTACATGGCAACAACACTTCATATACCTCAACTCTACTGCTCACTGAAGAATATGCTGCTCAATTGCTGGATCTGAATGCACCATCACCAATGTGGTGTCAAATCACAAGAAATTGACTGTCCACATGCTGAAATGCGACACTGTCATCCCATGCTGGAAAATGGCCGAAAAATATAAGGCTCAAATGAAAAATCTGACTCTACCATCGGATTTGTGTCGCCGAGAGGTGTATAATTGACTGTCAATTTGCTGAATTCTAACACTGTCGGAATCTAGGCCATAAGGAATCTTTTAGATTCCCCTTAGATTCCTCAAAGATGTTGTTCCACAGGGAATCTAGAAATCTGCAACTAAGACAGGAATCTGATCTCACCATTGAGAACCTTACGAAATTCTGAGAAGAATGAGTATAAAGTTGACCTCATTTTGACACCGGTGAATTTCAGCCTGCAAGGAATCTGAAAGATTCCCTCAAGATTCTTGAAGATTCTCCTCCACAGGGAATTTGCAAAACCGCTATTGAAAAAGCGAATTTGATATCGCCATTACGTTCCTTGCGAAAATATGAGAAAAATGATTGTAAACTTGAGCATATTCTGATAAAAAGAAATTTGACCTCGCCAAGGGAATCTCTAGGCATCAAAGGATTATTCTGTGTCTCGAAATTCGTGCCACGATTATGCCTTCTTTGCCTCGAACTATGTGCCCGAGTCTGGCTTGGCGCACTGACGAAAAGTGACGGGTTTATATAAAAAAATTGGGCGGAGTAACCAAAGCAAGGCATTAGGCACAATGGTTAGTTCGAGAGGTTATTTGGAGGGAGGTCGGGGGGTCAAATCTCGACCCCTCCATAATAGGCACACTTTTGTTTTTTTAAAAGATCCAATGCAATTAATTTATTGCGGTTGGGCCCGCATCGGGCGGCCCACCCATCTCCGCCATATTTAAGTTATACGGTATGAATGGGGTGGCGTGGGCCGGGTCCACCGGAGGTGGCTTGCCCACCCACAATATTGTGTTAAAAGGGTGGCATACGGAGCGGGGCTGGCGGGGTCATGGCCACCAACCCTTTTTTTTTTAAATAAAATTTGTTAAACGGTGCGGTGGGGTCCGACGGGGGTCATGGCCTGCCAACCCAATGAATTTGATATTGTTTGGTCCGATGGGGGTGGCGGGGGTCATGGCCCGCCATCCCTTCTTTTAATATATTTTTTGATTTTATTTAACAAAAAATATATTGTTTTAAATTACCCGAATTTTGACCATAGGATACATTTTAAATGTCCCACAATTTCACTCGAAAATCGGCCAGAGTTGGCCAGATTACTGCGAAATTTCGTCCCCCTTAACCTGTCAAATCATCCAGTCAACCTTAGAACTTTGAGCAGCTCTAAATTTCGCATACAAATTTGGTTTGATGAACCATTCGTATTGTTGCGATCAAGACGACGAGATCTTCAACCTGAAACTGAGTTTGCCATGTTTCCGTCACTTTGATTTTTGAGCTTTCATAAGCCCTCTATGTCTTGTGTGTCTCTGGAGCCACCTGGATCAATCCCCAAACCCGACACATGCAACACATTAGTGGCCCGGATTCTATTTCCCGCCTCAGTTTGAAAAACTACGATACCTCTTCCAACGGGAGTGCATTTTGGTTTATTGCCCATGGTTGTTTTGAAATTCATGTGCTCTTCTTGGTAGTCGGAAAAACAGTCCCTTACTCCAGTCATGTGAGCAAAGGCTCCACTGTCAATATACCAGACATCAGAAGAAGCAATGCTTGATACGCAAGCAAAATTTTCCTCAAGTCTGGATGCCAATACAGAGACATCATGATCCATTTGTTTTGTCATGCTTCTTCCCCTTCTCGGAGAACTGCGTGAACCCTTCTACGTTGTTGCTGCAACAATAGATTTCCATTCACTGGTTGATTCCCCCTTCCTGTTATTCATCTCTGGCTCTGACACCATGTGAAATTTTCAAACTGAAAACTATGCAGTTGCAGTGATAGATTTATCTCTCCTACTTATTATTTCAATAAGTTATTATTCAAAAATCTTCTGGCTAATATCGAAATAAACACTACTGCAATATTCACAAATATATATGCAGAGAAATAAATAGTAGGGAACATAAGCACGAGAAACAATCACATGTACATAGTTATTTTTGGACAATTGTCCCCGGAAAAACCCAATGCGGGAAAACCGGTGTAGCAGATGAGGGTTTTATTCATTCTTCAACAAATGATATCTTTACAGGGAAATATAATGGCAGATAAATTTTGAAACACCTAAGACTGAATTTTCAGCTTCCTCGGATAATTCTTTGACATGCTGATCAACCTCTGCTGGCCCCTGTGCCTGTCTGCGTGATTCACTGTGCAGTCCCAGTGCTGGATTGCGTAAGTTTGCATGGAGACTGCGTGGGTTCTCTGTGCTGCAGCCTCAAGCTGCCTCTAGTGGCCCATTGCTGCCCTCCGTCCCTGATCTCGATCACTGCTGCCTCCCTCCTTTTGCTTCTGCAAACTCTTCGTCCTGCAACTCTCCCACTGAAATCGAATATTCTAACTTCAAAATCGATCTCCTTCGGGTACTGAGTGTATGCCCGACTTGTTTTCCAAATGACCCTCAAGCCTTCTTTTATAATCTTCCTGTTGGAGAACCAACGACCCAGATTAAAAGATTAATCAATGGCTAAGATTAAAACTTGACTTGACCCATGTTTTCTAGAGGATTCACACTCTGAATTATTAATACCCTTTAATTATTTCATTTCCCTAAGTTTAGACTTAAGCTCTTCATTAAAATAATTAATTATTTTAGTAAGTCATGAACCGAGTGGAATTTCCACAAACTGTATCTAGGTTCTTTAGAATGCTGCTATCCAAGCCTCCCTGCAAAGTTTGAGACTTGGAACACTTCCGGATGCTACAAAAATCAACACATACTTGGTGCTTTACAACTTCTTCAAAAGTGCAAGGTTCAGTTTGAATGATAGTACTCGTGGAAGCCAAGTACCCTTGATCCCTGTTGGGCTTCTTACTTTCCCGAAATGTTCCTCTTGGAGCAACATGATTTTCAGCATCTTGAAGTGTATCTTTGAGCCATAGTGGTCTTTTCTTTGAGGTAAAGGGATCACAAGGAGGTGGATCAAGAGGATAGGCTCATCCATCAGGTCATCAACATTGAGCATAGGCTCATCCATCGAAGGTTCTTCTTGTTTTTCAGCAACATCATCATCCTTCCTTGAGTTGGGGAGATCTCTGGCTTTCCTGAAGGCAATGTCTTCATCAAACATAACATCTCTACTTACTTCTACCTCTCTTTGACCAAGTGCATAAATTCTATATGCCTTGAATTTTCACTATATCCAACGAATACACCTTACTTTCCAGAAGCTTCCAACTTGTTCCTTTTCTCTTTAGGTACATGAAATTACACAGGACAGCTAAAGATTCTAAAATGAGAAACATGAGGTTTCTTACAAGTGAAGACTTTTGTGCGTGTCTTGAAATCCAAGGCTTGATCAGGGCTCCTATTTTGAACATATATAACAGTGTTAGCAACTTCTCCCCATAAAAACTTCGGTAGACCTTGATCATAGATCATGGCATAGGTGGCTTCCATAATAGTTCGATTATTTATTTCAGCAACTCCATTTTTCTTTGGAGTATACATAATGGTTGTCTGCCTCTTAATGCCTGCCTGTATACAAAAGTCATTGAATTCATTAGATTCATATTCGGTTCCATTGTCAGTCCTCAACGTCTTGATCTTCTTTCTTGTTTGATTCTCCACCAACGCTTTGAAAGAACGAAACCATTTGAATACTTAATCCTTCCACTTCAAGAAATAAATCCATGTTTTGTAGGAGAAGCCATCCACAAATATTGCATAGTATGAGTATCCTCCTAATGAAGTATTAGGCAAGGCACCAGACATGTTAGAATGGATCAATTCAAGAATATCAATTGTTTTGCTTTCACTAGAAAGGAATGGTCCCTTTGTGTGTTTCCCTGTTGCACAACCTTGACATCAGACAGACTGGTTCATGATTCATATGAAACTTAGACATTCTTGTGAATCATGACTATCTTCTTTACCTAGGTAAGACTTTGTAATGTAAGTGGGCAAATCTTTGGTGCCATAGCTCACATTGAATAGAGGTATCAGTTGCCAATGCTCCCAAAGGACTTCCACCAACTTGATAAAGACTATCAACCCTAAACCCAAGAGTAAAAGCATCTTTGAAGTTTCGATGCCATACACGCATCTTTCAATCAATGAAAGCTACCTTGAAGCCTTTGTCTTCCATCACAGAAGTAGACAACAAATTCTTCTTCAAATCGGGCACATACAAATCTTCCTAAAGATGTATGGCTTTAGTCTTGACCATAGTTCAAGTGAAGAGTAACAGTTCCTATCCCTCTTACGGGGTAGGTGGCATTATCTGTAAGAATAATTTTTAGATTAGTTTTCCTCCCAACAAAATTTGAGAGGGCCTCCTTATATCCAATGGAATGCCTTGAGGCTCCACTATCAATTAACCAATGATCCAAGGTATCCGGAGGGGAGGCAGTAGATAGAGTAGAAATTAGATAGAACTCATCTTGTTTTTCTACAACATTATTTTCATCATACCTGGCATTTCTTATCCTCTTGGGAGGTAGATTATTTCCTTCTCGGGCAACGGTAGCATTCTTTTTTCCTTTATTGTTATACCTGTTGTTTCTTTGATTGTTATTACTTTTGTAATTGTTGTTGTTGTCATCCCTTGGAGGATTTTTATTGTGAGGACACTCTCTAGCATAGTGCCCGAACTTGTTGTAATTGTAGCATCTTCCTTTGGCTTTTCCTTTGAATCCTTTCTTAGATTCTTGACCCTGTGATGGATCAACATCATACCTACTTTTAGCATGTGCAAAAAAGCAGTAGGTTCATTTCCATTGTAGGAATTATCGCTCTCCATCCTCCTTGTTTCCTCTTGAGTGCATCTAGACAATAGCTCATCAAAACTAGGTATCCTGTCATTATTGAGAATGGTGCTGACAAATGTATCCCATGGCCTTGAAAGACCTCAAGAGCAATGAGGGTGAGTTCCCTGTCACCAATAACTTCTCCAATAAATAACAGGTCATTCTTCACTTGAGTTATTCTCATGAAGTAGGATTGGATAGACTCCCCTTTATCCATCTTCATATCCTTCAACACAGTGTTGCGAACATCTCGATAACATCTCGATTTTATCTCGAAATCACGATTTTTTGGCCTAGCCGATGTTTGCCGAATTTTACAGATATTTTTATGGTATCTTAATTTTGCCGATGTTTGTTGATTTTTATCCAATAGTTTCCCGATTTTCCTGATTTTTTGGTTTTTAAGACCCTTGTCGATTTTATCTCGATGCCGATGTTCATAACATTGCTTCAACATGTTCTTGAGAAAGAGGATTTGATTTTCCTTTTGACTTTTGAATGGAATCAACTAAGGTTTTCTTAGCTTTGACCTCACCTTTTCTATTCTGTGTTCTAGCAGCAACAAGTGCATTTGAAGGAGGCTCCACCACTTTCCCTTGTACATAGTCCAATACTTCATGCTCCTCCAAGGTCAAATCAAGAGCCATCTTCCAGGAATAATAATCTGACTTGTCATTGAGCTTCTCCTCAGTCTTGAAATATGAAGTAGCAGCCATGGAGAGTAGTACTTGTCAACAAATATCTTGGTGATTGCTTTTTCTCTTGCTTGCGCTTGTCCTCACCTTAGCTCTGATACTGTGTTAATTTTAGATAACAAAGGTATGTTCTATGCTTGCAACAATTACTTCAATGCCATTTTATTATCCCAATGACAATTCCACTTTAATTTCCAATACCAATCACATAACACTAATTCACATTGACAGTAATTGTAGATAGAACATAAACAATAAAATGTAGAAGACAAGTCAAGACAACAGAACATAGGTATTTGGCTAAAGCCAAAGAAAAACCCTAGAGGGGGAAAACCCTTAATCAATCCTTCTTATTATCAAATATCAAATGTTCAACAGAGAGATTATCCAATAGAGTACAATGATGAAAGTCAAAGTCAATGTGACTTGACTTTTGCAAAATATCCAAACCAATATCCAACTGATGAAGTCAAAGTCAATTTTGATCAGCGTGATGAAAGTCTACAATTTTGAAAAGTCAACAACAATCAACGTGCCCTAACCAATCAATAGTCAATGGTCAACACAATAGTCAAACAACTTCTCTTGAGCTTGGTCAAAGTCAAAGATACTCAACCATGCTTGGTGGTTAAACAACAACAAAAACAATCAACAAAATGGTGGTCAAACTTGGTCAAATGATGAAGTCACCTTGCGGTCAAAACAATCCTCCAAGCTTATGGTCAAGCCCAGTCAAACATCACCTTCCTCGATTTTTGTGCCAAACAATGTGGCCTGCTAGGATAGATCCTTCCCTGGTCAAATTGTAGTCAAACAATCCCTCAATACCAAAAGCCAATGCTGGTCAAAGTCTCCTCAAGAACATAAAGTCAACATATGCCAAATCAGATCCAAGAACTCACACGTGTGGAAGAACCACTGCCTTAGGTGTACGAACCAATCAAATGAGGAGAGAGAAAGATGTGTGAGAGATGTGCCAAATGAGGTTGAGGGTCTCCTCTATTTTTATGTGTTGGAGGGGGGTCAAGTTGTCTAATTTGACCCCAAGCCGACCTTGACCAAATGTGCATCTGTGGGCTTGACATCCAAAGCGTATTTCTCCTTGTCCAAATTTAGTGCTTCTAGGGTCAATTTTGGTCCTCTTGAAAAGAGGAATTTTGTAAAATAATCATCTTAGGCCAATGAGCTACCCAAAGTGGAATTTGACCCTAGTTGCACATTTTAACAATTAGGCTGCTAGTCAGGGTAAAATCCACAAGGGGAAAACCTAACAATCCATCTCTTATAAAATCATATCAAAATGAGATATTCAAGACCAAGACCAAGAAAAAACTGCCACCAAAATTATTAAGTCCAACCCTCCTCCAAGTCACCTCCAAGAGTCAAAGTCAATGCAGGTCAAACTTGGTCCAATTCTGGTTAACATCTTGAATTTACGGTCCTGAAATTTTGGGCCTGTAGTAGCATAGAAACTTTGGCCTGTTCACATGTGTGAGCCATGGAAAGTTTGAAATTCAGTCAAGAAAAAATATTCTTCTCTTTCCTTTGACTTATTTTCTTTTCTTTGACTTTGGCTTGTTGTTCTCCTTTTTTTGGTTCAGAAGATGCTTCTCGTTGTGTGTGTGAATATTGTCTTCCAAATAGGTCGAAGTGTCTTCTATATATATATATCTGTCCAAGAGTGTTGAATGGGTGCCACTCAAGAGTGCTAGGCCGACTTGACATTTTGTGGACTAATGACTCAACATAAAAATCGTTTTTATTTTTCTTACAAATGTCCAAATGGGACATGACTCAAATACATTTTCTTTGGACTCAAGATGCATGAAGAACATGCTTTGAAAAAACATAAATTTAATGAATATATATCAATGATAAAATTTACATTATGAAGACCGACTCTAGTTACAACTTCAACACTCCCTCTTAACTAGGGAGGTATTCATAATGACTCAACAGGGTATTCTCAAGTTGAAATATTCATATAAGAAAGGATCTGGATTGATAAGCATCAATGATGATTATATCATCATCAATGATGATTATATCATCATAATGAGCATTGTCAAACTACCAAGGTCTTGACAAGTATGCTCTATCTTTTCATTAGATCAGAGCACAATGCTGGGAAACATTAATTTGGACACACCGCCTCTCGAGGCACATACCAAAGGGAGCTGGAAGCAGAAGTAGACATGTAGGATCTTAAGGTATGTCCACACAGGACCATTTCGTAATCCAAGGAAAAGTTTGTCCTCTGGACCATTCTTTTACCAAGTCCATGTACTTGACACTCACAACTGTTAGTCCTGGTCACAATGCATGACTCAAGAATATACGTCCTTGATGCTTATCCAATCCACCATACTCCCTATCCATGTTCATGCACTAGAATTACAATGGTTAGTCCTGGCCATTGTACCTGACACATGGAGAACACGGTGTCCATCCTCACTCCCTCTCAAACAGGGAGGAAATAACTACAAGCCCAAGCTTGTGTCAGAAGTACACATATTTCTCTTACATCAACTACCTATTCTTCTGTGGAGATCTGTTGTAGCTTTATGGCTCCATTCTGCATCATGTCACGGATCATAATGTGCTTCAACTTTCTTGGTTCTCAGACAATCTTCATATAGCTTTAATCAATTGAATCTAGCATTCCATCAAATAGTTTATTAAACATTTTATGGAGAAAAACTGCATCACAGCTAATTGTATAAAGTTTAAACTTCCATATCATCTTTCTTCATAGTGCAACATAATCCTGCTTCATGCTCTTCCAAGAGATGATACCAACTTCCAAGCAGAACCAACCATTAGTAGCTTCTCTACTCATCATTAGCACTGCCAACCCAAACAATGTATCCTCTAGTCTCAAGTTGTAGTATAAGATCCTACATGTCTACTTCTGCTTCCAGCTCCCTTTGATCCTCTCTCTCTTACTGGGAGAATCTTCAAACTGTTCTTTCTTTTTGCAATTACGTTCTTCCATCTTCGTGCTTTGCTATGTTCTTTCCATTCTTTCATTTGCTTTCAAGCCTTGGGTAGTTCTTATAATCGATCTGCAAACTTCATTAGGAACCTATGAAAGAACAAATATAAGTCAAATACTCTTTCTATGTACTCTATTTTTCCATACAAAAGGTTGATTTTCTAAAGATTATTCTATATATTAAGCATTACGAATTTTGCTAACTTGTTTGGCAACTAACTTGCTGGTTGAACAGCCATTACTTTTCTGTTTTCTCCATGCTATATCACACATTTACAGGTTAGAATAGCAGGCACTGAGACTAGGGAACCCCCCTTAAAGTTAGCAGGCATCAAGACAGATAGAGAGGGAGACTTGCTAGTGACACTTAGGCAGATTTTTCTATTTATTTGCCAATTTCTACTGCTAATTTTCAAAGGTGATCTTATTCACGAGTGGTATAGAAATTAGTGCTAACAAGTACTCAATCTTCTTACGATTTTAATATACTTGCTTATATGTGTTAATTGTTGGATTGTAGCACCCCCCCATGTCTGTATCTCTAGATGTTGTTCAGCGTTCCCCCTTGTATCAACTTTATCTTGCCTCGTAGAGTTAGATATTGTAATAATTATAGATTAGGTGACCAGTGCCTAGTGAGAATAAAGGAATCTCCTAGACATGTATATGACACCATATTATGTAATTGATTATACATTTTGAAATAGTAGTATAGTACATCTCTCTTATTCATTTATATTCTCTTGCCTGTCTCTAATTTTCTTGATTGTTTAACACCTAGGTCAGAATTAACTCAATATTGTATGTCATTCTGGTTTATTTATGTTTATCCTCCCTACTGACGTTTCGATGCCTTATGTTGTAACTCTTTTGGAGAAATACATTTGATTTTATTTCCGTCTCACGTTGTGCCTGGGTTCAATTACCTTCCTATTACATGAAGAAGATCATCAAATCTCAAGGACAACCACATCTAGTCAACAGAAAGTCATCTGGCTTTTCACTGTAAGAATTGAATCTTAACCGAGGAAGATTAGTTTATGTATGTGATTGAATTGTTGGATAACGAGTAAGAATAGGTTATTCCTAAACCTGGCTTCACTCAGTATTGTATAATTCAGCTTCTCTCCTTTGTGTTTATTCAATAAAAACACAAGTCTAGACACGGTCAGGCATTGGGATGGGATTTGTTAGTTGTCTAACAATAACCTTTCCTAGATCAGAAAAGATCTGGAAGTCTATTAGAAGTAGGATGAAAAGGCCAACTATAGTGATAAACAAATTGAAAATCATTATTTGAATCTGAAAACTTATATATACGGGAGTTGGTTCATTGAAGAAAATTTATATGTACATTACTTAGGTGTTGTTTCAAGTAACCTGAGCTTTTAATTCTCCAGGTTGACATTGCACCAACACTAGCTCTTCTACTGGGTGTTCCAATACCAAAAAATAGCGTGGGTGTTCTACTTCCACAACTTTTCCATTCATTCACTGGTGAGTTATCAATGTATGATTTGCCTGGTCATCATTTTTTCATGGTCTTGGAATTTTAGATCTAACATATATTAGTTCTGTAATTTTCTTTATTTCAATGTTCTATGTTCTAAAACAGCGTGCTAGCTTAGAATAACTTATTTTCCAATTTACCAGAAGGGTCTTACTAAAAATTAATTTATCGAGGAAGAAGCACTGTGCTCTAAGAATACTTTATTGAATGCATGATATTTAAATATGCTTTGCTAGTATTTGTGTTTTTTCTGTTGCTTGCTTTTGGTTATTTCTGATGTGTACTTCTTGCTGGCAGTCAATTGTTTTGATCATTTTTTGGGAAAATGCATCTTATATTTCATTAATAAACAATAAAAATATCCGTTCATCATGGGGCCAAAGGGCGATCACATAGGTTCCCCAAATGTACATAAGCAAGGATAGCTAGCATGCCTGATTTGGCTTTTTACTCAAGAGAATTGGCATCTTTTGTTGAAAAGTGGTAGCTCAGTAGGTCCTTCTTCTCCATGGTTTGATGTCTATCATGGGGGAGGGGGGGCGGGGGGGCGGTAGGGACATTAAGTTGTCTCTCTAGATGTTCTTTTTGATATAAAGTGAGTTTATATTTTAAAGTGACTTTTGTACTTTATAAAGTGTATTTAAGTTGGTGACTTAAAGTGCATCTAATGAATATTAAAGACTAAAGTGTATTTAATATGAGAGGTTAAATGTGAGCCCTAAATCTAATTAAGTCACAACCATTGAAAAAGTTAGTTAGAGAGGTTAGCGTTAAGTCAATGAGAAATAAAGTACAAAAACACATTTAGAGAGGAGAGACATTAATTAATGTGTGTGATACACGTCTAAGAGAACGGAGAGAAAGCAGTGAAGAAGAGTGTGAGAAAGTTCAACAGAAACAAGGCACAAATCCCAAGAAAGTGAGCTGTACAGCAACAGTAGCAAGGGAACAAAAATTGAGGTAAGTCAAAGGGCACGATTTTTCAGGAAGTCAATAGATTCCATACAGTTCCATACAGCATGGACAGACTGTAATCAGCACAGTGTTCAAGGCAGATGCAGGGAGCATTTATTGTTGTACCTGACTGAACATTATGGATTTTTGAGGTACGTACAGCACAGACATCGAGGGAACCATTTTTCAGGCAGTAGGCACTGTTTTCAAGGCAGAAAGTGGGCTGATTGTGAGATAAGTCTGTGTATTAATTATTGGTAATTTTTTGCTGATTGTATCTGTTATTCTGCAATAATCTTTAGAACACTTTGAAGACAAAGACATCCATTGTAGGACAAATAATTGTATATAAGATCATTTGAATACAAGTGAGATGATTGTGCTGACATCTTTATTCTTCGGAACTTGAGTTTGTTGTTTCTGTTCTGAGTGATACAAATACATAGACTAATTGACATGTCTGCTCTTGTGACTCGGATTTCATTAAGGAGTTCTAGTGATTTGATTTTCCCTTATCTTGTTTGTGTCGTTTTCTTGATTTACTTGAAGTATCTGATGTTCTTTAGCTATGGAAGTTGCATGGTTAATTTCTGAATCTTCACTCAAAACTTCTATTGCTTGAACTGCAACTTCTGAGTACGTCTTCACTTCTACTAGTTTATCCTCTTCTTGAGTTGTGATATTGACTGGATCGGTTTTCATTCCTTTATCTTCAATTTGGACTGTTACGACTAGAGACTTCGATAATTTTTTCTTGAATAAGTTGTTCTAACCTTTCTGTTAGCGACTTCTTGTCCTTCTTAAGCTTCTTAATTTGCGTTAGTAATTTTTCACTATGGTCTTTAAGCTGATAAACTTCTTCATTCTCGTCAACGGTCATTTTGTCAACTTCTCTTTGCATATTTTGTAGTACTTTTTTACCTTCTTGAAAAATTACTTTTAAAATATCTTCTATCTCTTCTGGTGTTATTGAATTTGGCTTCAATGTAACATCCTGTAGTATTATTTTTTTCTTTTTGTATGAAAATGTCAAAAACTTCTTTTTTGTATTTAGGATGAAAGACCCTAGAGTTTCCATCCAAGGTGAGCCCAAAATAATGTCACCTTGATTGCTCCATAGGGATTGAGTTGAAAATTGTGATATAAATGTATATTCCTCAATGTTTAATTGTAAATAGGCTATGTCATATTGTTTTTTATTCCAACGCTCTAATTTTTCGATTACATTTGACTCAGGAACCACCAATTGCTTAGCAAGGTTAGGGTTTATATAATTTTTTTCTTCGGTGGGAGATATAAAAATAGTAATATCTTTTTTGTCATATCCCCAATAATTAAATTTGTCTAAGGCGTATTCCCAATTTTGCAGTTTTGTCTCCTACTTAATTATTGTGGCACTTGGACTTAGGAATTTTGGGTTAGAAGCTTGGGAATTAAATTTTGCACGAAAACTTAGCAAAAGTGGGTCCAAAATTAAAAGGGTGAGTTTTGGGGGCCACACAAAAAGGGGAATCGAACCCTTGGGAGGAATTTGACCCACATGGAGGGAAAAATGCTCAAGGGGCTTGATTTGGTGGGGACCACATGAGGGGGAGGGAAGAAACTACAAAAAGCAAGGACAAACACGTTTTTGGGGTTCCTTGTTCATTCATCTAACTTAGAGTTTGCTTGTGTTGATAGCCAAGTCAACTAGTGCTTTGAGCACAAAAATTTCCAAGGAGAAATTCCAACCTCTCTTTTAGTGGACTTAGAGTGCCACTCTAGGAGGAATTTTTGAATTCAATGGAGGAGAAATTTCCGGAGTTCGTGGTACCTCTCTGGCCCATTACTTACCCAGTTCGAATTTCCAAGGAGTACGCAGAAACTAAATTCGTACCACTGAATTGAGGGAGATTAAAGGGTCTTTTGGTCAGAGGAATTAACAAAAATTTCACTCAGACTGGACTAGCAATTGTGGAGGGTTTTGGGGCTGGAAGTTGCAGTTTGAGGGCCTACGCAGTAGTGTTTTTGGGAAAAATTCGTGGAGATGGCCTCATCTCATTTGGGCTTGATTTTGAGAAGAGATTAACCCAACTCTTCCACGAGAAATATCCAGGCCATCGTACAACTGATTTTAGGAGGGGAAGTGACAAATCCAACAATTGTGGTTGTCGGGCATGCAATTTCTGCCAAGGAGGGCGTAGTACTAACAATTGGGTAATTTTGGAGTTCGGAATTAGCTCGATTCCTTTCTGGGTTTTGCTGGACTAGCTTCAAGGAGCATACACCTATTTTTGCAGAATTTTTGGAGGTGTTTTGGGCCCTCAAATTCCAGTTCTCCAACAACAATAATGCAAAAAATTTCTAGGTGGAGCATACAACCTGTTGGAGCCATTTATTTGGGGATTTTCATCTATACTCACTTGGGTATTTGCTTTCTTACATGGCAAGCCCAGGTGCACACTGTCCATACTCTATTGTAACTAGATTCCATTACTTCTTAATAAAATGGCTCAAATTCCTCATTACTTCAATTCCTGCTGCATGTGTTATTTTCAGAACTCTATGGTTTTTTTTTTTTTTTTTTTTGCAAGTTGTAGCTAGTGCATATCTTTGGTATTCTACTGTATATTTCTATTAGGAATATTACATTTTCCTACAAGAGTCCCTTTAATTCTAAATAGCACGTGAGCATAAGTTAATGAAGTTTCTGGGAATCTACCCTTATCCTCGATTATAGATTCCATTTTTTTTCTTTTTCGAGATGAATTTTTAAACTTTTAAAAGTGAAAAATTACTAACGCAATTTAGGAAGCTTAAGAAGGACAAGAAATCACTAAAAGACAGGTTAGAACAATGTACTCAACAAGAAGTATCGAAGTCTCCAGATGTAACAACTCAAGTTGAAGAAAATGAACGAATATTGATCCAATCAATGTCATAAATCAAGAGGAGGATAAACCAGTTGAAGTGAAAATGACTCGGAAGTTGCAACTCAAGCAACGAAAATTTCAAATGAAGATCCATAAATTAACCACACAACTTCCATAACTAATGAAAATCATATTTTTCAAATAAATCAGGAAAATGACACAAACAAGATAAGGGGAAATCAAATCACTGGAACTCCATATTGACATCTGAATCACAAGAGTCGACATGTCAATCAGTATGCGTATCTATATCACTCAGAACATAGACAACAAATTTATGTTCCGAAGAATACTGAAGTGTGCACAATTTAGTCTAGCTGTAACAATTCATCACAAGTTTCAAGCAACCGCAAGATTCCACAAAAGATTGATTTAGAATGGTCAGATCCCTTCTTAGTAAGACAATTCTATTTATCACACAGAGGATCTTATCATCGTGTATCAACGAAGATGACAAATCGAAAAATTCCCAAAAATGCGAATATTTTACAAGGACATAGAACAAATCACATGCATTGTTAGCAATAAGATTTGAGGACAAACCTTTTTGAAGAGGAAGGCGATGTTATGAAAAAAATATATATAAAAAAATATTATATAAATAAGTAATAAATGTAATAATAGTTAATTAAATAATGACAATTTACCTGAGTCACAAGACACGTCCCTCAGGGTCTCGTGTTCTGTATTTCACATGTTAGACACGAAACGTGCCCTAAAACATGTCAAAAATGTTTTTCTTTGTGTCCTACAATCAAGACATATGTTATGGATGTGGAAAAAACGTGTTGTAGCGTTTTTGGCTCTTAGGACACGTGTCCCATGAAAAGTGACATTTAAAACCTGCAACATGGTTTATTTTTTGGGTTTTTTTGTCATTGTTCGTCGCCGAAGTCGAGTTTTCTTGTTGTCGAAATAAAATTTGTTGTGAAGTATGAGGAATTCCATCAGATTCGAGCGCAATGCTCACAACTTCACATTGAGAGCACAGTTCACAACTTCACATTGACCTGGACCTGGAGATGCAAGAGACGAGCATTTGCGTACTTTGCTGAGAGTTTGGAGCACTTAAATTTCCTGTAAGTTGTGTTATAGCCTATGAAACTTAACTTTATTATACACCAATGACCACATTTTATGACCAGTGACCACGTATAGATCGTGTGTTGAAATAAAAAGCCCAACTCTCTGTCATGTGCTCACTGCTCACTACACCTTTGAGGTCTAAAGGGAGGGAAATATCGATTAATGCTTTGGTCAATAGTGAAGTTTGAAAACATATAAATTTATAATTTATAAACTACCTTATGTGAAGTTTGAACATGATCGAACCCGTTTGAAGTTAATAACAAAAGTTATAACATGAATAATGAACATTGAACTGTGAACATCATTGATGTAGTAAATTAATAAACTAAATAGTAAATAGTGTATACTAAATACTAAATAGCTAAGAAATCGGATTCGTCCCCCAGGGGCTTCGAACCCCGAATTCGGCGAATCCGATACGATTCGCCAGGATTCGTACTCGATTCACGGGATACGGCCGTATCCATATAGGGTACGACGAACCCCAACCGTACCTTGTATGGATACGACTGTATCCCGTATGACCGGATTCGCTGTCTAGAAAAAGTGCAATTTTTCTTTATAAAATACCGAATCCGAATTCCTTCTTTGACTGGTTCATGGAGTTAGTTAGATTAATACTACTTGTTTATGCATTCCTTGAATAAATCTAGGTCTTTGGAATGGATATTATTATTCTATTGGAGGTTTTTAAATTTACATCTATATAAGGTGAGCTCCTCATATTGTAATGGTTGTTGAAAGTTTGTGGAGACACACTATACTACTATAGTTGTTTACTTTGGGGGCATAAAGCTTATGATTTTGTAACTCAAATGCTGAATACAAAGGATGTAACTTCTACCACATCAAATTGTCTATAAGGAGCTGGGTATAGCATTTCCTTGATTATGAGAGCTTCTGGATAGACTATTGCCTCTTGAAATTCATGTGTTATTATAAGCTGAAAATAGTGGAAAAGCAAATTTTCATGCTTAGAAATTGCTTCAAACAACTCATTTTCAGCTATAGACATTCCTCTCTCTCAACTTGATGTATTTTCCATTATTAGGATTGAGAAATAAGTTCTAGAATTTATAAACAACAGCAAGTAATTGGCTGTAGCATGTTTGTTGTCACTGTAAACAGCCCTACATCCAGAGATATAAGCTCACTTTGACCTTATCTTTAAAAACCAGTGGTAGAAGGAATTGACCAACACACACACACACAAGCTTGTAGTTAGAGACTGTAGTTTTTTTGTATTTTCTATTTCTATTTGCCATTGGCAGTGTACTTATGTAACACATTTTGATTCTGATGACTTAATGAGAAAACTATAGTATCTTACTATCTTGTCTTTCTAAGTAAATTTGACAATTGTATGATGTATCAATGTATCAAATTTCAATGTATCATGTATGAGTATCTAAGATCTTAAATCTATGTTTGAATCAATGGATTTGTATGAATTTGTGTAAAAAATATCTAATTTTTAATATATATATATTTTTTAATAAAATAATATATAATGTATCGTATCCCAGACGTGTCCTGTTCCGGGGGTCACCGTACTCGAATCCGATTCTCGAATCCCCGTATCCCCGTATCAAGTGACTTAGCTAAATAGATATCATCATGATTCATATCTATATGGATCAAGCACTATATTTTAGTGTTTTTTTTTATATATATATATATATATATATATATATATATATATATATATATATATAGTGTTCCTCGTGTCTTGTTTCCGGGGTCAATGTGTCTCGTGTGGAATACTCATATTTACGTGTCCTTGTGTCATGTGACTTAGCTATTTACTGAAGAGGCATGTCTCTAAGGGCATGACCAGTCATGAAAGGGCACCTGGCTATGTATATAAGAAGGCCTTCACCCTCATTGTATTCATTTCATATCTTCTGTGCAATTCTGAAGTGACAAAAATAAAGAGTTATTGTGTTTTAAAATGTAAATACACAAATGTATTGTAAATAGTATGTTATTAACTTATTAATAATATGAAATGTATAGGGATGATTGAATGTTACAATGAGGGCCTGCTTATATACCTAGGCAGGTTCCCTTTCATGAATGGTGATGTCCATTAAGATATGCCTCTTCATTAACTAATCATTAATTAACTAGAATTATGATTATTATTTATTCACTCATATTTATTTCATTTTTATATAAATTGTATTTGTAACATTGCCCCTCTCTTCAAGAAGATTTGTCCTCAAAGCTTAATCTGTTATTAATTTCTTCATTCGTCCACATCATTTTGATAGGTGTAAATCATCAATACCACCTTGTAATCAGGGTTGATTCTTTTTTTTTATAATAATTTTAACATATATATATATCTGTGGTAGCTTTATAAAAATTTAATATAAAGCGACTTTATATTTTTAATAAAGCAACTATAAAAATTTTCATAAAGCACCTTTATAGTTTATTAAAATTATTTATATGTATTACCAATATTATCATTCTTACGGACATGCCCCTTTTTAAATTCATCGACGTGGTTAAAGCTGCGAACTTGACAATCTGGAACAAATGTTCACTATACCCCTCATCCTTGCTAACTTGGATAAGCATAATATTTCTTTCTAGAATAAATGCTTTCCCAAGAAAAGGCTTCATAAGTGAATTTGAAGGTTTTGATACAGAAGCTGTCTTTATTGACACTTCTTACCTCTCTGGAAATTGATGAACATCCATATGAAAAACATGGTCTTGCATTTGGATGGAGGAGGGAATAAGGCCATATAAGAGCATGGCCATGCACTAGACGCCCCCTCTGCTAATCACTAACCAAGACTTGGATATAATGGACATTGCGAGGTCACAGAGGAGGTCTTGTCTTGTTGCTTCACTACAGAGTTAGTGACTAACATGAAGTCGTCTATGTTGGACATGAAATCGAAGGGAGGGTCGAAGTCGTAGCGGGAGAACCAATCCTCTATTGTAGCTCTCATTTGAAAATACGACCTCAAATATTGTAGCTTATGTGAGTCTTTTACCGAATCTCGATTGTAGGTGAGGGTGGACATAGGGATTCGAACAAGATTCACTATGAACGTGTCTAAGATGGGACAAATGTTTTTTTGGGGAATTTCATCGTAACTCAGGTCACTTTCATTGATATTTGGGCCTCGGCTTGCACATGGGCTTGGGCTCCTGCTTCCTCTTTGCTTTCGATGATTGAGATTAGACATAGCTATATAAGCAACTACGTGAACTGTAAAGTATGTGCCTTCTAAGAATCGTTGCATCCGACAGTTGACATTGATTTTCTCTTCAATTGCACTCTTTTTATCCTTTTTCTTCTTTTTTCCAGTAAAAACTAACTTGCTAGGCTCATCCATATCCATACTTGTGCCACCTCCATGCTCAGGTTCAACAATATGAGCATCATTCTCCTCTTGTTTTTGAACAAAAAATGGAAACACTTCATGTTTCTTATTGAAGGGCTTGGGTCCTGTAATGGCGATCACCTCGACTTATCCAAACTCTCAAATATTCGTTGAATTGAATGTGCTATAACACGCAGCTTCACGTCCCAGACATGTACTTTTCTTCCTTTGGGATTGAACTAGCCAAATTGCTGTGAGGTATCAGTAGTCAATAGATGAAACAAAAAATTATTTAGCTCCTTACTCTGGATTTGTGCCTCTGTAACTATCATTGTCACATTCCTTTCAGGCTGCAAATTACTCTGGTTTTGATTGCTTTGAATGAAATTCTCTGCACCCTTGTGTTCCATCTCAGCAAGAGCCTCGCGCTTAATGGTAGCCAAATGTATCTCGTCACTGAACCATAACTCTGGAAATAATTTAAAAACCCCTCCTCCTGCAAATTCTCATCAATATTCCTAATTTGTAAAAGCTTACAGCTCTCCGGATTTGCAGCCATCTTGAAATATTTTGATTTCTTCCTTCTCGTAAACACCAATTCACTGGACTCATCCACATTAAAATATTCATTCAGAGGCTACGAATCCAAATTAGTGGAATCTGCTTCCACTTTTTGAGTGGCAACTAATTGATCACATTTTCTCTCCCATTCTGAGGATTCCTTGTCACATCTTTCCTTAGTGGTATAATGGTCTTGAATACTAGCTATACAAGATACATTTTCATCGACAAGGTTACTTCTTTCAGAAATTGTTTGTTCATACTTTTTGAGATATACATTTCCATTTTTTTGACGGATCTTAAGTTGCTTCTGAAGGAATTCTATCTTGCTCTCAACTGATCGAGATTTCAAATGAAGATCTTTCTTTTTGGATTCATTTTGACTGCCAGCCTGTGATTGAGATCACGTATAAGACCCTCCCAGCTTGGTTATAGAAAACTTGTCAGTCTCTCTGTCTTTTGCTGGGCCAATAGCCAGGTTCTTATACTCAACCACAAAATGTCCTAAAACCTCTAACACTTGCTCTAATGTTGTTTCAGGCATATTACAAGCAACCCTGAACTTCTTAATCAGACAAATATGTTCCTCCAACTCGTCCTGCCAGGTATAGTGTCTTAGGTAAAACGTTTTAGATTACGATTTATTTATTTAAAACAATAAAAGATAATTAGATAAAAATTGCAAATTAAAAATCAAACTATAATATTAATAAATTTGAATTAATTATTAATTATTAAATCATAACATTGATAAAATTAAAATATTACTTATAAGTAAATATTTTTGTTTCTCTAAGTAAAACTATTCTATTAACAGAGAAAAATATTTACAGCAGGCCAAAGCCTGAACATTGCCCTATGCAGTGGCATTTGAACAAAAATACTCCTGAGGAACACTGCCCTGCTGTAGGGAAACCAGTGTAGAGCAGTTATTCAAGAAAAAATCCCTCGCAGGGGAGATATAAGCATCAGTTTTTGGATTACAAAGCTGATAACAAACTAAAAGGTAGGCAAAATATTGACATAACAGGCTGATAACATAGACATTAAGACAAACAAGGACAGGCCCAGTAGTGAGGGCCGAGACAGTGCACAAAAAGCAGTAGGAGAGGGTGGAACTACTCATCGGGAGCTTCTTCAACGACCCTGCACCAGAATTCATCAGGGTTCCCATCGGCATCGTACATGTCGGCAATTGAATTGATCACCTTCTCGGATGAAGAAGGAACCATCCCTCTGCTCTCGTGACCAGCAGCGTTTCGCTCCGAGCTCATTAGACCACGAACAATCTGCACCTCCCTCGCTTGACCACCAGCTTTCAGCAACCCGCTCGCTTGACCATCAGGCTCAGTATTTACCATCGTCTGCCCCTGCTGGGCAAGGCTGCCAAATCCCTGCAAGTTCAAATTATCATTGTGCAACGACCCTTCCCGCATGCCAGAGGACGACACCAGGCCAGAATTGGGATCCACACTCTGAGGTTCTTCACGAAAGGCCACCGTGATGGAGGCGGTGACCCGTGGTCGGATGAAAGAACAAATGAAGGAGAAATGCGCAGTGTGAGTCTGTGCAGGGGGAGGAGAAGGAATGGGGGAGCCCAGGTAGCGACCTGAGCGAAGCCGACGACCACGAAGAGCTCTTGACTGACTGTCCTCATGAGAAGAAGATGAAGAGGAGGTGCTAGGAGTGGGGGAGGGACGTCGTAGCCGGCCACGAGAGGAACCTCTGCGACATCGCATTCGATGCCGGAGGCGCGGCATGAGAACAGACGCAATGGGGAGATCAGAATGTGGAGGAATAGCCTGCCTAGGAGAGGAGACCAACGCGTGAGGATGCAACGAGAAAGACGAGAGCATACAATTACCAGCGAGAGAGAGCTAAAAATTGTTACCGAGATCAAGACAGTAGTTCAAACTGCTTCTCTTACCAGTGGAAGTGCGATGGCAAGAGATGCCGGCATCCGGAGAACAGCTCTGTGCAACAGGCATGGGAACATCCTCCATATCAATGAAATTCTCCATAATATCTCCAGTGTACCGAAGAATCCAGAGCCAAGGACCTGCAATAAATTGACCAGTGGGCCGAATCATAGCGCAGTGCATAGAATCGTTTCGAGAGTCGAACATGGGATTGTTACCAGTGCCAGGCATAAATGCCATAACACACCAAACAACCAAAATTAAATAGCCTGCGTCCTCTAACTCGCGGGATGGCAGGTGTCGCACCATCTTACTCTGCCCCCATCCCATCAACTTAAACGCATGTCTCTCCACCCGCATCCGGGGTTTCTGCATCATTCTGGACCATTTTTTTGCACTGCTGTAGTTGATCATGGTTCCGGATAATGTCTATAGTGCCAGTAAGAAGATTGTTCTCATTGTCAACTCCCAGGTTGGCAAGAAAATCTGCCACCTTGTTGCCTTCCCTTTTGGTGTGTTTGAAGAGGAGCGCTCTGTTGTTGTGAAGCCACCTTTCTATAGCCATAAGACGAGCTTCCAATCTCCAACTGTTGGCTATTTTGTTCGTATGAGTCCCATTGAGGAGGTGATTGGCCATGTTGATGAGAATTTGGGAATCCCCTTCGGCTTCCAAAGGGAACAACCCCAATCAATGGGAAAGGAGAAGTCCCTGCCATAGACCTTCCAATTCAGCTGAATTGTTCGTATCCCATCCAAGATTTCCAAAAAATATAACCAAAGGTGCGCCTTTGTGATCTCTGATGATGCCCCCAAAGCCTGCTTTACCAGGATTACCTTTGGAGGCGCCATCGAAATTAAGTTTGAAGGTGTTCTTGGGAGGAGGAATCCAAGAGATCGGGGCTCGACCAGAGGTTCTAGGAATGCTGTGTATGGTTTTGCCCAGGTCAAGTTGTAAGCCCCAATTGTCCCAAATAGTAATCTCTGTAGCTAGAGTGGGGAAGTCATCCGCTTCCCAAGAGTGCAGGGCCAAGGTTTTCGAGAGGTTGAGACAAAAATTCTCCCAAATGATATTAAGGGGAGTAGTTTTGTCCTTGAAAATGCGTTTATTCCTCTCCTTCCATATAGTCCAGAAGAGTAGATCTGGGATAATTCTCCATAGTTGGTTGAGTAATTCGCTCTTGTAGGGGTTCTGATGCCAATCTCAAATGGAGCTGGAAATGTCTGCAGAGGGCCTACAATTTCTTTGACATCGGAAGCTGACTTTCTCCCAAAGTTGAGTCGCCAAAGCGCAGGAGATTAGGAGATGCTGCTACGTTTCCTCCTGAGCATTGCAATTGGGACAGATTGAAGGACCATGAAAGCTTCTCTTCCTTAAGTTATCCCAAGTGAGGATTCTTTGGTGCCCCAGAAGCCAAAGGAATGAGGAGACTTTGGGCCAAATTCCAGAATTCCAAATTCTGTCCCAAAGTGGATCTTTGGGAGTAGGATCTCTGCATAAGATTCTGTAGGCTTCCTTGGTGGAAAATGTTCCTTTTGGGGAGTATCCCCAACGTAGGATGTCCCTGTCGATGGAAACCCTGATGCATCTTGTTTGCAGTTCCGAATTTAAAACATCCTTTGTATGCTCATCGCTGTTCTCCATTATCCTTTTCGCCGGCTTCCACTTTCTGAAATTCTGCTCATCTGTGTCCATCCATTGTTGTTGAACTGATTCCATCTGCTGCATGTCCCATTCCGGACTGGGAGGCGGTTGGTAGATGTTGGTGAGTTTAGGAAATTGGTCCCAGGAATCCGTCCAGAATCTAGCAGTGCTACCATTCCTAATTTCCCAGAAACTGTGTTGTTGAACGAGCAGGTAATGCTGTTTAGCCGCGTTCCATATTAATGAACCTTTCTCTGTGGGCGTAAATCTGATGAGTTCTTCCTGCGGTTTGTTGTGCGCATATTTAACAGTCCAAATGGTTGCCCATGGCTTCTGGGGGTAATTGCGCCAGTTCCACCAAATTTTAGCACTCATGATGGCATTGCTGTGAGTGGGATCACGCAGACCAATTCCTCCCTGTTCCTTAGGCAAGCAAACCGAGGACCATTTAACCAGAGCCCATTTACGATTAGTGCCATAAGATCCCCATAGGAAATTCCTTTGTAGGGCTTTGATTTTTTTGAGGACCCATTTTGGTGCTGCCAAGATAGAGAACAAATACAGGGGCATAGCCTGCAGCACTGCTTAATTAGAACTAATCTGCTTGCAATGTTCAAAGTTCTGTGAGTCCAAGAGGAGAGGCGAGCTTCAAGTTTTTCAAGGAGTCTTTGCCAAGAGGTATGCTTTAGAGCTGAGTCAATAAGGGGGGCCCCCAAATAAGTAGAGGGGAGCTTGGAAATGGAGAAGCTCAGAATGCGGGCGATAGCCGATTGAGTGATTTGAGGGGTGTGAAAGAAGAAAATTTGGGATTTGGCTGAATTTATGCTCGCGCCCAAGGCAGCCGAGAAATCATTCAAGAGGGATTTGAGCTAGGCGGCCTCATGTGCAGAAGGATAACCAAATAGCATGTTGTCGTCCACAAACTGCTGATGGGAAAGGGCCGGGGAATTGTGGACAGAGATACCGCGAAGGAGCCGGGATCTAAGGGCACTTTTAAGATGGCGGCCCAGGCCTTCTCCCATTAACACAAAGAGGAAGGGAGACAGGGGGTCCCCCTGTCTGATACCACGAGAAGGGCTGAAAGGTCGCGAGGGAATTCCATTTATGAGGATAGAGAAGAAAGAAGAGGAAATAAGGCTCGAGACCCAGCGAATCCAAGCGGGGGAGAAACCAAAAGCATTTAACATTTTTTGAATGTAAGTCCAGCTTAATTTATCAAAGCTTTTGAAAGATCGATTTTTAGAATCATACCTGCCTGCTTGGAGTGCTTGAGTGAGTGTATGATCTCATGCGTGAGGATAATGCCATCCAGAATTTGCCTACCCTCCACATATCCCGATTGCTCAGGCGAGATAAGCAAAGGCAGAAGCGGCTTCAGTCTGTTAGCGATCACTTTTGAGATAACTTTATATATAACATTGCATAAGGCGATCGGTCGAAATTTATTTGCTGTGCTGGTATTTTCTTCCTTGGGTACGAGAGCTATGAAGGTGGCATTTAGGGAGGGAAGAAGCCAGTGCATGGAATGCGATTCCTCCACCACCAACCACACCTCTTCTTTGATGAGGTCCCAGAATTTGTGAAAGAATGTGGTAGTGAAGCCATCCGGCCCTGGAGCCTTTCCCTCTTTGAGCTGTTGCATGGCTAAATCAACTTCCAAAGTCGAAACCAGGCGTAGGAGAAGCTGGTTATGCTCATCTGTGATTATCTTTGGAATGTTTTGAGTTATTTTACCTATGGCTTCCTGTCTGTCCACTGGAGGTTCTTGATGCACCTCTTGGAAGTGCCTAATGAACTCCGTTTCAATCTCACATGGTTTTCTAGTCTTTCCCCCTCCTGATTTTTGATGAAAGTGATTGTGTTGTGCATTCTTCTTTGGACCGTTGTTCTATGAAAAAATTTGGTGTTTCTTTCTCCCTCTTTTAGCCACTTGATTCTGGATTTCTGCCTCCATAAAATTTCCTCCTGCTTATATCTTTCCTCCAAACGAGCGTGAAGATGTTTCTCCTGTTCCAAGGATCTTTCCGTGTGTCCTTCTGTAATGATCTGTTGCTGGAGATTCCTCAATTCTTTAATGAGGTCCTGCTGAGCCTGGAATATATTGCCGAAAGTGGTATGATTCCAGCTCTTAATGTGTGCTTTGAGGCCTTTGAGTTTTTGTTGAAACTGAAACATTTTGGACCCTTCAGGCGGCATGAAATTCTTCCAAAAAGTGTTGATGAGGTCTTTGAAAGCGGGGTGAGAGAGCCAAAAAGCTTCGAAGCGAAAAGGACGACGCACTGTATTCCCCGGTCTTTGCCATTGGAGGGAAATCGGCCAGTGATCAGAGCCTGAGTAAGGGAGAATGGAGGTAGAAATGTCACCACCCAGATGGACAGCATTGTCCGAAATTAGAAATCTATCAAGCTTGGAGCCTATTAAGTGCTGCCCTGTCCGCCTGTTGCTCCAAGTGTGAATTCCATTGCAGTATTGTAGATCAGTCAGTAGATTGCTTTCTATGAAATCTTTGAAGTGGCCAGATTCGTGTTCCAGTTTGGCTCTGCCTCCCATCTTTTCCTCCAGCTTGGTGATCATATTAAAGTCCCCGCCCAAAATCCAAAGGGGGTGTATTCTGTCAAGATTTATCGCTCCTATTGTATCCAGAAGGGCGATTTTGCTGCCTGCGTCTTGAGGGAAATAAACATTAGTGAGGTGACCATGTATGTTCGTTCCAATGATGTGGAAAGTTGCTTGTATGATGTGGTGGTGCGCATGGAAATCGAAGAGAGAAATGGCTTGAGAATTCCGTGCAATGGAAAGCCCACCAGAAGTGCCCGAGGCATCCACAGCGACTGAGTGACAACCCGGCCAAGCTTTGAAGAGAATATTCTCAAGAGTGTGGCTATTACGCCCGAGGCATCCACAGCGACTGAGTGACAACCCGACCAAGCTTTGGAGAGAATATTCTCAAGAGTGTGGCTATTACATTTAGTTTCTTGCATGAAGAAAATCTGAGGCTGCTCCTGCTTTATCATGTTTTTTATCATTCTGAGTTTTCCGGGACTGTTAAGCCCTCTTAGATTCCATGAAGTGAGCTTCATGTGTCACTATTTGGGAGAGGCTTATAGTACTTTGTCAGCTTCGCATATCTACCAGAGTCAACCAGGATTTTGCCTACTGTGATGGTCCTTTCCAGATCTGTTTTCCTCCCACGCTTCTTAGAATCTTTAGGGAGCTGATTGCCATCCCATCTACTGCCCGGCGAATCCCGAGCTCTTTCTGTCTGTAGGCTCTGGCAATGACTACTTCCAGGGTTTCAAGCTGATGGTCTGGGATCTTGTCAAACTCTTTCCTTTTGCAGGCTTGTTCGAGTTCAAAGATGTCAAGCCCTTTGAGGTCGATGCTTTCTGGTTCCTCCTCCATTTGCTGAGCTTGACTGATGTGTGGCGAAAGCTGATTGGGAATACAGTCAACATCCATTCCATTCGGTTTCCAGTTTGGATCCATCAACGAGTTTGCAATAGGCTCAATCTGAGCCTCCAGGTGGGGAGGTAAGGGGGAAGAGTCAGGCGGTGAGGAAAGCGGGGTTGTTTTGGCCGCTTGGGTGGCTATATGGTTGTCTGGAGGAGCCGATTCGGCAGCAGTGGCTAGGGCTTCGAAACTATTGCTGGTGGAAGGAATCGATGGGGTAGCAATGGAAGATTTTTTCCCAGATGACTGTTTCTTGTGAGCCTTTTTTCGGTTGGTAACTTTGGTGAACCCTTCCGGAACAGAAGAGTCTGGTTGATCAGAGGTTGTAGGCTTGACATTGAGCGGGCAATCCCTAAAAAGATGACCATGAACATGACATTTACGACACCGGAAGGGTACATGTTCAAAGTCTAGGGGTTGGATCCATTCAAAATCATCATGATAGAGGCTTACCGAATATGGGAGGGCTTGGTCCAGGCGCATGTAGACACAAATGCGAGCATAAGAAGTATATCGACGGAGCTTTGTCTCCTCAGCAATTTTGATAAACTCCCCCAGCCCTTTGCCTATTTCTGTTAGAGATTCTTCATCCCAGTACTCCAACGGGAGCGAGTACATCCTAATCCAAACGGGAGCCCAACTGAAATCTTCCTTGTCAGGGTTGAACCGTTCTACCCAGTCCCTTAGGTACAAGCCAGCTGAGTTGAAGAAATACGGACCTTCATCCATAACCCTGTTACGATCTTCGATGCAGTTGAAGACCGTAGTGAAAAAGCCCTTAGGTCCAAGCTGATGGGTGACATGCCCTTTGGGTTTCCATTTGGCAGAAATCCACCCTTGCAGAGCTTTTTCAGTGGGCCAGAAGCCAATGAATTTCCCAATGAGGGCATGATCCTTCATATACTGGATTTGACCGTTGATTCTGTGACTTGGGAGCTTGATTTTTGGCCTTTCAGATGCGATTGGCTTGCAGGTTGCAGAGGTCACCGTAGGCTTTTCTTTATGCCCCGATTCTTCTTCCAGTACAACATTGCTCTTTTCCACATTGACGTTTGTCGAATCGTGCTGTGGGATGCTCTTGTCCTTTGAAGACTGTTGCTTCGGTACTTGTCGAGTCATGAAGATTACGGGAGACTTGTTTGTAAACTACTTGAGAAATTTATCCGCCCCCCGATGAGCAGGACGTACGTTGAAACAATGCCCAACCGCGCGAGATTAGGCTGGAAGATCTAGATTTGTGCAGGAGGCGGACAGTGTCAGCGATTGCAGTTGCAGAGAACGAGCGGGAAACCTCATTTTCCACCTTATAAGTAAATATTAATAAGAATAATTATTAATTTTAACAAATATACATGGTTATTATTGGATAAAATAAATAATTATCTGGTTTATTAATATTTATTTACAAGTATATTTTAGTTATTCAAATTTTTAAATAAAATAAATTTATTAATAATATTAATTAATTATTAATAATTATTGAATTAATTTTTTTAATAATTACTATTATTATTAAAAAATTTAATAATAATTAATAATTATTATTATTACTAAAGAATATTAATTAATCTAAAAACATTTTAGATTAGGGTTTATTTATTTATTTAAACAATATAAGATAATAAGAAAATATTGCACATTAATAGTCAAACTATAATATTAAATTAATTTGAATTAATTAATTTTGTTTTAATAATTATTAAATTATAACATTGATTAAATTCTAATTAATTATTTAAGGCTCTTAAATAAAATATTACTTATAAGTATTAATAAGAATAATTATTAATTTTAACCAATAAACGTGGTTATTATTGGATAAAATAAGTAATTATTTGGTTTATTAATATTTATTTATTAGTATGTTTTAGTTATTCATAGTTTTTAATAAATTTAAATAATAATATTAATTAATTATTAATATTTATTGAAAAATTTAATAATAAATAAAAAATTTCACTAATGATTATTAATTAACCTAATACATTTTATAATAAATATCATTCATTTAATTAAATTTATTAATTTAATAAATTTATTTCTTTCATTATAATCATTATGAAAATTATGTTAATAAAAATTAAAAGAATTAAAAAATAAAAAATAAAAATATTAATAATATTAATTACAAATTAATTAATATCCATAGTCGGCTCTTTTAGAATAATTAGGCTTTTCTTCACTATTTATCACTAGTTTGAGGCCTCTCTCTGCTTTCATTCATAATTTGTCCTGAAGATGGATCCCCGTTGGGATTCGAAACATCGACCAATTTCTGTTAACACTGTGGAGAATCCGATTCACTCTTCTTCAATTTCACAAGCATTTGAGCCCTTTGTCTTAGCTTCTTTGAAGACATTGGCTTTGTATTTCTCAAACTACTTCTTCAAAGTAGAGTAGTTGAAATTTGATGACTAAAAAGTTCCTGCAATCCCAACTCGATTTTAATTTCACCTTATCATTCCCATTCAGTTAAATGTCCTTTCCCATAAACATACATTCAACATATAGAATTCTGGAAATGAAATTTTCAGATTAAAACACATGGGACTGTCAACACATGCTGAGAATAAATATGGACATAAACAGACCAACAACACATAAAAATACACAGATTTTGGTCAACTTAGACCCAGACAAAACCCCTTCAATCTTCTCCAGGGAAAACCTGTTAGAGAGCTCTTCAAATTTATTTATCCTTCAAGTTCAGGAAAAATACATTTGTAGACAAAACAAAACAACAAAATACAATTTATCTCTTCAGCCCGAAACTCCTTGAAAACTATGCCCACTTTGCCTCAATTTCCATGCCCACTTGAAGATGAAAATATGTACTGTACAGATAAAGACTGTATGGATTTCCGTACCATTGTACTGACTATACATTTTTTTTTTCAAAAACTTCTCTCGAACTGTGTGCATCTCACAACCTAAATGATGTTCGTACTATATCTTCTGCTGTCTTCTAAGCCTTGATTTCTGTGCCCAACTTTGCCCAGAAATCACTCCTTCAATTTGCTGCAACAAATTTCTCCTTCAGAACTCTTTTCCAGCCCTCAGCCTCCTTTCTCCATTCTGCTCATGAAGAATGAATGCAATCTCTCTTTTCTCTTCCCCCTTTTGTTTCTCTAAATGACTTTTGGGCAACCCTAAGATCTAATGGCTCAGATTCATTTAGATCAAGGGATGAGAAAACATGTACATTTAATTCTCACTTTCTATTTTTTAACTCATCCATTAAATAAAAGTACCCACATTGTACTTTATGTCTAAAGTCACTTTTCACTTTATAATTTAACATCGATTTTACCACTTATAAAGTCACTTTCACTTTATAAAGTCACACTTAGGAAAATAATTATTTTGGACACTTTTACGTAGGTAGAGACTAACCCATGGGAAACTACTTGTCCAAGGTACATTAAAAATCAACACTCCCTCTTACCGAGGAAATTGTTCTCACAGCATCCATCTTGCCCCTAAAATGGACATGCTTGCCTCTTGCCAAGGACTTTGTGAGAACATCGACCACCTGCTCATCTGTTGATATACACTCCAACTTCACTACCCCTGTCTGAACATAGTCCCTAATGAAATGATATCTGATGTCAATGTGTTTTGACCTGTCATGAAACACTAGATTCTCCATGAGTTTAATGCAACTATGATTGTCACAGTGAATAACCGTCGGTCTCAACTCCTGATCAAATAGACCATACAACAACTTGCGAAGTGAGATGGCCTCACAACTAGCCTGGCTAGCGGCCATATACTCAGCCTCAGAAGAGCTCAAAGCAATTGACTTTTGCTTTCGATTGAACCATCAGATAACTGCCGAACCCAATTCAAAGCAACACCCTGAAGTGCTTTTCCTGTCAGAAGCACACCCTGCCCAATCTGAATTTGTGTAACTTGCCAGTCTCACTCCATCTCCCCGCTTATAGTCTAGACCATAATCAACAGTGCACTGCACGTAGCGAAGAATGTACTTTGCAACTACCCACTGCACCCTCCTGGGCTCAACCATGAACTGGCTAAGTGTGTTCACTGTAAAGCATTATCTGGCCTAGCGTTGACCACATACATCAAGGACCCAATAAGCTACCTATACAATGTGGGATCCACCAAACTAGAATTTGAAGCATGAAGCTTCTTCCAGTTGGTGATCATAGGTGTAGACATGGGTCTACAATCTGCCATGTGAAATCTGCTCAACACATCCACAACATACTGCCCCTGCCCCAGAAAGATATGCCCCTCCTGCCACACCTCAAGCCCCAAAAAGTAATGCATCAGCCCAATGTCCTTCATCTTGAACTCGATGGCAAGATCCTCCTTACAACCACGAATCAGTCTCCCTGCCCCAGTAATGAACAAGTCATCAATATATAACACAAGAATGAGCGGATCATCCCCCTACAACAATGTAGTATAGTTTCGGATCTGCATCACTCTTCGTGAAACCCATTTGCTGCAAGTAAGTATCAATCCGTGAATACCAAGCTCTCAGAGCTTGCTTAAGTCTGTAGAGTGCTCGCCTCAATCGACATACATGGGTCTCTCGCCCAAGTACCGCAAAGCCCGGTGCCTGCTCAACATACACCTCCTCCTCTATAACTCCGTTCAGAAATGTTGTCTTCACATCCATCTGATGGATCTGCCAATCCATTTCTGCAGCAATAGAAATAAGGGACTGTATAGAAGTGTATCAAGCTACGGGAGTAACGGTCTCATCATAGTCAACTCCCTTTATCCGTGAGAACCCTCTAGCCACAAAACTCGCCTTGAACTTCTCAATGCTGCCATTTGCAACATGCTTGACCTTGTGGAGCCACCTGGAAGTCGCAACTGACTTGCCCTCAGGCCTAGGCACCACCTCCCAGACATTGTTCTTAATGATAGAGGCATACTCCTCCACCATAGCCTCTCTCCATACCTCCTGGCTGGTAGCCTCCTCATAGCTAGTAGGCTCAGAGTCAACAATGCTGGTAGCCTTGGCTACATAACTGCAAAATTGCTCAGGTGGCACACTCTCCCTGTTCACCCTCTTCGGAGGACCAACGGACTCCGCTTCCTTCAAGGTGTCTTGAAGCCACTTGGGCCTCCTCTTCCACGAAGAAGCTTCCACATAGGGAACCTCATCCTCTACCCCCCAGTCTGGTGAACCTGAAGGTTTGCCAACTGACCCTGGTGTGCCTGTAACAATGCCTGTCCTCGAAGAACAAGTACTGGCACCTATTCCTGTGTCAGCTGAAGTTCCATGTGAATTTTGTACCAGTGGATTCCCTAAAGAAGTGCTCGGTGAACTCACCACTAGTGCCCCAAATGTCACTGAAACTGAAGTACCTCCTGTACCAAACGATTCAGAACCCTGAGGTCCTGCTCCTTATACCTGACCTCCCTACTGAGGAGAAGTCTATGACTCTCTCTCATCATACTTCTGTGATCTCCGATAGGTGCTCTCCTCCTTGAACCTCACATCCCTCTTAATCACCACTCTCCGTTTGAAAGGAATGAAGATTCGATAGGCCTTCGAAGTCTCGCTGTAAGCCATAAAGATACCCTTTTCTGCCATGGGTTCCAGCTTCGTCCTCTTCTCCTTAGGGATATAAGAATATGTGAGACATCCAAAGATACGAAGATGTCCCACATGAGGCTTCTCTCCAGTGAAAGCCTCCTCTAGAGTCATATTCCCCAATCCTCTGTGAGGACTCTTGTTCTGAAGATAAACAATTGTATTGCAGGCCTCAGCCCACAAAAACAAAGGCAACCCCTAATCATGAATCATCGCTCTAGAAACTTTAACAATAGCTCTATTCTTCCTTTCAGACACCCCATTTTGTTGGGGGTTGTAAGGAACTGTGAACTCTCTCCTAATGCCCTCCTGTGCACAGAAGCTAGAAAACCCACCACCGGTGTATTCACCACCATTGTTTGACCTCAAGACCCGAATCTTCCTACTTGTCTTCTTTTCCACAAGAGTTTTGAATTCTTTAAAGTGACTGAAGACCTCACCCTTGGTCTTCAGGAAATATATCCAAGTCCTCCTAGAGTAGTCACGAATGAATATAACTACTCCTAACCACCCAAAGACACACGAGACATACGACCCCTAACATTAGTATGAATCAAGTCTAGTATACCTGTAGATCAACTGTTGCTCGCTGGGAATGGTAACTTGGTGTACTTTCCCAAAGCACACCCTCTATAGACCTCATAATGCTCGACACTGAAATCAGGAACTCCAGTAGTGATCTTCCTCAGAACTCTGAAAGCTACATGATGCATATGCGGCATCCTCTGGTGCCATAACTCGCACAAGTCTCTACTGCTGGTGGTACTAGTGTGAGTGCTACCAGATGTGCTATTCACCAATGCTCCTGTCGACTGAAAACTGAACCTATATAGTTTCATAGAGCAGATTCCAATCACTTTGTCCGAAGTGATGGAAGCTCCCCTGGGATGCATCAATACCTGCCCTCTTGAGAAAGTGATGTAAAACCCCTTCTCCTCCATAGCAGACACTGAAATCAAGTTCTTCTTCATTCCCGAAACATACAAAACATCAATGACCTTCAAAGGAGGCAAAGACTCCCTCTCAAAGGTCATAGTCCCCACACCAACAACTGTCACAGTGCGGTCATCTCCTAGTACAATCTTAATATCAACTGCCCTCTTTGCAAGCTCTAAAAAGAACTCTCGTGCACCTATCATATGGCGGGAAGCCCCACTGTCTATGTACCACACATCAGATGATGTACTCCTACTAGATGTAGAAGTAATAAATGCAAAGTCCCTGTGAAACTGTGAAGCAAACTGCTGCACCTCTGCTGAAACTGCAGTACCCTTCTTCCCCTTGTTTTTCCTCTCAGGACATGTAGCAGCATAGTGTCCCATCTTCTGACATGCCCAACATTTGACTTTGGACATATTCGTATCTTTCTTCTTCTTCATCTCCTTTCCCTTAGCCCCATCGAATGAGGAGCTGGTTGTGGGATGACTTTACTCAAGAAGAGATCCAAGAGGGTTCTCTGAGTAAAATGTGAAATTTTAATACTATTGTAGTTAAGTTATTGTTCACTTATCTGAAATTGATTATTTGTCTTCTGCAAATTATATGCGGCAAATATTGGGTAAAACACTACTACAACTTCACCAAAATTAAATCAAAGGAACTGATAAAATATTGCACACACACAAAATAATGGACACCGATATTTTTGGATAAATGTCCTTGGCAAAATCCCTATGTGGGGAAAACCAGTTCTGCAGATGAGTAATTTTATTATGCTTCAACAATTCTATAATTGTAAATATTATCACTGTTTGATGTAAATTAGCAAATCTCTGGAAAATTATTTTCTTTACTCTAGTTAGTCGACTTGACTTCCTAGAAGCAACTTGGTACCTCTGATTCAATTACTCTAACTCTTTGAAATGATCCGCATGTGCGGCCTTAGTTGGCCTCTTCGGAAAACTTGCACTGGCTGGGAAATTAACTCGACCTCCTCTGGAAATCCAACTACTACTAGAAAATTCATCTTCTCCTGTGCAATTCAATCATTCTGGAAAATTCCTTCTTGCTCTGACAACTTGGCCTCTCTGAGTCATTTTAGACTGCTGGGAAACTTGGTCTCTTTTGTAGATAAAATCGATCTCCCTCTTTCTCCGAGAAACTGGAAATCACTATGAAGAATTTTCTCTAGCAAATCAGTGTTCAATCACTACTAATCTCAATTTGTTGGCGCCCTCACGCCATCACTACGACCTTTGCTGTCACTGCAAATCTATGTCTGGAATTTGATCTCCAAATCTCTGTTGCGAACATCGCGATAAAATCGCGATTTTTTCACTGAAACGATTTAATCACCGATTTTTTCAGCGATTTTTTTATTTTGAAAAAATCGTGAAAAAATCGCGATTTTTTCATAAAAGTCACGATTTGACCTGAAAAAATCGTGGGCCCGTCAAATAGCAACCCAATAGCATGCAAATTCGATTTTTTTTGTCATTTTTGCAGACAGAGGTTAAGAAATAGAGCTAAGGAGGAGAAGTCATCTTGAGAGGACACACAGTGGGTGAGACAACTTGAGAGGACACCTGATATGGAGGTCATCTCTTTAGATGTGATTGACACCATTGCTGCATGGAGGGTTGAGGCTGAGAGGCCTATCATGGAGTCAACCCCTGATTGGATAGAGCAGGAGCTAGTGGAGGGGGAGGAGGAGGAGGAGGAGCAGCAACAGGAGGAGGAGGTGACACCACCTACTCCTGCTACCGGTAGAGGACGTGGTCTGCCTCCTTTAGCTCTTGGTGCTTCAGGTTCTAGAGCACAACAGAGTCCATTGCCAACCCCTCTAGCTTCTTCATCTACAGGGAAAGATGTTACATTTTCTCGCAAGAGGGGCAGAGGAAATCAGTAGTATAGGTTATTTGGTGCATTCCTTTGTATATGACATTATGACTCATGATATGAGATACATTATTATATTTTTGTTGATATTTTGAAGCTGAGTTGAGACTTAGGACTTAGTATTCAGGACATGATTCATTATTATGTGTAATGTAGCACTAGACATGATATTACACATCTTATATATTAGTTTTTTTTCATATTTATGTGTCAATGCATTTATTTTATGTTGTGGATGCTTTAGATATTAAAAAAATTGAAAAAAAATGAATATTTTTGTATGTGCTGATTTTTTCCCGATTTTTACGATTTTTACCCCTCGCCGATTTAATCCCGATCGCGATGTTCGCAACATTGCTCCAAATTCCCATCGAGCTCGTCTTATAAGCTCTCATTTAGCTATCAACGACCATGTTCTAACTTGAATCAATGGCTAGGATCATCTTGACTTCTAAAAGTGACTTTTCTAGAAGTATAGAGGAGAATCAATTTTCCTCACTTAATCTTGATTTATTAAGCCATTTCCCTAAGTTAGACTTAGGAAAAAATTAAACTAGTTAATTAATTCTAATTAAGATATTTTTCCTTGGAAACTTTCTCTGGGTATTGAAAAAAATTAATCCACTTTGTTCCTTAGTGTCATAGACACCATCTGAGACTAGAACACATGTTTGAGCTAAACAAGCTAACACTCCCTCTTTGTGAGGAAGGTATGCTGCATAACACCCAATTTGTCTTTGAAGAAGATGAATCTCGCCTTCTCAAATGCCTTCAATGTATGTTATCTGCTCATTTGTAGGTATGTATTGTAGGTGAACAATCCGGCACTATACACAATCTGTCATGAAGTGGTACCTGATGTCTATATGGTTGGACTTGTTACATCTATGGTTTATGAATGATTCATGATGCTTATGGTTATTTACTTGTGAATGCATTGAAGTAGATGCTATGGTTCATTTTTTCGATAGCGGATTGTATCTTTTGTAGTTTCTTTTGACTCAGAGAACTTTATTTACTTTTCTTAGTTTAATTAAGCCTTAGTTTTTTTTGTCTCATAGGGTCCACTCCCCTTGGCTTCGCTAGGATACCCTTGTACACAATAGACCATCCTTCTGACATGTTAGAATCACTATCTTCCTTATTGTAGGTGTCTTGAAAACCCGCAAAGAGATCTTGACTGAACCACTACATGGTCAAATATTCCTTAAATGGTTGTTCTTCCTTGGTTAGTGGTACAACAAATGGATTGGCCTCACCATCCTCAACACTATCATATGAATAGTCTTCCTGAATATTATCCTAATAAGCCCCCTTATTTTTCCACAGTTCGTTATCAATAGTAGCATTAACTAATTTTGCACATTTTTGCTTCTGTTTAATGCAGTCTTTTGCAGCAACAGACTGCAGATAGGCTTGACCCAGATAGGTTTCAAGTTCTTGCTCATACCTCATCCTCTCTTTATCAAAATCAATGTCACTTGCTTCATTGTGTTCTGACTTTGGGCCACTACCCTTTGTTGATTTTTGTACCATCAGAAAGTGCTATAAGTCTCATATTTGGTGTAGAGGCTTAGATAGTAGTATTCCAAAGAACCCATAAAGCGTTTGTGGATATTCCACTCGGATTTTGTTTTATTTGAAAAATTAAATATTTTAATGGGGACCCTAAGTCTAAACTTAGGTAAATTAAATAATTAAAGGGTATTAAATAAAGTAGAGTGTGAATCTTCTAGATGACATGGATCAAGTCATGTTGCGATCTTAGTCGTTGATTAGACATCTAATTTGGGCCGTTGATATGTCAACGAGAAGACTATAAAGGAAGGCCTGAGGGGCATTTGGAAAACACACCGAGACACCGAATTGATCTAAGATCGAAAATTCTGGGGCAGGTTTGCTGAGAATTTCGAACTGAAGATCTGAGCAGTGAGGGGTAGAGATAGCATTCAGAGAGAGAGATTTTCTCAGTCTGGTGGAGCATCAGTTAGAGAGAGGCAGAGGTGACCTAGCCTAGCCAACGTTAAAGGAAGGGGTTGACGCAGTCACTACGTAAGCTCACACAGAAGTAGCATAGAGGCAGAGGCAAATCTTTTGGAATTTTGCTGGTGGATCAGTTTCGGAGGCCGAGATCAGGAAAGTGGCACTAAGAGGCTGTTCCTTAGCATCCACAGAGGCAAAACGACTTGGAGTATGACTAACGCTGAGCCTGGAAGTGGATGACACAGTGGCTGGAAGTTCCAGCACTGGATCTACATAGAGCCTCTCCAGGGTAGTTTTTCCCTCATCCGGATTAGCCGGAGACTCAGTGATTGAGTGAGGTATTTCTCACATATTATTCTGCCAGTATTTCTCTTTGAAACTTAATAACCATTGAGGGTATTCAAAGATGTATTCAGACATTGCTACTGCATAATAATAAAACCCTCAGATCTGCTGCATCGGTTTTCCCGCATTGGGTTTTTCCTGTGACTTAGTTCAAAATAAAGGTGTCATATGTGTGAATGATTTCCTTGTCTAGTTTCCTTGTTTCTGAATCAATTTTAGTGTAGGCTGCTTCAGTAGTTACTTCAATATTTCAGATCTAAATTAATTATGCAATGTAATTTACTTAATAGGAGAAGTACACTCAGTTGTTGCAGTAGGATTCACTAGATCTGTCTAGATCTTTGAATTTTCACATGGTATCAGAGCATTGATGTGAAACATGAAGGACAGATCTGATTTCTGAAGTTAAGGTCGTTGTTGCTACAGTGCAGCAGAACGAATCCATTGAAGGATTGCGCAGCTCTAGCTAGGAGGGCTGAGATTTTCATGGTAGTCTCTCTTTGAGTGAGTCGACAAAGAGAAAGGAATTCCAGATTCGAGATCTTGCCGAGGCAAAGGGAGCAGCGCAGAGCCTGCAAGTAGAAGACAAAAGGACACAATTTTCTGAAGCTGTTGTTGGGCAAAAAAGTGTCAGAAGGAATCAACAACATATATTTGGGGAATTTCTTCCACAGTGATTTCCTAACTGAGGAAATCAATATTTCTTAGTTGTTGAGCAGTAGAGGAGCTGCAGAACTTACAAATCCACCAGTGAGTGCATAATCCTGCTAGGGACTGCGTAGTAGGGAGGAAGAGGGTGCAGATTCGATAGTTTTTCGGTTGAAATGGCATCTCACGGACTTCGTGATCAAGATCGGCAGGAGGGCTCCTCCAACTATATGATCTGGAAGGAACAAGCTATGTTTCTTCTAGATGAATATGATCTAAAGGCATTCGTGGGGAGCATGGTAGCTGTACCTACAGATTCGGATCAAAACAAAAAGTTCCAGGATGATATGGCGATGGCGAAGAGGTTGCTCCTTGATGGTGTCAAGGACCACATTGTGTCACATTTGGCAAGTAAGAATACTGCCAAAGATATGTGGGTAGCTCTACATGACATATATGAGGGATCTTCTGAGCAGCGGAAGTTGTACTTGGAGCAGAAGCTCTGTATGATCTAGATGCAGAGAGGGGAGTGCATGGTTTCATACCTTATGTGGTTTCAGGAGGTTCATGATCAGTTGTCAGCAGTAGGTGCTACATCTACAGTTGCAACCATGTTACAGATGGCCCTTAACAGTGTCACGAAGGAGTGGTAGGTGTTTGTCCAAAAGATACTGGGCCGAGCAACATTACCTAGTTGGGAGTAGTTGTGGGCAACTTTTCAGGAGGAAGAGCTGAGGACCTCATCAAGTGAAAACTTGATGGCAGCAGTGGAAGCAAATCGAAACCGAAGTGTGATGCTTCGAAGGTCAAGTGCTTTAGATGTGGCAAGATGGGCCACTATGCATCTCAGTGTCCTCTGAAGAAAAAGGACAAAGATGAGAATCATGACTCGAAGGTTGCAGTCGCAAGTATCAAGGAGGATGAGGTGGCCATGAGTGCCCACGCTTCTCCTAGTGGGAAGTGGGGTGATATCGAGTTGTAGTTATTTGAACATAAGTTGGTCAGGGTCCTTGAGGAGCCCACCTCTTGGATCATACCTTGCAACGGGAGCCCATGATCAACAGTAGTAGGATGGAGGAGTAGTCAGTGAAGCCGAGTGATGGAGATGACAGTGCAGTGGATAGCAACGTTCATTTCTTGAGTAGAGGTAGTAGCAACGCAGTGCACAGTGGTGTCGCGCAGTGCAGAGCAGCAACGACGCAGAGCATCAAAGGGACAACACAGTAGCTATCAACAGTCAGATTCTTCAACACCGAGGTGCATCCTCTAAACACTTGTTCAGTTTGGGTGAGTTTTTTAGTTGTTTCTCTGAACCGATGAGTTGCAGTGCAGATGTAGTGTTAGCAGTGGCAATGCTAGCAACATAGTAGATGCAACACTTGAGAGGGAGTTGCGGTACAAATGTAGTAGTGATAGTGGCAGTATCATGGGCAACAGTACAGTGGTAGCAGCAGCGCAGAGACTGATGAACTTCAACAGCGTGGAGGATGCTTCAAGATCAGAGCAGTATGCAGCGAGCATTATTGCTACAACACTTTCCTCGCTAAGAGGGAGGGTTGATTTTTGTAGCGTCATAAAGTGCTCTAAATCTCAAATTTGTTGTAGAGGCTTAAACACTAGTATTCCAAAGAACCTAGAAAGCGTTTGTGGAAATTCCACTCCGATTTTGTTTTATTTGAAAAATTGATTATTTTAATGGGGACCCTAAGTCTAAACTTAGAGAAATTAAATAATTAAAGGTTATTAAATAAAATTGAGTGTGAATCTTCTAGAGGACATGGATCAAGTCATGTTATGATCTTAGTCGTTGATTTGACATCTAATCTGGGTCGTTGATATGTCAACGAGAAGACTATAAAGGAAGGCTTGAGGGTCATTTGCATCGAGACACTGAATTAATCTAAGATTGAAATTTCTGTTGCGGGTTTGCTGAGAATTTTGAACTGGAGATCTGAGTAGTGAGGGGCAGAGATGGCATCCGGAGAGGAAGAGATTTTCTCAGTCTGGTGGACCATCAGTCAGAGAGAGTAAAAGGTGATCTAGCCTACCCAACGTTGAAGGAAGGGGCTAAAGTAGGACTGCATAAGCTGATGTAGAAGCAACGCGGAGGCAGAGACAGAGGCTTCAGAATTTTACTGGTGGATCAGATTTGGAGGCTGGGATCTGGAAAGTGGCACTGTAATGAATAAAATAATGTAAATAGTGATTAATTAGTTAATTAGTAATTAGGTTGAAAGACCATGTCTGATAAGACATGACCTTTCGTGAAGAGGCACGTGCGTAGGTATATAAGCAGGACTCATTTGTAACATTCAATCATCTATCTCATATCTCAACTCATTCTTCATACCTTTATATAATAATATTTGTATCCTCATGGATATTTTGATATTTCAAGTATTCTGGAATATTTAACTCGAGAAGGAACTTTGTTCGCTTCATTTGGTATCAGAGCAGTTCGATCTTATGGCAGAGCTACGCTCCTCGGTCCAGGCCTTTGGCCATCAAAAATTCGTCAACATTGTTGCCGTCGAAGCGTTTCGCTACCAATCTTGGAGTTTCTCCATTTTCACCAGTAGGCCTTTGGCCGGAATTAAAAATTTGAAGAATTTCACCAGTAGGCGTTTGGCCAGAATTAAAAATTTGAAGAAATTTCACCAGTAGGCCTCTGGCCAAAATTAGAAATTTGAAGAAGATAAAAAAAGGGAAATTTTTGAAAAAAAAGAAGCAAAAGCAATATATATATATATATATATATATATAGTCAACAAAATATAAGTAAAAAAAAGAAAAAAGAAAAAAAGAGATATATATAAAGTAGTACATATACGTACATAGCAAGAAAATTTAAAAATAAAAAGGAAAAAGAAAGAAGGAAGAGTAGATAAGGTTATTTTGATTATTCTTTAAGTGGTTTACAAGCTCGTGGTTTTAGAAGCCCATGGTAATTGCCCATGGTATTTGCAAGGTAAAATAAAAACAAAAGGAATAAAAAATCTTTGTGTGAATGGTAAGTTTACTTTTACGTGGAGAACATTAACTGAGTCAAATACACATAAGTGGACATATATTTTATAGGTGAATAAAGGTGAATATCCATGTTTCACTAGGGTTGTAACTTTTCAAAAAAAAAAAAAAATATTATAAAAGAAAATTCAAGTATAAAAGTACTCCTAATTCAAGGAGCTATCCTTAAAAACTTCAAGTGCGAACACAAAGAGAGTTAATTTTTGGAGGAATTCGAAAACAATAAAAGAAGAGAAAATGGAGACCAGTAATGAAAGATTTCCTAAAACTTTTAGTAAATGAATTGATACATTGTTTAAAATTAAAGGATCACTCGCAGGAAGAGATATTATAATCTCTATCAATCCTACTGAAGGAAGTAATTATGTTAGTCCTAAATGTGCTAACCAATTAGTGATTCCGAAATCGAATATAATTGAAACAAACTTTACTGACACAAGCGACAAACAATACGACATAAATAATCTACAACTAAATATCGGGGATTATACTTTGATCTCGCAATTTACCGTGAAATCCTTATTTTATAACGATAGTGACATTGTGTTGGGTTCACCATGGATGGAAACCCTAGGGTCATTTATCTTAAATACGAAAAAGAAGTTTTTGACATTTTCTTACAAAAAGAAAAACATAACGTTACAAGATGTCACGGTGAAGCCGAATTCACTAACACCGGAAGACATATTAGATATCACAAGAGTAGTTCTTCCAGAAAGTAAAAAAGCAATACAATATTTGCAAAGAGAAGTTGACAAAATAACCACTAACAAGAATGAAGAAGTTGCTCGCCTTAAGGACCACAACGAAAAATTGCTAATGCAAATTAAGAAACTAAATAAGGATAAAAAGTCGTTGGAAAACAAGGTGCAACAACTTGTCAAAAATGAAGCATCGAAATCTTCAAATATAGAAGTTCAAGTTGAAGAAAAATCGAGCGTTTGATCCAGTAAATGTCTCAATTGAAGAAGACGACAAGCAAGTTGCAGAAGAAACAAACTTAGATGCCGGACGAACGAGGAATATTCTACGTGAAGATTCTGTAACCATCTCCATAACATCCTCGCCAGGCGAAAATCAAAGAGGTCAAACCAAAACAGTTCCCTATCGACATCCAAATCATGGGAGCAGACAACTCAACCAAGCTATGTATTCAGAACAGATGTATTCAGAACAGAAATAGGCTGATATTCCGAAGAATACTAACGAATCATCACAAGTTGCCAGTCATCATAAGATTCCACAGATTTAGGATGGTCCGATCCATTCTCAGTGCGACAGTTTTGTTTGTCACTTAGAGGATCATATCAACTTGTATCGACAAGGATAACTTCCCCGAGACGAGAAGATGTTCGTAGCAGGAAAAGAAATCAAGGCCTTTCATCGACAAGCTTTGAGGACAAAGCTTTTTGAGGGGAAGGCAATGTAATGAATAAAATAATGTAAATAGTGATTAATTAGTTAATTAGTAATTAGGTTGAAAGGCCATGTCTGATAAGACATGACCTTTCGTGAAGAGGCACCTGCGTAGGTATATAAGCAGAACTCATTTGTAACATTCAATCATCTATCTCATATCTCAACTCATTCTTCATACCTTTATATAATAATATTTGTATCCTCATGGATATTTTGATATTTCAAGTATTCTAGAATATTTAACTCGAGAAGGAAATTTGTTCGCTTCAAGCACCGGGAGGTTGTTCCTCAGTATCCACAGAGGCAAAACGACTTGGAGGAGGGCTAACATTGAGCTTGGAAGTGGGTGATGCAGTGGCATCTCACGGACTTTGTGATCAAGATCGGCTAAAGGGCTCCTCCAACTATAGGAGCTGGAAGGAATGAGCTATGTTTCTTCTAGATGAATATGATTTCAAGGCGTTCGTGGAGAATGTGGTAGCTATACCTATAGATATAGATCAAAACAGAAAAGTACAAGGCTGATATGGCGAAGGCGAAGAGGTTGATCCTTGATGGTGTTATGGACCACATTGTCTCACATTTGGCTGGTAAGAATACTGCCAAAGATATGTGGGTAGCTCTACATGACCTATATGAGGGATCTTCCAAGCAGCGGAAGTTGTACTTGCAGCAGAAGCTCCGTATGATCTAGATGTGGAAAGGGGAGCGCGTGGCTTCATATCTTATTCAATTTCAGGAGGTTCGTGATCAGCTGTCAGCAGTAGGTGCTAGACCTACAATTGCAGCCATGGTACAGATGCCCCTTAACAGTGTCACGAAGGAGTGGCAAGTGTTTGTCTAGAGCATACTGGGCCGGGCAACATTACCTAGTTGGGAGCAGTTGTGGGCAGCTTTTCAAGAGGAAGAGCTGAGGAGAGACCTCATCAAGTGTAAACTTGATGGAAGTAGTGGAAGTGGATTGAAATCTGTGGAGGAAGAGGAGAACGTAGCCCTTGCATCGAGGGGACAATAGGTGCAACAGAAACCGAAGCGTGATGCTTCAAAGGTCAAGTGCTTCAGATGTGGCGAGATGGGCCACTATGCATCTCAGTGCCCTCTAAAGAAAAAAGACAAAGATGAGAAGCATGACCCGAAGGTTGCAGTCACGAGTATCGAGGAGGATGAGGTGGCCATGAGTGCCCACGCTTCTCCTAGTGGGAAGTGGGGTGATATTGAGCTGTAGTTCTTTGAACTTTAGTTGGGCAGGATCCTTGAGGAGCCCACCTCTTGGATCATACCTTGCTACAGGAGCCCATGATCAGCAGTAGCGGGATGGAGGAGTAGTCAGTGAAGCCAAGGAGTGATGGAGACGATAGTGCAGTGGATAGCAACGTTCATTTCTGGAGCAGCGCAGAGCAGAGGCAACAACAGCATAGCAGCAACAACACAATTCACAGTGGTGCAACGTAGTGCAAAGCAGCAACAATGCAGAGCATTAGAGGGACAACGCAGTAGCTATCTGTAGTCAGATTCTTTAGCATCGAGGTACATCCACTGAACACTTGTTTAGTTTTGGGTGAGTTTTTCAGCTGTTTCTCTTAACAATTGAGTTGCAGTCTAGATGTAGTGTTACAAGTGGAAATGCTAGCAGCATAATAGATGCCACACTTGAGAGGGAGTTGCAGTATAGATGCAACAATGATAGTAGAAGTATCATGGGCAACAATACAGTGGCAGTAGCAATGCAGAGACTGATGGACTTCAACAGCGCAGAGGATGCTTTAGGATCAGAGCAGTATGCAGTAAGCATTATTTCTAGAGCACTTTCCTCGTTAAGAGGGAGTGTTGATTTTTGTAGCATCAGAAAGTGCTCTAAGTCTCAAATTTGGTGTAGAGGCTTAGACACTAGTATTTCAAAGAACCTAGAAAGCGTTTGTGGAAATTCCACTCAGATTTTGTTTTATTTGAAAAGTTAATTATTTTAATGGGGACCCTAAGTCTAAACTTAGGGAAATTAAATAATTAAAGGGTATTAAATAAAACAGAGTGTGAATCCTCTAGCGGACATGGATCAAGTCATGTTATGATCTTAGTCGTTGATTAGACATCTAATCTGGGCCGTTGATATGTCAACGAGAAGACTATAAAGGAAGGCTTGAGCAAGGTTGCGAGGAAGATTCTCTCCCCCCCCCCCCGGCCCCCACCCCGATCCCGCTCCCAAAATGTGCTCCGTTCGGGAGCTCTTTGGGAGCTCTCGTGAGCGCGCTTTTCGGGAGTGTTTCGGGGAGCGCTCGGGAGCAAACGCTCCCTGAGCGCTTCCCCCATTAAAAAAATGATTCGGGAGGGTTTTTTTAATGCAGGGAGCGGTCAGGGAGCGTTCGCTCCCGAATGCTCCCTGGCGCGTAAAAAAAAAATGGACGTCAACTTTCCCATTTTTTTTGGGAGGGAGGGAGGGGGGGTTGGGTAAATAAAAGCCCACCTTCCTCATTTGGTTTTCATTGTTTTAGTTTGAGAGTGACAGCAAGAGCTTGAGAGTTGGAGAGAAATTTGGAGAGCAAGAGAGCTTGAGAGTTTGGAGAGCGGAAGTGCCAAGGAGAGAGCAAGGAGCAAGCTGCAAGAGAGCAAGAGGAGGATTGAATGAGTCAGGAGTTAGGAAAAAGAGGTAGGACTTCTAATCTAGTTTTTTATTTTCTAGGAATCATTTTTAAGTTGTTCAAAAATGAAAACTTGATTTTTTTTCTCAATGTTGCATTTTAGTGTGTTGAAAAGTGAAAAATTGAATTGTTTTTTTCCTATGTTGCATTTCCTATTCCCATTAGGCATTCCTCCATTTTTTTTGCAGGCTAGAAGCTTGAAACTTGAAACATCATGGTTATATGGCTAGGGATTTTCTTCATGTTGGTTCCTTTCTTTGTAATAATGGTGTTGGAGAGTAGAAGAAAGAGGCCCATTAAAGAAGAGGAGGATGAAGAAGTGGGTTATAGTGGATTTGATGAAAATCTTGAAGAGGAGGAGTATGCTGAGGAGGAAGGGGAGAGTGGAGAACATGAGGCCACAGAGACCCCAACTAGAAAAGACCAAAGTCAAACACCTTTGTGGAAATATGTTCAGAGGCAGGAAGGAGGGAAAGGTGGTGGAACCACTAAATTTCTTAGCCCCCATTGCAATAAAGAATACACAGGTTCATACACCCGTGCCAGAAGGCACCTGTGGAAAAATGCCAGGGGATGGAGACAAAAATCTAGGAATCAAAATTTGTGTAAGTGTGCTAGCAACAGAGAGAGAGAAATATAGAAAGGAAGAGGATGCTGCCCTACAGAGATCTAAAAGATCTAGGGGTTTCATTGATTCTTATACACCATCAGGTCCATCACATCATGGACAAAGAAGTCCATCAACTTCCACCCATGGCAGTGGATATGGAAGCACACCTGGACCAAACATCTCCTTAAGGCATAGAACTATATCCGATTTCCTTGACGAAGGGTGTAGGAATGATGTGGATTCAAAAAATTTCCGATTTCTATATGCATGTGGGGTGCCATTCAATGTTCTTTGCTCACCTTATTGGCATGAAATGGTTTCTGCCATTAATGATGCCCCCAAAGGATACAAGAGCCCTGGGTATGACAAGGCCAGAACCGTGGGACTTGATCATGAAAGAGCTAAAATAAACAATTCTTTGGCTAGAATGACAAATTCTTGGAATGAGCATGGGATGTCCATTGTATCTGATGGATGGACCAATGTAAAAGGAAATCCATTGATAAGTGTTCTAGTTGTGTTGGTTAGTGGTGCAATATTCCTTTCAGCATATGATTATTCAGACAAATTCAAGACCGGCATTAACATTGCAAAACCATTACTTGAAATAATTGAAAAATACCGCTACAACTACCATCCATTGTCATCGATAATGTCGCGAATCAGAAAGGAAGAAGAGCACCACAGAAATGAAATTCCCAAATATACTTGTCTCGGGGTGTTTGGTTCACACAATGACATATTTGATGCTAGAGACTAAAAATTACAACCTTAATTCAAATGGTTTAAGATTTGTACAGAGAGGTAAAAAAATGATAAGATTTATTACAAATCATAAGGTCATCTATACTTTCCGCATCTACCCAAACTGGAATTGTTGAAGATAGAAAAGGATGATTTACAGCTATTGACTCAGGTAAATAAAAGTCACACCCTCCTGGTTTTCATTGTTTTTATTGAGAGGAGAGCAAGAGCTTTAGAGTTGGGAGAAATTGAGACAAGAGAGCCGAAAGCCAGAGTGAAGTTGCTGAGAGAGCAAGGAGCAAGTCAAGAGAGCAAGAGGAGGATTGAAATGAGTCGTAGAGTTAGACAAAGAGGTAGGTCTTCTAATCTAGTTTTTTATTTTCTAGGAATTGTTTTTAAGTTGTTCAAAAATGAAAACTTGATTTTTTTTCTCAATGTTGCATTCTAGTGTGTTGAAAAGTGAAAAATTGAATTGTTTTTTTCCTATGTTGCATTTCCTATTCCCATTTGGCATTCCTCCATTTTTTTTGCAGGCTAGAAACTTGAAACTTGAAACTTGAAACATCATGGCTATATGGCTAGGGATTTTCTTCATGTTGGTTCCTTTCTTTGTAATAATGGTGTTGGAGAGTAGAAGAAAGAGGCCCATTAAAGAAGAGGAGGATGAAGAAGTGGGTTATAGTGGATTTGATGAAAATCCTGAAGAGGAGGAGGAGTATGCTGAGGAGGAAGGGGAGAGTGGAGAACATGAGACCACAGAGACCCCATCTAGACAAGACCAAAGTCAAACACCTTTGTGGAAATATGTTCAGAGGCAGGAAGGAGGGAAAGGTGGTGGAACCACTAAATTTCTTTGCCCCCATTGCAATAAAGAATACACAGGTTCATACACCCGTGCCAGAAGGCACCTTTGTGGGAAAATGCCAGGGGATGGAGACAAAAATCTAGGAATCAAAATTTGTGTAAGTGTGCTAGCAACAGAGAGAGAGAAATATAGAAAGGAAGAGGAGGTTGCCCTACAGAGATCTAAAAGATCTAGGGGTTTCATTGATTCTTATACACCATCAGGTCCATCACATCATGGACAAAGAAGTCCATCAACTTCCACCCATGGCAGTGGATATGGAGGCACACTTGGACCAAACACCTCCTTAAGGCGTAGAACCATATTTGATTTCCTTGACGAAGGGTGTAGGAATGATGTGGATTCAAAAATTTTTCGGTTTCTATATGCATGTGGGGTGCCATTCAATGTTCTTCGCTCACCTTGTTGGCATGAAATGGTTTCTGCCATTAATGATGCCCCTAAAGGATACAGGAGCCCTGGGTATGACAAGGCCAGAACCATGGGACTTGATCATGAAAGAGCTAAAATAAACAATTCTTTGGCTAGAATGACAAATTCTTGGAATGAGCATGGGGTGTCCATTGTATCTGATGGATGGACCAATGTAAAAGGAAAGCCATTGATAAGTGTTTTGGTTGTGTCGGTTAGTGGTGCAATATTCCTTTCAGCATATGATTATTCAGACAAATTCAAGACTGGCATTAACATTGCAGAACCATTACTTGGAATAATTGAAAATACTGGGCCATACAATGTCATCCAAGTCATCACTGATAATGCTGCTAACTGTAAGGCAGCAGGAGCAATTATTGAGAATAAATACCCCAACATATTTTGGTTTGGGTGTTTGGTTCACACAATGAACCTTTTGATGCATGATATCATTAAAAACAAACAACCTCAATTCAAATGGCTTGGTGATTTGTACAAGAGAGGTAAAAAAATGATAAAATTTATTACAAATCATAGCAATACCCATGGGCTTTTTCGTACTCACTCCAAATTGGAGTCGTTGAAGATAGCAAAGACTAGATTTGCTAGCTATTACCTCACCTTCAGGCGCCTTTTCAAGGTAAGAGAGTCATTGGCTGCAATGGTATCAAGCCCACACTAGCAGGTATTAAAGGACAGGGCAGCGACAATAGTTGACAGGCAAGGTTTTGAACATGTGGAGGAGACCGCCCTTGACCCTTTGTTTTGGGCACGTGTGAGGGAAATTTTGAATTTCACCAAGCCCATTTATCACATGATTCATTTTTCAGATACAGATAAACCAGTGATTGGGGAGGTTTATGAGCAGATGGATAGCATGTTGGGCCAAATAAAAGATGTTGTTAAGGATAATGATTCCAACTTGTATGCAATGATTTACAATTATGTGTGAGCATGGTGGAATAAACTCAATTTTCCACTACATGCCTTGGTATATATCCTTCTGCCAAAATACTAATCTCCATCTTGGTTGGGCCAACCTACACCTAGAGGTGGGGTTAGGATCAAACCTCACACAGATACAGAGGTACAAGAGGGGTACATGAAGGCATTAGACAAGTTGGTCACCAACAAGGAGGAGTGTGCTAGAATGCACCTTGAATTAGGAAGATACTTTAGTTGCACTAATAAATTTGGTTCTTTCCATGCAATGGAAGACATAGGCATATTTGATGCTCTCACATGGTGGGAAGCATATGGTGGCATGAGACTTTTTCCAAAGTTGGCAAAAAAATTTCTCTCACAAGTTGTGAATACTTCTTCTCCAAAGAGGTGCTGGAGCACATACAGCTTCATACATAATGTGAGAAGAAATAGGTTGAATGAAAACCGAGTTGAAAGCTCGGTTTATATGCATTACAACTTGAGGTTGTTGAGCCATTACTGTGATCGGGCATATGGGGATCAATCATATAAAGATTGGGACAACAACCCAAAGGATGATAATTTGGAGGACGGAAATGTACATATGGAAGAATTGGAAGTAGAAATTTTGAGGGATGATGATGAAGCATCAGCAGCCATGCCACTGCCACACATAGGGCCAGTCCCACCATCCAGTAGTAGTGCGAGTGCCAATACTAGTGCTCGATATCCAACTATTGTTCCATTTCAGATTCAGCCTCCACCTACATCCTCATGTTTCCCTCCACCTTATAGTCATGGTCATGGTACTCATAAGAGTACTAGAAGACCACCATTGCCTTGTGGTTCTCACAAATTAGACATTTCTTGTGGGTGTGGCAAGGGGCCAACCAATAGATAAAATAGATTTGTTGTTTACTAGTATTTTCTATTTTCTAATAGCTTTTAAATTTTATAACTATTGAACAATTGAAACTTGACTCTTTCATATTTAATGACAATTTAAGTTTGAAGTTTGAATTTGAAAGGTGAAACTTTGAAGTTTGCATTTATAATTTTATAAGTCATTATGAATTATGAATATTATGCTTCATGAAAGTTATACGGTGATCAATGAATCAATGATGATAAATGTTATATATCAATGATGATAAATGTTATATATTGAATTTTGAAAGCTTCAAATCTTCAAATTGATGATTCGCAAGACTCAAGAGTCAATATGTTGTATGTTTCCAACTTGTGGGCATGGTTGATGAAGGTTATAACTTCTAGATGATTGATGTTATATGATTCAATCTATGTTTTTATGTTTTTTATGTCTAATTCATCATTCTACATGCTTTTGTTGACATATATGCATCAAAATATTATATAATATATATATATATATATATATATAAAATGCTCCCCGAAATGCTCCCACTGGGAGCTTTTGAAAATGGCGATCCTGCTCCCGCTCCCAAGCAACCACGGGCTTGAGGGTCATTTGGAAAACATACTGAGACACTGAATTGACCTAAGATTGAAATTTCTGGTGTAGGTTTGCTGAGAATTTCGAATTGGAGATCCGAGTGAAGGATGGGCGCAGATGGCATCCGCAGAGGAAGAGATTTTCCCGCCCTCCGGTGGAGCACCAGTCAAAGAGAGACAGAGGTAATCTAGCCTAGCCAACGTTGAAGGAAGGGGTAGACGCAATGATTGCGTAGGCTCAGGCAGAAGTAACGCAGACGCAGCGGCAGAGGTTTCGGAATTTTGTTGGTGGATCAGTTTTGGAGGTCGGGATCCGGAAAGTGGCATCGGAGGTCGTTCTTCAAAGATCCACAAACAGGCAAAACAATCCCTTTCGGGAGGAGGGCTAACGCCGAGCTCGGAAGGGGGGGTGACGCAGCTGGTTGGAAGTCTCAAAGATTGGATCTTACGCAGAGCTCGTCCAGGCGCTTTTTCTCTCAATGGGTGCACATCAACCTCGTTGATTGAGTGAGGTATTTCTCACATATTCTTCTGCCAACATTCTCTTTGTAACTGAATAACCCTTGAGGGTATTTAGAGATGTATTCAAACATTGCGACTGCATAATAATAAAACCCTCAAATCTACTGCACTCGTTTTCCTACATTCGGTTTTTCCAGGGACTTATTACAAAATAAAGGTGGCATGTGTGAATGATTTCCTTGTCTAGTTTCCTTGTTTCTGAATCGCTTATTTATTTGAGTGTAGGTCGCTTCAGTAGAGTTGCTTCAATACCCAAATCAATTAATTATGTAATGTAATTTACTTAATAGGAGAAGTACACTCAGTTGTTGCAGTAGGATTCATTAGATCTGTTTGGATCTTTGAATTTTCACATGGTATCAGAGCATTGATGTGAAACAGGAAGGACAGATCTGATTTATGAAGTGAAGGCCGTTGTTGCTGCAATGCAACAGAACGAATCCATTGGAGGATTTCGTAGTTTTGGCGAGGAGGGCTGAGATTTTCATGGTAGTCTCTCTCTGAGTGAGTCGATAGAGAGAAAGGACTTCCAGGTTTGAGATCTTGCCAAGGCAGAGGGAGCAGCGCAAAGCTTCCACGCAGAAGACAGAAGGACGCAGTTTTCTGAAGATGTTGCTAAGCAGAAAAGTGTCAGAAGGAATCAACAACATATATTTGGGGAATTTCTTCCTCAGTGATTTCCTAACTGAGGAAATCCGCATTTCTTAGTTGTTGAGCAATAGAGGAGCTGTAGAACTTACAACTCCACCAGGGAGTGCGTAAGCTTGCCAGGGACTGCACAATAGGGAGGAAGGAGGAGCAGATTCGACAGTTTTTCGATTGAGATGGCATCTCACGAACTTTGTGATCAAGATCAACTGGAGGGCTCCTCCAACTATATGATCTGGAAGGGACGGGTGATGTTTCTTGTAGATGAATATGATCTGAAGGCATTCATGGAGAACGTGGTAGCTGTACCTACAAATACGAATCAAAACAAAAAGTACAAGGTTGATATGGCGAAGGCGAAGAGGTTGATTTTTGATGGTGTCAAGGACCACATTGTCTCACATTTGGCTGGTAGGAATACTGCCAGAGATATGTGGGTAGCTCTACATGATCTATATGAGGGATCTTCCGAGTAGCAGAAGTTGTACCTGGAGCAGAAGCGCCAACTGATCCAGATGCAGAAAGTGGAGCACATGGCTTCACACCTTATCCGATTTCAGGATGTTTGTGATCAACTGTCAACAGTAGGTGCTACACCTATAGCTGCAACCATGGTACAGATGGCCCTTAATGGTGTCACAGAGGAGTGGCAGGTGTTTGTCCAGAGCATACTGGACCGGGCAGCATTACGTAGTTTTGAGCAGTTGTGGGCAACTTTTCAAGAGGAAGAGCTGAGGAGAGACCTCATCAAGTGCAAACTTGATGGCAGCAGTGGAAGCGGATCAAAATCTGTGGAGGAAGAGGAGAACACAACCCTTGCATCGAGGGGACAATAGGCGCAATGGAAACTGAAGCGTGATGCTTCAAAGGTCAAGTGCTTCAGATGTGGCGAGATGGGCCACTAAGCATCTCAATGTCCTCTGAAGAAAAAGGACAAAGATGAGAAGCATGACGCGAAGGTTGCAGTCACGAGTATCGGATGAGGTGGCCATGAGTGCCCATGCTTCTCCTAGTGGGAAGTGGGGTGATATTGAATTGTATTTCTTTGAACTTTAGTTGGGCAGGATCCTTGAGGAGCCCACCTCTTGGATCATACCTTGCTACGGGAGCCCAAGATCAGCAGTAGTGGGATGGAGGAGCAGTCAATGAAGCCAAGGAGTGATGGAGACGATGGTGCGATGGATAACAACATTCATTTTTGGAGCAATGCAGAGCAGAGGCAACAACAACATAGCAACAACAAAGGTAGTGCACAGTGGTGCAGCACAATGCAGAGCAGCAACAATGCAAAGCATAATAGGGACAACACAGTAGCTATCAACAATCAGATTCTTCAGCATCGAGGTGCATACGCTGAATACTTGTTCAGTTTTGCGTGAGTTTTTCAGCTGTTTCTCTTAACAGCTGAGTTGCAGTGCAGATGCAGTGTTAGCAGTGGTAGTGCTAACAACATAGCAGATGCCACACTTGAGAGGGAGTTGCAGTACAGATGCAACAGTGATAGTGGCAGTATCATGGGCAACAATAAAGTGCCAGTAGCAGCGCAGAGATTGATGGACTTCAGCAGCATGGAGTATGCTTCAAGATCAGAGCAGTATGCAACAGGCATTATTGCTAGAGCCCTTTCCTCACTAAGAGGGAGTGTTGATTTTTGTAGCATTAGAAAGTGCCCTAAGTCTCAAATTTGGAGTAGAGGCTTAGACACTAGTATTCCAAAGAACCTAGAAAGCGTTTGTGGAAATACCATTAAAATTTTGTTTTATTTGAAAAATTGATTATTTTAATGGGGACCCTAAGTCTAAACTTGGGGAAATTAACTAATTAAAGGGTATTAAATAAAACAGAGTGTGAATCTTCTAGAGGACATGCATCAAGTCATGTTATAATCTTAGCCATTGATTAGACATCTAATCTAGGCCGCTGATATGTCAACGGGTCATTTGGAAAACACACCGAGACATTGAATTGATCTAAGATTGAAATGTCTGGGGTGGGTTTGCTAAGAATTTCGAATTGGAGACTTGTGCAGTGAGGGGCAGAGATTCGGAAAGTGGCACCGGGAGGTTGTTCCTCAGCATCCAAAGAGGCAAAACGAATTGGAGGAGGGCTAATGCTGAGCCTGGATGTGGGTGATGCAGTGGCTAGAAGTTCCAGCGTTGGATCTGCCTAGAGCTTGTCCAGGGCAGTTTTTCCCTGATCCGGATCAGTCTGAGACTCAAAGGATTGAGTGAGGTGTTTCTCACACATTCTTCTCGCCAAAAGATTTCTCTCTCAGAATCGAATAACCCTTGAGGGTATTCAAAGATGTATTTAGACATTGCTACCACATAATAATAAAACCGTCGTATCCGCACCGGTTTTCCCGCATTGGGTTTTTCCGGGGACTTAGTCCAAAATAAAGGTGTCATATGTGTGAATGATTTCCTTGTCTAGTTTCCTTGTTTCTGAATCAATTTAGTGTAGGCTGCTTTAGTAGTTGCTTCAATAATTCAAATCTGAATTAATTATGTAATGTAATTTACCTAATAGGAGAAGTACACTCCGTTGTTGCTGTAGGATTTATTAGATCTGTTTGGATCTTGGAATTTTCACACCCTCATCTTCACTTACAACATCAATCTCATCATCAGATTGTGCTGGAGAATAAACAACCAATAGATCCTTTGTAGCCTTTTCCACCATAGGCCGTGATGACTCTCTCACTACTTCGTGGTTCCTAGATTTCTGAATTGCTCTCCTTTTCTGAGGATCAGCCTCTATGTTGAAGTATTCTTCTTTATATGCGGATTGCATTTGAATGCCTGGTTTTTTTCATTGTAGCACTTAAAGAGATACAAGTTGTCAAGGGTTTGTGCAAATAGAAATCAGTTTCAGTTTGTCCATTTTTTCTATTTCCAACACCCATTTCAAGATTTAGACCTTGCAACTACATTCTAGCATGCGATTCTTGTGAGAAGGTTACAAACGACATCTTTTCTTGAGCAGTCTCCAAATGAACATAGTGATTTCTAGAAACGTCTGAAATTTGATCAGTTTGCAGACCTTTCAAACTTAATCCACTGTCCAAAGATAGGGAACAACTATAACCTAATTTAGCATTTGATTCATATGGTGAATTGTTCAACCTAGGTGATGAAGAGATATCAGATTTGTCCTTGTACAGTGCATTAGGACTTTCATTTTGAGAAACCAATGCCTCAGGCTTTGAAATCAGATGGTTATCTAGTTTAGCCTTAATTGTTGAAGATGCATGTTTCTGATTGGAAATTTGGCACATATTTAGCTCTGGCTGATGAGTGATTTCACATTTCATCTCTTCAGATTCAGTCTCATCTATAGTTTCTGCATCTTCAGGTGTTGTATTTTCAATAATTTCATCCTCTTTGACATTAAGGTCAACTTCTGTTGTAGGTGCTAAATCTAGTGTTTTAAAATTCTCCAATGGTTTAATAATTGTTTCTCTCATTTTTTGTAGCAATTCTTGAATCTTACTTAATTCTTTGAAGTATGTGTCCATGATTAAGGATGTAAGAATATAGTGGGACAAACTATGCACCGGTTGAACAGCTAGAGGGTCGAATAGCTTTGATACCACTGTCGTAAACAAAAATGTTTTGTTTGTACTTTAAAATGTGTCGTACACAATTGTATTGTAAAAATATATATTGGTAGAATGAATAAGATGATTGAATGTTACATTGAGGGCCCTGCTTATATACTAGGCAAGATGCCCCTTCACAAATAGTCATGTCCTTTGGGACATGTCTCTTCAATAACTAATCATTATTTAATATATATTTATGTTTGTTACATCTAAATGACTCAGCTAACTTCCATCAAAGTGCCCTTTACATTGTTATTTTGGTGTTAGTGTTTCTTCTTTGTACTATCCCTTATTCACCACCCCATTAATCTATAATTGTATTGCTAATTGCCTTCCACCAGATATCATGCACCTATCTTGATTCTTAATTTATCTTAGACGAGAATAAATGACTTCAACTCCTGGAAATATTTTAAAGCATAACTATAGATCATATAAGATGTTTAACATAGTCACATTGTTTGGATCCATTGAATTATGGTAATTAGAGATCAATAGTTGGAGAATAAGAAGAGCATATTAAGTGAATAGATGATCATGTAGCCATATTTGCTGAGTTCCATAGCTTGGCTCTCCATACTTGAAGCATAAGCACATTAAATATTGAGTTTATTGTCTTGGTTACATGCAATGCGTGCCTACATAACCAAAATGATATCAGTGTAATGCTCAATTTGTATATCTGCATAGTGAACGGTGTAACAACGCAATTGGGCCTTGTTACCACCCAAACTAACAGGTTTGCCAAGGTCCTTGCAAGCTGCTAAGATGGCACACATAGGACAAGTGTGTTAGTTTTGTAGCATTGGATGTGTTCTAGACTTGAAATTTTGTGGAGAGGATAGAATACATGAGATCTCCAAACCCAGAGATCGTTTCTGGAAATTTCACCTATAAATGACTTAATTAGATTATTACTTGATCAGAATTAATTAATTCAAGGTGTGAATGTTCTAGATACTCACATGAATCGACTTCAAGTTAATCCTAGCCATTGATTAATATATAATCTTGGTCGTTGAAGTCTCAACGGAGGATTATAAGAAGAAGTCGATGAGACTTGGAGAAATCACTTCAGCAGTTCAATTTTATTGTGGGATCGATTTCCAGAGTAGCAATTGTTTGTTTTCAGAGAGAGATTCAGTGAGATTGAAGCATTGAGAGAGGGGCATAGACAATGAAGCCAAAGGGGGCATTCCAAATCCGGTGAGTGCATTTAAAGAGAGGCAGAAGTGCCACAGAGAGGCTAACACAGAGGCATCGCAGTAGCCTCTAGAGGCAATTTTGTATTTACTGGGGAGCAGCAGTGATTTAGTGTCGGAAGCTGGGCAGAGGCTCCATAGGACAAGAGAGTCATTTTCCGAGCTGAGTACCGAAGTGATTGTGCTAGGGTGATGCAGTGACTGCACAGAGGTAGTTTGGACGACTCAATTTTGAGCTGAGGTCAATGCTCGGATTCGCCTGTGGAGTGAGGAAATTCCTCCCTAGATTTTTCTTGCCAATTTTTCTCTATAGGATTGCCAGTGTCGGCATCTAGTTGTACTCAGATTGTTTCACTATTGCATAATATTAAAACCCTCATCTACTACACAGGTTTTCCCAAGTTGGGTTTTTTCGGGGAAATTGTTCCAAAAATAACTATGTTATTTTATGTGTGTGTGCTAGTATTTTTTCTAGCGTTTATTTCTTTCGCAGTTTTTAGTTGTAAAGGTTGCAATGTATTTATTTTGATATTTGCAGTAGGAAACAACAAATAAATTTTTAAATAGAATTAACAATTAGAAGAAATAATATTAGTTGCTGCAATAGGGTTCCGGTGTGGAATTTTCACATGGTACCAGAGCGTAGATGATCAGCCGGACAGTTCAGTCGTGATGAAAGGAAGAGATTCGCTGTTCAGTGTGAGCAGCAGATCGAAACCTCAGAGGGAAACACAGTCCCTTTGGCCAAGAGGTCGTATTTCTTTAGGAGAATCGATTTTTCTGAAAGAGCGACAGAAAAATTCGATCTCTCCAGATCGAGGGATTCCGAAGGCAGATGAGGCAACTAGTATTTTTCGCAGAGCAGATCTCTAGTTGGACGTAGTAGTTTTGCAACAATTTGCTAGAGTAGAACTAGCGTCGAGTGGGATAAGAGCACACACTGAGGGAAAATTTTCCTCAGGGAACTTCTAGTCTCAAGGAGTTTGTTTTCCCTTGCAGATCATCAATTGTTGTAAGCAGAGTTTCTCACTCCAGAAGGGAGTGCGAATAGCTGAGCAACAACTGAGCAAAAGGGAAGAGGAGATTTTTGACATTTATTGTTGAGATGACCACAACTAGGCTTCGAGATCAGGAGTGGATGGATGGTGCTTCCAACTATGTTATCTGGAAGGCAAGGATGTCCTTCGTTCTAGATGAGTTTGATCTCAAGGCTTATATCGATAATGTGGTAGCAGTTCCCATGGATGCAGATCAACTGAAAGAGTACAAAAAAGAGATGGCGAGGGCAAAGAGGTTGATCCTTGATGGTGTTTGGGATCACATTGTATCACACATAGCGGCCAAGGCAATGACTAAAGAGATGTGGGATACACTTTCCACGCTATACCAGGGCACTTCCGAGCAGTGAAAGATGTACTTGGAGGAAAAGCTGAGATGCGTAGGATGCAAAAAAGGGAACACATAAACCCCTTCCTCACTAGGATTCAGGAAATTCGGGACCAGCTTGCAACTGTTGGGGCAGCGCCTCAACCCACAGATCTAGTACGATTGGCACTCAACAATGTCTCCTAGGAGTGGCAGGTATTTGTCCAAAGTATCATGGGAAAAGGAACTTGCCAAGGTGGGACAAGATGTGGGACGATCTGCGGCAGGAGGAGTTGAGACGAGACTTGCTAAAGAGCTCCATCAGTGGCAGTAGCAGCAACAGATCAAAACAGGTGGAGGAGGAGGAGAATGTGGCCCTCGCATCAAAGGGTCCTAGTCAGGGATAGGGGGATCAACGAAAGAAGAAGGACCTGTCAAAGGTCAAGTGCTTTAGGCGTGGCGTGCTAGGCCACTACAGTAACCAGTGTCCTCTCAGGAAGAAGGACAAGGAGGAGAAGCAAGAGCAACAGACAACTTTTGCCAAGATTGATAGGTTGCCCTTCAGGCTGGAGGAAGACTTTACCATGTTTGCAAATATCCCTCTAGGAGTGAGGTGGGTGTGAAAATTTCTTAAACTTAAGAAACCCTACTGTTAAATCTTGATTTACTTCTCCTACTTACATTAGTTATTAATCTGAATATTCAGAATTAACATCGAAGTAAATACAGTTAACAGCCTACACATACAAATCAAATACTGAATGACATGCTCAAAGAAAAAGTGACACTCAAGGATTTTCTAGACAAATGTCCCTGGAGAAACCCAATGCGGGAAAACCGGTACTGCTAGCTTCTGGAGGGTTTTTATTATTATGCAGATTCTAAGTACAACAATTATGGGTACCAAAACTGGTTAACCCGACAGAGAAATATAAATGGAAGCAATACCTCTATCCCGGAGATAGAAAAATATGACTAATTCACACACTCAAATGGGATTTATAGAACTCAACCCCTTTTCGGCCTCTGGAAACCCCAGTGTTGCTATGAAGCCCTCTGCGTCAGCTTGTTGGCCTACGTCAGCCTTAGGAAGGGCCTGCGTCACCCCAGAAGGGGTTACACTGTGCCTGCGCTGCCTTAACTGGGCCTGCGTCAACCTTGCTTGGCTCCTGCTGCCTCTGCACTGCCCCTGCTGGGCTCTTGGCTAGACTGCATAGCTGTTGCCTCTGCGCTCCTGTGGAATGCTCCTTCTCTGCCCCCGTTGTACTCTTGGCCTGGGATCAAACTATCCTGCTTACCAATACTACCCCTCGCTGTAGCTGAAACAATTCTGAAATTCTTAGCAAACCATGCCCTAGAATCTCAGTTTAACTTCAGTGCTCTGCTAGTGTGTGTGTTCTCCAACTGACCCCAAGCCCTTCTCTTATACTTTTCTCATTGGGAAACCAATGACCATGATCTAATCTCTAATCGATGGCTAAGATTAGAAGCTGCTTGATCCGCGTCACTTAAGTCATTCTCATCACATGTTTAATTTAATTCACTTTAATCTTTTAATTTTCCTATGTTAGACATAGGGTCCTTCATTAAAAAGATTAATTATTTGAATAAAACTTAAACTTGATGGAATTCTTCTAAACGCTTTCTGGGTCTGGATATCTCATGTACTCTAGCTCCTCCACAATTTTTGGGAGCTAGAGCACATCCAATGCTACCCCAACACCCCAAAATCTCAACACTAGCGAGGAATGTGCTCTAGCAATACACTTCACCCCGAAGTACTGCTCTGATCTCTGGTATTGGTCTCTGCGCCAATGCTTGGCCTGCTGCCCTACATCACTACGCTGCTGCTGCTCTCTATACTACTGCCCATGACTCTGCCACCGTCACTACTACATCAAAAGTGAAACTCCCTCGCAAATTGCTACATTGTGCTGCCAATTGCTGCACTGCAACTCAGTTGCTGAGAGTAAGCAAATGAAGGACCCCTGCCCAATGACAGAAAAGTCAGTCGAGTTGCATCTCATCATTGAAGCTCCATAGGCTGCTGCTATGCGATGTCCTCCTGAAGCCACTGCGTTGTTGCAGCTCTACACTGCGTAAGCATGCCTCCTCTGCTCTGCTGCCTCTACGCTGCTACTGTATCTGCACTACGCTACTCCCTCTCCAGCATATCAACCTCTTCCTTTGCTTCATCCGTGATCTTTGCACCCACTGCTCCAATCATTCCTTTCTACTGTCTTAAGGCTCCCATAGCACGGATGTGATCCAAGAGTTGGGCTACTTAAGGATCCCGCCACCACTTTGTAGCTGCTCTACAGATCAATATCGCCCCAGCTCCGTGGTTCATGAGCGCTCATGGTGTTAATTTCGGGCAACTAGGTCCAAACTCCATGTTGTGATGCTCAGATGACGATAACAATATTTTTATTGGATTTCTCTTTCAGAGAGGTGCAAGATCGATCTAAAGATCATCTTGATCCGATGAGCAGAACATTTATTTTGAATTAATTCCACTTATGTGCAAGGTCGACCAGAATTGTAATGTAGGCTTGGAGCCCCAATAGATGTGTCACACACCCTCACTGATGGATATATATAGGTCAACGTTGAAGGTCATTTTCACCATCACTCATCACACATTCTCTCTCTGCATCCGATTGGTTCGATCATCATCTTGGAGGCTTCTCTTCACTCACATGTGGGAAAAACAATAGCTAGGGTTTCAAATTGTTCTAGGGTTTCCAGTGCAGAATTGACCAACGTTCACTTTGGTCAACGCTGGGTCAAATTGACTCGAAACTCTCGCAAAACTTTGATCTCTTCAATCCGCATTTTTTGGCACAAGAACCGACGCTGGACGTTGACTTTGACTTGGTTGCATTGACTTTCTACTACTGCTGTTTTGCGTTGACCATTGACTGTACAACGTTGATTTTTGTTGACTTTGGGTTGACTGTTGTAGAAGCTATCCGAGAGGATTGTGTGACACATTCTGGTTGGCTGACCGTGAGGAGACTTTGTTGGTTGAGCATCCTGTTGACCGCCGTAATGCACCACAAACATATTTTGTTGATCAAGATAAGTGTATTTTTGGCTCGTCTTCCGTCGATCTATTGGTATGTTTTATCAGCATTTTACTTTCATGTTTTATGTGATTGCTATTTGATATCGGGTATAAAGTAAAAGTTGCATCAAGCATAGAACATCTACGGAAATTTACATGGTATCAGAGCTAAGGTGAAGACAAAGCCCAAGTTGTATTGAGAGCAATCATTGAAGAAGTAGTATTTGTCAAGGACTCATGGGTACCTCAAACTATAATGGCTTCAAAGTTGATGATAAGTTAACTGGCAAGGCTGACTTTCATGCTTGGAAGATGTCTTTGGATTTAATGTTGGAAGACCAAGATGTCATGGACTATGTGCAGGGTAAAATCCAAGAGCCTCCATCATCTACACCTGCTGCCACCAAAGTCAAAGCATAAGAAAGGAGAAATCAAATCAAAGCTGATCATCCGGGATTCCGTCGATAAGAGTTTGGTTGCCTACATCTCTGAGTTGTGCCCATCTAAGGAGATGTATGATAAGTTGGTCAATATGTTCAGGGCCAACAATGCAAATCAAGTTATTTTCTTTAAGAACCAATTGAAGAGTCTCAAGAAAGGCATGGATGAATCCATTCAATCTTATTTTCTGAAGTTGACTGAGATCAGGAATAACCTTCTTTCCATTGGGGAGACAATAGTTGATCGAGAAATGGTTCTCACCTCACTTGGAGGTCTCTCCTCTAAATGACATGTATTTATTACTACCATTTTCAATAACAATGTGATTCCTGATTTTGATGAAGTATTGTCGAGATGCACTCAAGAGGAAACAAGAATGATGGAATATGAAAATGAAGGTAATGCTGCCTTCACTGCTTGTGCTAAGACGAAGAACAATGGTGGTCCAAGGAACTATGGAAGAGAAGGGGTTCGAGAAAAGAAAGGAAGATGTTACACATGTAACATGACCAACCACTATGCTAGAGAATGCCCTAATAGAAGGGATTCTCCCAGGGATGATGATAACAAAGAGAATGGAAATCAAAGGAACAACAGGTTCAAAGGAAAGAGGAAGGCTCCCTCTGGTCACAATGGAAATGGACAACCTTTCAAAAGGTCAAGAAATTCTAGGTATGAGGAATCTAATGTTGTTGATGATAAGAAAAACGAATTCATTCTTGTATCTTCCCTCTCAGCTGCATCTCCACCCGACACCATGGATGTTTGGTTGATTGATAGTGGTGCTTCAAGGCACCTCACTGGGTTTAAGGAAGCACTTTCTGATTTGATTGAGAAGGATACTAATTTGAAAATTATCCTTGGAGATAATGCCACCTATCTCGTGAAAGGGACTTGGACCGTGACCCTCCACTTATCTCAAGGTCAAGTCCTCCGCTTGCAAGATGTACTATATGTACCTGATTTGAAGAATAACCTTGTGTCTATTTCGGCCATGGAAGACAAAGGTTTCAAGGTGGCATTCGTCGATGGGAAGGTACGCATTTGGAAGAAGAGTTTCAAGGAAGCTCTCATGATTGGGTTTAGAGTTGATACACTCTACTAGGTTGGAGGAAGCCCACTAGGGGCTATGACATGCGATACTATCCGTCAAACCAAACTATGGCACCAGAGGTTTGGACACCTTCATTACAAAGCCCTTTCCGAAGCAAGGAAGGTGGTGACAGGGATGCCCGAATTCAAAAATGATCATGAAGGTGTATGTCAGGGTTGTGCCGAAAGAAAGCATACAAGGGGACCTTTCCCCTCAAGTGTCACAAAGATATATGATGTCTTGCAATTGATACATTCTGATTTGTCTGCCCATCACATCCTTGGGAGGATGTTCTTATTATATGACGTTTATAGATGACTTCTCTTGCAAGACCTGGATATAATTCTTGAAGAAGAAGGATGAGGCTTTCATGTGGTTTCGTACTTTCAAAGCCTTAGTGGAAAATCAAACAGGGAAGAAGATCAAGATTTTGAGGACCTATAATGGCACTGAATATGAGATGAACGAGTTTAATAACTTTTGCAGAGAAGCTGGCATCAACAGGGAGACCACAATCGTATATACTCCCGAGAAAAATGGCATTGCTAAAAGAATGAACAGGACCATTGTGGAAGCTACCCATGTCATGACATGTGATCAAGGTCTTCCAAAGTTTCTGTGGGGAGAAGCTGCAAACACTGCTGTGTACATACAAAATCGATGGCCGCATTCCACTCTGGACTCCAAAACTCCCGAAGAGTTTTCTCTGGTAAGAAACCTAACATCTCTCATTTTAGAGTTTTTGGTTGTCTCGTTTATTTTCATGTGCCAAAGGAGAAGAGAAGCAAGCTGGATGCTTATGGGAAGAAGGGAATGTTTGTGGGCTATTGTAAAACTTCGAAGGATTATAGAGTCTATGTGCCTGGTCAAAGAAAAGTGGAGATTTGCCACGATGTTACCTTTGATGAAGATGCTTCCCTCAGGAAAGTGATAAATCTTCCGAGCTTTGAGGAAGATCATGAAGTAAGGTCTGGGAATCAGGAAGAACTGAAGGATGAGATGATGCTCGATGTTGAAGGACCGATTGACCCCATTGATCCACCTCCTTCAATGAAGAGAAGACCCTCATGGCTCCAGGATACTCTCGAAGATGCCGAGAGACATATGGCCCCAAGGGGGACATTTCGTGAGAGCAAGAAGCCAAATAGATACCAAGGGTATCTAGTAGCCATGAGTATAATCGTACAATATGAGCCTGGATCTTTTGAAAAAGCAGTAAAGCATCAAGTCTGGAAGGATGCTATGCACGAAGAGTACGAGTCCATTATGAAGAAGGATGTAGTTCCGAGACCGGAGGACAAAGCTGTTGTCACCTCGAAATGGCTCTATCAGATCAAGCATGGATCTGATGGTAGTGCTGAAAAGTTCAAGGCAAGATTCGTTGCCTGTGGCTTCTCTCAAAAGGAAGACATAGACTATGATGACATATTTTCACCTGTGGCCGGATATACCACCATCCGATCTATCATAGCCCTTGCTGCTACGCAAGGATGGAATCTTCATTAGATGGATGTGAAGACCACTTTTCTGCATGGTTTGATAAAGGAAGAGGTGTATGTGGAGCAACCTCTGGGGTTCGAAGTCCAGGATATAGACTCCCATGTATGCAGGTTGAAGAAAACCCTCTATGGGTTGAAGCAAGCCCCGAGGGCTTGGTACGAGAGGATAGATAGCTACTTGATGAAGCTGGGCTTCACTCGTAGTAATGCTGATCTGAACCTTTACTTCAAGGTTGATAGAGAAAAGCTTCTCATTCTAGTTCTCTATGTGGACGATCTCTTCAGGTGCTAACCCTCTCATTCATCAGTGTAAGAGGGAGCTCGCTTCTGAGTTCAAGATGAAGGACCTAGGACTGATGCAGTACTTCCTGAGCTTGGAGGTCTAGTAGAGACCTGGCGAGATTTTCCTCTCTCAAGGATAATACATTGTGAAGTTGCTGGAAAGATTTGGAATGGTGGATTGTAAGTCGGTGTCGACACCAATGGAGCTCAACTTTAAGAAGTTGAATAGAAGCGTTGTTGGGCCTATGCTATCAAATCCTACCGAGTATCGTCAACTCGTAGGGGCCCTGATGCTCTTAGTAAACACCCGTCCGGACATATGTTTTGCAGTGAACACTTTGAGTCAACACATGGTTGATCCTCATCACATTCACTGGGTTTGTGCCAAGAATCTATTGAGATAGCTTCCGGGCACGATAAACCATGGGCTGAGATACACTGCTGGGAGTTTGAGACTCCATTGATATACTGATGCCGATTGGGCTAGCAGTGTGGTGGATCACAAGAGCACATTTGGATGCTGCTTCACACTTCAGTCTGCTTCGATATCTTGGATGAGCAGGAAGCAGAAGTCGGTGGCTTTGAGCACTGCTGAGGCTGAATACATTGCAGCAAGTATGGCCTGTTGTTAAGCAGTTTGGTTGCGAAAGCTCTTCAGTGAATTGTTTGGGCATGTGCTAGATACCGCCGTTATCCTTTGGGATAACCAGAGTGGGATTCGTTTGTCAGAGAATCCCGTGTTCCACAATCAGTCCAAGCATATTGATATTAGGTACCAGTTTATCTGGGATATGGTACAACGAGGCATCGTAAGGCTCGATCATATAGGAATTGATGAGCAGGTCACGGATATTCTCACAAAGCCCTTGGGGAAGGTCAAGTTCCTAACCTTCTGTGAGAATCTTGGAATCGTGGAACGACCCTATGCTGAGGGTCTTGTTGGACGATGAGCTCTGGGAGCTCCAGGGGGCTTTGGGGATAGCTTCTTGGAGCTATAAGCAACCACAGGGCTAGCCTTGTTGAACCTTGTTGGTGTGCTTTTGCCCCACCATTATGATATTGAGTTGGTTCACCTCTCTTTGATCTGTGCCTCGTATGCATCCTACCCATGGAGTCTCAGACTCATGGGAAGTACCTCTCATCTTGGCCATTGAGGTGGGAAAAGCTAGAGACTAGTAGCAAGACCGATCGACGCATCAGAGATTGTCGTACTCTCTATGTCTAGGATGGCACGTGTCCAACCACTTGATCTGGGATCAAGTCTAGTGAGGTTTCAGACCTCTAACTGACTTCGGGTCAGTTTAACCAACTTCGGGTTGGTATTTGACTCCTTTGAGTCCTATAAAGGTTTCGGACCTCTGAGCTGATTTTGTCAGCCGAGAGTGATGTCTTTGTGACTCACCTTTTTGTTCTGAAATAAAGAAGCCAGTAAAGCAAGTTATGGCGGGATGACGCATGATGTTTGGATGGCACAGTTGGATGCAGTTCTCCCTAGTTGAGAGGGAGTGTTAATTTTGGGCAACTAGGTCCAAACTCCATGTTGTGATGCTTAGATGACGATACCAATATTTTTATTGGTTTCCTCTTTCAGAGAGGTGCAAGATCGATCTAAAGATCATCTTGATCCGATGAGCAGAACATTTATTTTGAATTATTAATTCCACTTATGTGCAAGGTCAGCCATAATTGTAATGTAGGCTTGGAGTCCCAACAGATGTGTCACAACTTATGTGCAAGGTCGGCCATAATTGTAATGTAGGCTTGGAGTCCCAACAGATGTGTCACACACCCTCACTGATGGATATATATAGGTCGACATCGAAGGTCATTTTCACCATCACTCATCACACATTCTCTCTCTGCATCTGATTGGCTCGATCATCATCTTGGAGGCTTCTCTTCACTCACACATGGGTAAAACAACAGCTAGGGTTTCAGACTGTTCTAGGGTTTCTTACGCAAATTTGACCAGCGTTGACTTTGGTCAATGCTTGGTCAAATTGACCCGAAACTCTCCCAAAACTTTGATCTCCTCAATCCGCATTTTTTGGCACAAGAATCGAGGCAAGACATTGACTTTGACTTGGCTGCGTTGACTTTCTGCTGCTGCTTTTTGCGTTGACTGTTGACTGGATAAAGTTGACTTTTGTTGACTTTGGGTTCACTGTTGTATAAGCTGTCCGAGAGGGTTGTGTGACACACTCTGGTTGGCTGACCATGAGGAGACTTTGTTGGTTGAAGCATCCTGTTGACCATCGTAACGCACCACACACATATATTTTGTTGATCAAGTTAAGTGTATTTTTGGCTTGTCTTCCGTCGATCTATTGGTATGTTTTATCAGCATTTTACTTTCATGTTTATGTGATTGCTATTTGATATCGAGTATAACGTAAAAGTTGCATCAAGCATAGAACATCTACGAAAATTTGCACATGGCTACATTATTGTCTGAGCCATCGTCTGCTACAACGGCCTTGGAACTAGAAGCTTCCTTGTCCTTCTTCCTTTGAAGACAATTGTTGGCGAAGTGTCCAAGTTCGCCACATTGGAAACATTTGATCTTTGACAGATCATGCTTCTTTTTCCCTTGCTGCTTCTTTGATGCCAGGGCTGCATCTTCCTCTTCCTCTTTCTTCACCTTGCCTGCTCTGCTACTGGTCTGTGTCTTGGTCATTCGACAGATCTCCTCTTGTCGGAGGATAGCCCACATATCGTCCTAGTTAAGAAGGTCTACTCTGCCCAAAATGCTTTGGAAAAATGTTTCCCAATCCTCTGTGACTGCATTTCGAGCAATCCTCACCATGACATCATCCTCCACCTTGACCCCCATGCCAGTCAGCTGATCCCGAATCGACTGGATTCTGAATAGGAAAGGATCGATTTCCTCTCCTTTGGTCATCATAAATAGCCTCAGTTGGTTCTCCAAAAGCATCTTCCTCTAGATGGACTTCCCCTAATACAATGTGGTTAAAGCTTTCCACATCTCATTAGCCGTCTTCTTCTCGGCTATGTGTGGTACCACATGATCTTTAACCCCGTCCATGATGAAGCGCTTGGCATGTGCCGTTGCTTCATTATGCTCTGCCAGGAGTTTCACATCGGTTGGTGTAGCCAAGACACTCTCTACATGCCCCCTCAAGTCGTATGCCTCCAGGATTACCAGGATTATGGCCTTCTGGATAGCAAAGTTGGGCAGGTCGTCCAACCTATCCTGATCATGCAATACCTGTGGTTCCATTTGCTCAGATCTACTCTGTTGGAACAAATCTTCCTCTCCCTGCTTCTCAACTGAAGCTCGGATCTAGGGTCCTTGGCGAAAAGGCACCCTTTGCTCCCTCTGACAACTGATTTCCCCCATGGAAATCTGCCAAACACAACGACTCAGCTCTCCTCGATCACCCTATGATCGATCCTCAGATTTCTTTTGGCAATGAAATCTGTTGAGCAGTTGTTCTCCTCCCGCTCTTTGTCAACTTAGCTTAGTCTTAATTTTGCACCAGCAGAATCTTCACCCCACCAGCAACTGCTAAAGATCTGCAACTTAGCTTCTGGTTTACGACACTCTGCACAACAATCAATTTCTGGACTACATCACCCTAGCTAGCCTCTGCGTGAGCAGACTGGCTCAGCGCAACGACTGCACAATGCAGGCTGCTCCTACGTCCCTCAAGAAGGCACTGCGTTGTCTCTGTGTCACCCAGCTGGGACTGCGTTGCCCTCTTCAGTTTATCTGCTGCTGCTGCTGCTTTCTGCAACACAAATTTCTTCAGCCGTCTTGCTGGAGATCTAACTTGATCTGCAATCACTTTGATACCATGTGAAAATTTCTTAAACTTAAGAAACCATACTGTTAAATCTTGATTTACTTCTCCTACTTACATTAGTTATTAATCTAAATATTCAGAATTAACATCGAAGTAAATATAGTTAACAATCTACACATATAGATCAAATACTGAATGACAAGGATTTTCTGGACAAATGTCCTCGGAAAAACCCAATGTGGGAAAACCGGTGCTGCTAGCGTCTGGAGGGTTTTTATTATTATGCAGATTATAAGTACAACAATTCTGGGAACCAAAACTGGTTAACCCGACAAAGAAATATAAATGGAGGCAATACCTCTATCCCGAAGACAAAAAAATATGACTGATTCACACCCTCAAACGAGATTTACAGAACTCAGCCCCTTTCTAGCCTCTGGAAGCCCCAACGCTGCTCTGAAGACCTCTGCGTCAACCTGACTAGCCTGTGTCAGCCTCTACACTACTCAGGAAGGGCCTGCGTCACCCTAGAAGGGGTTACGCTACCCCTGCGCTGCCTTAACTGGGCTTGCGTCAGCCTTGCTTGGCTCCTGCTGCCTCTGCGCTACCCCTGCTGGGCTCTTGGGTGGACTGCATAGCTGCTGCCTCTGCACTGCTCTGGAATGCTCCTTCTCTATCCTCGTTGTACTCTTGGCCTGGGATCAAACTATCCCGCTTGCCAATACTGCCCCTCGCTGCAGCTGAAACACTTCTGAAATTCTTAGCAAAACATGCCCTAGTATCTCAGCGTAGCTTCAGTGCTCTGCCAGTGTGTGTTCTCCAATTGACCCCAAGCCCTTCTCTTATACTTTTCTCGTTGGGAAACCAATGATCGTGATCTAATATCTAATCGACGACTAATATTAGAAGTTGCTTGATCCACATCACTTAAGTCATTCTCATCACATGTTTAATTTAATTCACTTTAATCTTTCAATTTTCCTAGGTTAGACTTAGGGTCCTTAATTAAAAAGATTAATTATTTGAATAAAACTTAATCCTGATGGAATTCTTCTAAACGCTTTTTGGGTCTTGGAGATCTCATGTACTCTAGCTCCCCCACAAATTTTGGGAGCTAGAGCACCTGATGCTACCCCAACACCCCAAAATCTCAACAGTGGGGTGACTTGGTTTTGTAGCCCCAGAGCGCTACAGATGGGCAAGATTCTTGAGGAGGTCCACCTCTTGGATCAGTACGTGGCTACGAGGGCCCACAATATTCAGTAGCAAGATGGACCAGTGGCAGTTGGTGAAGTCAGATGCCAAAGTGACAGTTGCAGACTAGTAGTAGTCAGATACTGAGGAGCGTAGTGCAGAGTTGGCAACAATGCAGAGTCAGCAACAACACAGAGCCTTCAATGATAGTGCAGATACTAGTAGCAGTCAAGACTCGGGTGATAGATGCATCATACTGAACACAGTTGGTTTAGTATTTCAGATGCTTCTCAGTTGCAGATCGTGTAGTTGCAGCAGCAACAGATGAGAGTGAGTTGCAGTGCAGATGCAGTGTTGGCAGTAGTTCAGCAGGGTCAACAACAACACAAATGCAGCGCATATCAGAGTTGTGCAGTGGTTGGTGGGAAACAACAGCCAAACATCAGCAACGTGACAAGAGATGGTGCAGAAACAAAGTATTGTTATCAGGGGTGCAACAGTACTAGAACACATTCCTCGCTAAGAGGAAATGTTAGTTTTTGTAGCATCAGATGTGTTCTAGCCTTGAAATTTTGTGGAGAGGTTAGAATACGTGAGATCTCCAAAACCCAAAAATTGTTTTTGTAAATTCCACCTAGAAATGACTTAATTAGATTATTAGTCAGTTTTTAAATATTCCCTAAGTCTAAACTTAGGCAACATGATTAATTAATCAGAATTAATTAAGTCAAGTTGTGAATGTTTTAGATACTCACATGGATCGACTTCAAGTTAATCCTAGCCATCGATTAAGATCTAATCTTGGTCGTTGAAGTCTCAACAAAGGATTATAAGAAGAAGTCGATGGGGCTTGGAGAAATCACTTCAACAGTTCGATTTTATTGGGAGATCAATTTCCAGAGTAGTAGTTGTTTGTTGCCAGAGAGAGATTCAGTGAGATCGCAACAGTGAGAAAGGGGTAGAGACAGTGAAGTCGGAGGAGGCATTCTAGATTCGGTGAGTGCATTTGCAGAGAGGCAAAAGTGTCACTGAGAGGCTGATGCGGAGGTAGCACAATAGCCTTTAGAGGTAATTTTGTATTTGCTGGGGAGAAGCAATGATTCAGTGCTGGAAGCTGGGCAGAGGTTCCAGAGGCCAGAAGAGTCATTTTCCTAGACAACAACTGACCAGACGGCTTGAGGAGAAGTTGTTTTGAGCTGAGTGCCGAAGTGACTGTGCTAGGTTGATGTAGTGACTGCATTGAGGCAATTTGGACGACTCAATTTCAAGATGAGGCCAGTGCTCGGATTCACTTGTGGAGTGAGGAAATTCCTCATTAGATTTTTCTTGCCAGTTTTTCTCTGTAGGATTGTCAATTTTGGCATCCAATTGTGCTCAGATTATTTCACTGCTGTATAATATTAAAACCCTCCATTGTGCCTTGGTTTCTCAAAATCCCAGGAGGTCAGGAGGTCAGGGCAACAAAGTGCTACAAAGTCCAACTTTCAACAAGGTCCAAAATCTGCAAAACCACAACTCCTTTGCTTCGTTTGACTCAGTAGGTATTTAACCG